>OX376711.1:11528035-11864035 GCA_947389935.1 Agrilus cyanescens
TGCATAATGAAATAGACTAACTCGTTCATTTTGACATGCTTTTCAAAACAACTGAACGATGTTGCTAGCATTTGCGTTCTATTTTCCTGTATTTTGTCACATTCTTGACAAAATCGAGCCGTTATTGCGGAAGAATGGTAAAATTGTATAATGAAATGGACTCAACCGTTTATTTTGCACGATTTTCAAAAGAATTGAACGTTATTGGTAGCATTTGCGTTCTATTTTCCTGTATTTTGTCACATTCTTAACAAAATCGTGCCGTTATTGCAGAAGAATGGTAAAATTGTTTAATAAAATAGACTCAGCCGTTTATTTTGACAGGCTTTCAATACATCTGAACGATATTACTAGCATTTGCCTTGGATTTTCCTGTATTTTGTCACATTTTTGACAAAATCGAGTCGTTATTGCAGAAGAATGGTAAAATTGTATAATAAAATGGACTCAGTCATTCATTCTGACACGCTTTTCAACACAACTGAACGTTATTGGTAGCATTTGCGTTCTATTTTGCTGTATTTTGTCACATTCTTAACAAAATCGTGCCGTTATTGCAGAAGAATGGTAAAATTGTATAATTAAATAGACTCAGCCGTTTATTTTAACGGCTTTCAATACATCTGAACGATATTACTAGCATTTGCCTTGAATTTTCCTGTACTTTGTCACATTTTTGACAAAATCGAGTCGTTATTGCAGAAGAATGGTAAAATTGGATAATAAAATGGACTCAGTCATTCATTCTGACACGCTTTTCAATACAACTGAACGATATTGTTAGCGTTTGCGTAGCATTTTCCTTTATTTTGTCACATTTTGACAAAGTCGAGTCGTTATTGTAGAAGAAGGATAAAATTGTATAACGAAATGGACTCAACCGTTTATTTTGGCACGATTCTCAAAAGAATTGAACGCTTTTAGATGCATTTGCGTTCTATTTTTCTGTATTTTGTCACATTCTTAACAAAATCGTGCCGTTATTGCAGAAGAATGGTAAAATTATATAATAAAATGGACTCAGTCATTCATTCCGACACGCTTTTCAATACAACTGAACGATATTACTAGCATTTGCCTTGAATTTTCCTGAATTTTGTCACATTTTTGACAAAATCGAGTCGTTATTGCAGAAGAATGGTAAAATTGCATAATGAAATAGACTAACTCGTTCATTTTGACATGCTTTTCAAAACAACTGAACGATGTTGCTAGCATTTGCGTTCTATTTTCCTGTATTTTGTCACATTCTTGACAAAATCGAGCCGTTATTGCGGAAGAATGGTAAAATTGTATAATGAAATGGACTCAACCGTTTATTTTGCACGATTTTCAAAAGAATTGAACGTTATTGGTAGCATTTGCGTTCTATTTTCCTGTATTTTGTCACATTCTTAACAAAATCGTGCCGTTATTGCAGAAGAATGGTAAAATTGTTTAATAAAATAGACTCAGCCGTTTATTTTGACAGGCTTTCAATACATCTGAACGATATTACTAGCATTTGCCTTGGATTTTCCTGTATTTTGTCACATTTTTGACAAAATCGAGTCGTTATTGCAGAAGAATGGTAAAATTGTATAATAAAATGGACTCAGTCATTCATTCTGACACGCTTTTCAACACAACTGAACGTTATTGGTAGCATTTGCGTTCTATTTTGCTGTATTTTGTCACATTCTTAACAAAATCGTGCCGTTATTGCAGAAGAATGGTAAAATTGTATAATTAAATAGACTCAGCCGTTTATTTTAACGGCTTTCAATACATCTGAACGATATTACTAGCATTTGCCTTGAATTTTCCTGTACTTTGTCACATTTTTGACAAAATCGAGTCGTTATTGCAGAAGAATGGTAAAATTGGATAATAAAATGGACTCAGTCATTCATTCTGACACGCTTTTCAATACAACTGAACGATATTGTTAGCGTTTGCGTAGCATTTTCCTTTATTTTGTCACATTTTGACAAAATCGAGTCGTTATTGTAGAAGAAGGATAAAATTGTATAACGAAATGGACTCAACCGTTTATTTTGGCACGATTCTCAAAAGAATTGAACGCTTTTGGATGCATTTACGTTCTATTTTTCTGTATTTTGTCTCATTCTTAACAAAATCGAGTCGTTATTGCAGAAGAATGGTAAGATTGTATAATAAAATAGACTCAGCCGTTTATTTTGACACGCTTTTCAATACAACTGAACGTTATTGGTAGCATTTGCGTTCTATTTTCATGTATTTTGTCACATTCTTAACAAAATCGTGCCGTTATTGCAGAAGAATGGTAAAATTGTATAATTAAATAGACTCAGCCGTTTATTTTAACGGCTTTCAATACATCTGAACGATATTACTAGCATTTGCCTTGAATTTTCCTGTACTTTGTCACATTTTTGACAAAATCGAGTCGTTATTGCAGAAGAATGGTAAAATTGGATAATAAAATGGACTCAGTCATTCATTCTGACACGCTTTTCAATACAACTGAACGATATTGTTAGCGTTTGCGTAGCATTTTCCTTTATTTTGTCACATTTTGACAAAATCGAGTCGTTATTGTAGAAGAAGGATAAAATTGTATAACGAAATGGACTCAACCGTTTATTTTGGCACGATTCTCAAAAGAATTGAACGCTTTTAGATGCATTTGCGTTCTATTTTTCTGTATTTTGTCACATTCTTAACAAAATCGTGCCGTTATTGCAGAAGAATGGTAAAATTATATAATAAAATGGACTCAGTCATTCATTCCGACACGCTTTTCAATACAACTGAACGATATTACTAGCATTTGCCTTGAATTTTCCTGAATTTTGTCACATTTTTGACAAAATCGAGTCGTTATTGCAGAAGAATGGTAAAATTGCATAATGAAATAGACTAACTCGTTCATTTTGACATGCTTTTCAAAACAACTGAACGATGTTGCTAGCATTTGCGTTCTATTTTCCTGTATTTTGTCACATTCTTGACAAAATCGAGCCGTTATTGCAGAAGAATGGTAAAATTGTATAATGAAATGGACTCAACCGTTTATTTTGCACGATTTTCAAAAGAATTGAACGTTATTGGTAGCATTTGCGTTCTATTTTCCTGTATTTTGTCACATTCTTAACAAAATCGTGCCGTTATTGCAGAAGAATGGTAAAATTGTTTAATAAAATAGACTCAGCCGTTTATTTTGACAGGCTTTCAATACATCTGAACGATATTACTAGCATTTGCCTTGGATTTTCCTGTATTTTGTCACATTTTTCACAAAATCGAGTCGTTATTGCAGAAGAATGGTAAAATTGTATAATAAAATGGACTCAGTCATTCATTCTGACACGCTTTTCAACACAACTGAACGTTATTGGTAGCATTTGCGTTCTATTTTGCTGTATTTTGTCACATTCTTAACAAAATCGTGCCGTTATTGCAGAAGAATGGTAAAATTGTATAATTAAATAGACTCAGCCGTTTATTTTAACGGCTTTCAATACATCTGAACGATATTACTAGCATTTGCCTTGAATTTTCCTGTACTTTGTCACATTTTTGACAAAATCGAGTCGTTATTGCAGAAGAATGGTAAAATTGGATAATAAAATGGACTCAGTCATTCATTCTGACACGCTTTTCAATACAACTGAACGATATTGTTAGCGTTTGCGTAGCATTTTCCTTTATTTTGTCACATTTTGACAAAATCGAGTCGTTATTGTAGAAGAAGGATAAAATTGTATAACGAAATGGACTCAACCGTTTATTTTGGCACGATTCTCAAAAGAATTGAACGCTTTTGGATGCATTTACGTTCTATTTTTCTGTATTTTGTCTCATTCTTAACAAAATCGAGTCGTTATTGCAGAAGAATGGTAAGATTGTATAATAAAATAGACTCAGCCGTTTATTTTGACACGCTTTTCAATACATCTGAACGATATTACTAGCATTTGCCTTGAATTTTCCTGTATTTTGTCACATTTTTGACAAAATCGAGTCGTTATTGCAGAAGAATGGTAAAATTGTATAATAAAATGGACTCAGTCATTCATTCTGACACGCTTTTCAATACAACTGAACGTTATTGGTAGCATTTGCGTTCTATTTTCATGTATTTTGTCACATTCTTAACAAAATCGTGCCGTTATTGCAGAAGAATGGTAAAATTGTATAATTAAATAGACTCAGCCGTTTATTTTAACGGCTTTCAATACATCTGAACGATATTACTAGCATTTGCCTTGAATTTTCCTGTACTTTGTCACATTTTTGACAAAATCGAGTCGTTATTGCAGAAGAATGGTAAAATTGGATAATAAAATGGACTCAGTCATTCATTCTGACAAGCTTTTCAATACAACTGAACGATATTGTTAGCGTTTGCGTAGCATTTTCCTTTATTTTGTCACATTTTGACAAAATCGAGTCGTTATTGTAGAAGAAGGATAAAATTGTATAACGAAATGGACTCAACCGTTTATTTTGGCACGATTCTCAAAAGAATTGAACGCTTTTGGATGCATTTGCGTTCTATTTTTCTGTATTTTGTCACATTCTTAACAAAATCGTGCCGTTATTGCAGAAGAATGGTAAAATTATATAATAAAATGGACTCAGTCATTCATTCCGACACGGTTTTCAATACAACTGAACGTTATTGGTAGCATTTGCGTTCTATTTTCATGTATTTTGTCACATTCTTAACAAAATCGTGCCGTTGTTGCAGAAGAATGGTAAGATTGTATAATAAAATAGACTCAGCCGTTTATTTTGGCACGATTCTCAGAAGAATTGAACGCTTTTGGATGCATTTGCGTTCTATTTTTCTGTATTTTGTCACATTCTTAACAAAATCGTGCCGTTATTGCAGAAGAATGGTAAGATTGTATAATAAAATAGACTCAGCCGTTTATTTTGACACGCTTTTCAATACATCTGAACGATATTACTAGCATTTGCCTTGAATTTTCCTGTATTTTGTCACATTTTTGACAAAATCGAGTCGTTATTGCAGAAGAATGGTAAAATTGTATAATAAAATGGACTCAGTCATTCATTCTGACACGCTTTTCAATACAACTGAACGTTATTGGTAGCATTTGCGTTCTATTTTCATGTATTTAGTCACATTCTTGACAAAATCGAGCAGTTATTGCAGAAGAATGGTAAAATTATATAATGAAATTGACTCAGTAGCTTATTTTGACATGCTTTTAAAAACAACTGAACGATGCTGCTAGCATTAGCGTTCTATTTTCCTGAATTTTGCCACATTCTTGACAAAATCGAGTCGTTATTACAGAAGAATGGTAAAATTGTATAATAAAATGGACTCAGTCATTCATTCTGACACGCTTTTCAATACAACTGAACGTTATTGGTAGCATTTGCGTTCTATTTTCATGTATTTTGTCACATTCTTAACAAAATCGTGCCGTTATTGCAGAAGAATGGTAAGATTGTATAATAAAATAGACTCAGCCGTTTATTTTGACACGCTTTTCAATACATCTGAACGATATTACTAGCATTTGCCTTGAATTTTCCTGTATTTTGTCACATTTTTGACAAAATCGAGTCGTTATTGCAGAAGAATGGTAAAATTGTATAATGAAATTGACTCAGTCGCTTATTTTGACATGCTTTTCAACACAACTGAACGATGTTGCTAGCATTTGCGTTCTATTTTCTTGTATTTTGTCACATTCTTAACAAAATCGAGTCGTTATTGCAGAAGAATGGTTAAATTGTATTATGAAATGGACTCAGTCCTTCATTCTGACACGCTTTTCAATACAACTGAACGATATTGCTAGCGTTTGCGTAGCATTTTCCTTTATTTTGTCACATTTTGACAAAATCGAGTCGTTATTGTAGAAGAAGGATAAAATTGTATAACGAAATGGACTCAACCGTTTATTTTGGCACGATTCTCAAAAGAATTGAACGCTTTTGGATGCATTTGCGTTTTATTTTTCTGTATTTTGTCACATTCCTAACAAAATCGTGCCGTTATTGCAGAAGAATGGTAAGTTTGTATAATGACATGGATCAACCGTTTATTTTGCACGATTTTCAAAAGAATTGAACGTTATTGGTAGCATTTGCGTTCTATTTTCTTGTATTTTGCCACATTCTTAACAAAATCGTGCCGTTATTGCAGAAGAATGGTAAAATTGTATAATGAAATAGACTCAGCCGTTTATTTTGACACGCTTTTCAATACAACTAAACGATTTTGCTAGTATTTGCGTTCTATTTTTCTGTATTTTGTCACATTCTTAACAAAATCGTGCCGTTATTGCAGAAGAATGGTAAGATTGTATAATAAAATAGACTCAGCCGTTTATTTTAACACGCTTTTAAATACATCTGAACGATATTACTAGCATTTGCGTTGAATTTTCCTGAATTTTGTCACATTTTTGACAAAATCGAGTCGTTATTGCATAGAATGGTAAAATTGTATAATGAAACTGACTCAGTCGCTTATTTTGACATGCTTTTCAAAACAACTAAACGATGTTGCTAGTGTTTGCGTTTTATTTTTCTGTATTTTGTCACATTCTTGACAAAATCGAGCCGTTATTGTGGAAGAAGGATAAAATTGTATAACGAAATGTACTCAACCGTTTATTTTGGCACGATTCTCAAAAGAATTGAACGCTTTTGGATGCATTTGCGTTCTATTTTTCTGTATTTTGTCACATTCTTAACAAAATCGTGCCGTTATTGCAGAAGAATGGTAAAATTATATAATAAAATGGACTCAGTCATTCATTCCGACACGGTTTTCAATACAACTGAACGTTATTGGTAGCAATTGCGTTCTATTTTCATGTATTTTGTCACATTCTTAACAAAATCGTGCCGTTATTGCAGAAGAATGGTAAAATTGTATAATTAAATAGACTCAGCCGTTTATTTTAACGGCTTTCAATACATCTGAACGATATTACTAGCATTTGCCTTGAATTTTCCTGTACTTTGTCACATTTTTGACAAAATCGAGTCGTTATTGCAGAAGAATGGTAAAATTGGATAATAAAATGGACTCAGTCATTCATTCTGACACGCTTTTCAATACAACTGAACGATATTGTTAGCGTTTGCGTAGCATTTTCCTTTATTTTGTCACATTCTTGACAAAATCGAGCCGTTATTGTAGAAGAAGGATAAAATTGTATAACGAAATGGACTCAACCGTTTATTTTGGCACGATTCTCAAAAGAATTTAACGCTTTTGGATGCATTTGCGTTCTATTTTTCTGTATTTTGTCACATTCTTAACAAAATCGTGCCGTTATTGCAGAAGAATGGTAAGATTGTATAATGACATGGATCAACCGTTTATTTTGCACGATTTTCAAAAGAATTGAACGTTATTGGTAGCATTTGCGTTCTATTTTCTTGTATTTTGCCACATTCTTAACAAAATCGTGCCGTTATTGCAGAAGAATGGTAAAATTGTATAATGAAATAGACTAAGCCGTTTATTTTGACACGCTTTTCAATACAACTAAACGATTTTGCTAGTATTTGCGTTCTATTTTTCTGTATTTTGTCACATTCTTAACAAAATCGTGCCGTTATTGCAGAAGAATGGTAAGATTGTATAATAAAATAGACTCAGCCGTTTATTTTAACACGCTTTTAAATACATCTGAACGATATTACTAGCATTTGCCTTGAATTTTCCTGAATTTTGTCACATTTTTGACAAAATCGAGTCGTTATTGCATAGAATGGTAAAATTGTATAATGAAACTGACTCAGTCGCTTATTTTGACATGCTTTTCAAAACAACTAAACGATGTTGCTAGTGTTTGCGTTTTATTTTTCTGTATTTTGTCACATTCTTGACAAAATCGAGCCGTTATTGCAGAAGAATGGTAAAATTATATAATAAAATGGACTCAGTCATTCATTCCGACACGCTTTTCAATACAACTGAACGTTATTGGTAGCATTTGCGTTCTATTTTCATGTATTTTGTCACATTCTTAACAAAATCGTGCCGTTATTGCAGAAGAATGGTAAAATTGTATACTTAAATAGACTCAGCCGTTTATTTTGACACGCTTTTCAATACATCTGAACGATATTACTAGCATTTGCCTTGAATTTTCCTGTATTTTGTCACATTTTTGACAAAATCGAGTCGTTATTGCAGAAGAATGGTAAAATTGCATAATAAAATGGACTCAGTCATTCATTCTGACAAGCTTTTCAATACAACTGAACGATATTGTTAGCGTTTGCGTAGCATTTTCCTTTATTTTGTCACATTTTGACAAAATCGAGTCGTTATTGTAGAAGAAGGATAAAATTGTATAATAAAATGGACTCAGTCATTCATTCCGACACGCTTTTCAATACAACTGAACGTTATTGGTAGCATTTGCGTTCTATTTTCATGTATTTTGTCACATTCTTAACAAAATCGTGCCGTTATTGCAGAAGAATGGCAAGATTGTATAATAAAATAGACTCAGCCGTTTATTTTGACACGCTTTTCAGTACATCTGAACGATATTACTAGCATTAGCCTTGAATTTTCCTGTATTTTGTCACATTTTTGACAAAATCGAGTCGTTATTGCAGAAGAATGGTAAAATTGTATAATAAAATGGACTCAGTCATTCATTCTGACACGCTTTTCAATACAACTGAACGTTATTGGTAGCATTTGCGTTCTATTTTCATGTATTTTGTCACATTCTTAACAAAATCGTGCCGTTATTGCAGAAGAATGGTAAAATTGTATAATTAATTAGACTCAGCCGTTTATTTTAACGGCTTTCAATACATCTGAACGATATTACTAGCATTTGCCTTGAATTTTCCTGTACTTTGTCACATTTTTGACAAAATCGAGTCGTTATTGCAGAAGAATGGTAAAATTGGATAATAAAATGGACTCAGTCATTCATTCTGACAAGCTTTTCAATACAACTGAACGATATTGTTAGCGTTTGCGTAGCATTTTCCTTTATTTTGTCACATTTTGACAAAATCGAGTCGTTATTGTAGAAGAAGGATAAAATTGTATAACGAAATGGACTCAACCGTTTATTTTGGCACGATTCTCAAAAGAATTGAACGCTTTTGGATGTATTTGCGTTCTATTTTTCTGTATTTTGTCACATTCTTAACAAAATCGTGCCGTTGTTGCAGAAGAATGGTAAGATTGTATAATAAAATAGACTCAGCCGTTTATTTTGGCACGATTCTCAGAAGAATTGAACGCTTTTGGATGCATTTGCGTTCTATTTTTCTGTATTTTGTCACATTCTTAACAAAATCGTGCCGTTATTGCAGAAGAATGGTAAGATTGTATAATAAAATAGACTCAGCCGTTTATTTTGACACGCTTTTCAATACATCTGAACGATATTACTAGCATTTGCCTTGAATTTTCCTGTATTTTGCCACATTTTTGACAAAATCGAGTCGTTATTGCAGAAGAATGGTAAAATTGTATAATGAAATTGACTCAGTAGCTTATTTTGACATGCTCTTAAAAACAACTGAACGATGCTGCTAGCATTAGCGTTCTATTTTCCTGAATTTTGCCACATTCTTGACAAAATCGAGCCGTGATTGCAAAGAATGGTAAAATTGTATAATGAAACTGACTCAGTCGCTTATTTTGACATGCTTTTAAAAACAACTGAACGATGCTGCTAGCATTAGCGTTCTATTTTCCTGAATTTTGCCACATTCTTGACAAAATCGAGCCGTGATTGCAAAGAATGGTAAAATTGTATAATGAAACTGACTCAGTCGCTTATTTTGACATGCTTTTCAAAACAACTGAACGATGTTGCTAGCATTTGCGTACTATTTTCCTGTATTTTGTCATATTCTTGACAAAATCGAGCAGTTATTGCAGAAGAATGGTAAAATTGTATAACGAAATGGACAACCGTTTATTTTGCACGATTTTCAAAAGAATTGAACGCCTTTGGATGCATTTGCGTTCTATTTATCTGTGTTTTGTCACATTCTTAACAAAATCGTGCCGTTATTGCAGAAGAATGGTAAGATTGTATAATAAAATAGACTCAGCCGTTTATTTTGACACGCTTTTCAATACATCTGAACGATATTACTAGCATTTGCCTTGAATTTTCCTGAATTTTGTCACATTTTTGACAAAATCGAGTCGTTATTGCATAGAATGGTAAAATTGTATAATGAAACTGACTCAGTCGCTTATTTTGACATGCTTTTCAATACATCTGAACGATATTACTAGCATTTGCCTTGAATTTTCCTGAATTTTGTCACATTTTTGACAAAATCGAGTCGTTATTGCATAGAATGGTAAAATTGTATAATGAAACTGACTCAGTCGCTTATTTTGACATGCTTTTCAAAACAACTGAACGATGTTGCTAGTATTTGCGTTCTATTTTCCTGTATTTTGTCACATTTTTTACAAAATCGAGTCGTTATTGCAGAAGAATGGTAAAATTGTATAATAAAATGGACTCAGTCATTCATTCTGACACGCTTTTCAATACAACTGAACGTTATTGGTAGCATTTGCGTTCTATTTTCATGTATTTAGTCACATTCTTGACAAAATCGAGCAGTTATTGCAGAAGAATGGTAAAATTATATAATGAAATTGACTCAGTAGCTTATTTTGACATGCTTTTAAAAACAACTGAACGATGCTGCTAGCATTAGCGTTCTATTTTCCTGAATTTTGCCACATTCTTGACAAAATCGAGTCGTTATTACAGAAGAATGGTAAAATTGTATAATAAAATGGACTCAGTCATTCATTCTGACACGCTTTTCAATACAACTGAACGTTATTGGTAGCATTTGCGTTCTATTTTCATGTATTTTGTCACATTCTTAACAAAATCGTGCCGTTATTGCAGAAGAATGGTAAGATTGTATAATAAAATAGACTCAGCCGTTTATTTTGACACGCTTTTCAGTACATCTGAACGATATTACTAGCATTTGCCTTGAATTTTCCTGTATTTTGTCACATTTTTGACAAAATCGAGTCGTTATTGCAGAAGAATGGTAAAATTGCATAATAAAATGGACTCAGTCATTCATTCTGACACGCTTTTCAATACAACTGAACGTTATTGGTAGCATTTGCGTTCTATTTTCATGTATTTTGTCACATTCTTAACAAAATCGTGCCGTTATTGCAGAAGAATGGTAAAATTGTATAATTAAATAGACTCAGCCGTTTATTTTAACGGCTTTCAATACATCTGAACGATATTACTAGCATTTGCCTTGAATTTTCCTGTACTTTGTCACATTTTTGACAAAATCGAGTCGTTATTGCAGAAGAATGGTAAAATTGGATAATAAAATGGACTCAGTCATTCATTCTGACAAGCTTTTCAATACAACTGAACGATATTGTTAGCGTTTGCGTAGCATTTTCCTTTATTTTGTCACATTTTGACAAAATCGAGTCGTTATTGTAGAAGAAGGATAAAATTGTATAACGAAATGGACTCAACCGTTTATTTTGGCACGATTCTCAAAAGAATTGAACGCTTTTGGATGCATTTGCGTTCTATTTTTCTGTATTTTGTCACATTCTTAACAAAATCGTGCCGTTGTTGCAGAAGAATGGTAAGATTGTATAATAAAATAGACTCAGCCGTTTATTTTGGCACGATTCTCAGAAGAATTGAACGCTTTTGGATGCATTTGCGTTCTATTTTTCTGTATTTTGTCACATTCTTAACAAAATCGTGCCGTTATTGCAGAAGAATGGTAAGATTGTATAATAAAATAGACTCAGCCGTTTATTTTGACACGCTTTTCAATACATCTGAACGATATTACTAGCATTTGCCTTGAATTTTCCTGTATTTTGTCACATTTTTGACAAAATCGAGTCGTTATTGCAGAAGAATGGTAAAATTGTATAATAAAATGGACTCAGTCATTCATTCTGACACGCTTTTCAATACAACTGAACGTTATTGGTAGCATTTGCGTTCTATTTTCATGTATTTAGTCACATTCTTGACAAAATCGAGCAGTTATTGCAGAAGAATGGTAAAATTATATAATGAAATTGACTCAGTAGCTTATTTTGACATGCTTTTAAAAACAACTGAACGATGCTGCTAGCATTAGCGTTCTATTTTCCTGAATTTTGCCACATTCTTGACAAAATCGAGTCGTTATTACAGAAGAATGGTAAAATTGTATAATAAAATGGACTCAGTCATTCATTCTGACACGCTTTTCAATACAACTGAACGTTATTGGTAGCATTTGCGTTCTATTTTCATGTATTTTGTCACATTCTTAACAAAATCGTGCCGTTATTGCAGAAGAATGGTAAGATTGTATAATAAAATAGACTCAGCCGTTTATTTTGACACGCTTTTCAGTACATCTGAACGATATTACTAGCATTTGCCTTGAATTTTCCTGTATTTTGTCACATTTTTGACAAAATCGAGTCGTTATTGCAGAAGAATGGTAAAATTGTATAATAAAATGGACTCAGTCATTCATTCTGACACGCTTTTCAATACAACTGAACGTTATTGGTAGCATTTGCGTTCTATTTTCATGTATTTTGTCACATTCTTAACAAAATCGTGCCGTTATTGCAGAAGAATGGTAAGATTGTATAATAAAATAGACTCAGCCGTTTATTTTGACACGCTTTTCAGTACATCTGAACGATATTACTAGCATTTGCCTTGAATTTTCCTGTATTTTGTCACATTTTTGACAAAATCGAGTCGTTATTGCAGAAGAATGGTAAAATTGTATAATAAAATGGACTCAGTCATTCATTCTGACACGCTTTTCAATACAACTGAACGTTATTGGTAGCATTTGCGTTCTATTTTCATGTATTTTGTCACATTCTTAACAAAATCGTGCCGTTATTGCAGAAGAATGGTAAAATTGTATAATTAATTAGACTCAGCCGTTTATTTTAACGGCTTTCAATACATCTGAACGATATTACTAGCATTTGCCTTGAATTTTCCTGTACTTTGTCACATTTTTGACAAAATCGAGTCGTTATTGCAGAAGAATGGTAAAATTTGATAATAAAATGGACTCAGTCATTCATTCTGACAAGCTTATCAATACAACTGAACAATATTGTTAGCGTTTGCGTAGCATTTTCCTTTATTTTGTCACATTTTGACAAAATCGAGTCGTTATTGTAGAAGAAGGATAAAATTGTATAACGAAATGGACTCAACCGTTTATTTTGGCACGATTCTCAAAAGAATTGAACGCTTTTGGATGCATTTGCGTTCTATTTTTCTGTATTTTGTCACATTCTTAACAAAATCGTGCCGTTGTTGCAGAAGAATGGTAAGATTGTATAATAAAATAGACTCAGCCGTTTATTTTGGCACGATTCTCAGAAGAATTGAACGCTTTTGGATGCATTTGCGTTCTATTTTTCTGTATTTTGTCACATTCTTAACAAAATCGTGCCGTTATTGCAGAAGAATGGTAAGATTGTATAATAAAATAGACTCAGCCGTTTATTTTGACACGCTTTTCAATACATCTGAACGATATTACTAGCATTTGCCTTGAATTTTCCTGTATTTTGTCACATTTTTGACAAAATCGAGTCGTTATTGCAGAAGAATGGTAAAATTGTATAATGAAACTGACTCAGTCGCTTATTTTGACATGCTTTTAAAAACAACTGAACGATGCTGCTAGCATTAGCGTTCTATTTTCCTGAATTTTGCCACATTCTTGACAAAATCGAGCCGTGATTGCAAAGAATGGTAAAATTGTATAATGAAACTGACTCAGTCGCTTATTTTGACATGCTTTTCAAAACAACTGAACGATGTTGCTAGCATTTGCGTACTATTTTCCTGTATTTTGTCATATTCTTGACAAAATCGAGCAGTTATTGCAGAAGAATGGTAAAATTGTATAACGAAATGGACAACCGTTTATTTTGCACGATTTTCAAAAGAATTGAACGCCTTTGGATGCATTTGCGTTCTATTTATCTGTGTTTTGTCACATTCTTAACAAAATCGTGCCGTTATTGCAGAAGAATGGTAAGATTGTATAATAAAATAGACTCAGCCGTTTATTTTGACACGCTTTTCAATACATCTGAACGATATTACTAGCATTTGCCTTGAATTTTCCTGAATTTTGTCACATTTTTGACAAAATCGAGTCGTTATTGCATAGAATGGTAAAATTGTATAATGAAACTGACTCAGTCGCTTATTTTGACATGCTTTTCAAAACAACTGAACGATGTTGCTAGTATTTGCGTTCTATTTTCCTGTATTTTGTCACATTCTTGACAAAATCGAGCCGTTATTGCAGAAGAAGGATAAAATTGTATAACGAAATGGACTCAACCGTTTATTTTGGCACGATTCTCAAAAGAATTGAACGCTTTTGGATGCATTTGCGTTCTATTTTTCTGTATTTTGTCACATTCTTAACAAAATCGTGCCGTTATTGCAGAAGAATGGTAAGATTGTATAATAAAATAGACTCTGCCGTTTATTTTGACACGCTTTTCAAAACATCTGAACGATATTACTAGCATTTTCCTTGAATTTTCCTGTATTTTGTCACATTTTTACAAAATCGAGTCGTTATTGCAGAAGAATGGTAAAATTGTATAATAAAATGGACTCAGTCATTCATTTTGACACGCTTTTCAATACAACTGAACGTTATTGGTAGCATTTGCGTTCTATTTTCATGTATTTTGTCACATTCTTGACAAAATCGAGCAGTTATTGCAGAAGAATGGTAAAATTGTATAATGAAATTGACTCAGTCGCTTATTTTGACATGCTTTTCAAAACAACTGAACTATGTTGTTAGCATTTGCGTTCTATTTTCCTGTATTTTGTCACATTCTTGACAAAATCGAGCCGTTATTGCAGAAGAATGGTAAAATTGTATAATGAAATGGATCAACCGTTTATTTTGCACGATTTTCAAAAGAATTGAACGTTATTGGTAGCATTTGCGTTCTATTTTCTTGTATTTTGTCACATTCTTAACAAAATCGTGCCGTTATTGCAGAAGAATGGTAAAATTGTATAATAAAATAGACTCAGCCGTTTATTTTGACACGCTTTTCAATACAACTGAACGATTTTGCTAGCATTTGCGTTCTATTTTTCTGTATTTTGTCACATTCTTAACAAAATCGTGCCGTTATTGCAGAAGAATGGTAAAATTGTATAATAAAATAGACTCAGCCGTTTATTTTAACGGCTTTCAATACATCTGAACGATATTACTAGCATTTGCCTTGAATTTTCCTGTACTTTGTCACATTTTTTACAAAATCGAGTCGTTATTGCAGAAGAATGGTAAAATTGTATAATAAAATTGACTCAGTCATTCATTCTGACACGCTTTTCAATACAACTGAACGATATTGCTAGCGTTTGCGTAGCATTTTCCTTTATTTTGTCACATTTTGACAAAATCGAGTCGTTATTGTAGAAGAAGGATAAAATTGTATAACGAAATGGACTCAACCGTTTATTTTGGCACGATTCTCAAAAGAATTGAACGCCTTTGGATGCATTTGCGTTCTATTTTTCTGTGTTTTGTCACATTCTTAACAAAATCGTGCCGTTATTGCAGAAGAATGGTAAGATTGTATAATAAAATAGACTCAGCCGTTTATTTTGACACGCTTTTCAATACATCTGAACGATTTTACTAGCATTTGCCTTGAATTTTCCTGAATTTTGTCACATTTTTGACAAAATCGAGTCGTTATTGCATAGAATGGTAAAATTGTATAATGAAACTGACTCAGTCGCTTATTTTGACATGCTTTTCAAAACAACTGAACGATGTTGCTAGTATTTGCGTTCTATTTTCCTGTATTTTGTCAAATTCTTGACAAAATCGAGCCGTTATTGTAGAAGAAGGATAAAATTGTATAACGAAATGGACTCAACCGTTTATTTTGGCACGATTCTCAAAAGAATTGAACGCTTTTGGATGCATTTGCGTTCTATTTTTCTGTATTTTGTCACATTCTTAACAAAATCGTGCCGTTATTGCAGAAGAATGGTAAGATTGTATAATAAAATAGACTCAGCCGTTTATTTTGACACGCTTTTCAATACATCTGAACGATATTACTAGCATTTTCCTTGAATTTTCCTGTATTTTGTCACATTTTTACAAAATCGAGTCGTTATTGCAGAAGAATGGTAAAATTGTATAATAAAATGGACTCAGTCATTCATTCTGACACGCTTTTCAATACAACTGAACGTTATTGGTAGCATTTGCGTTCTATTTTCATGTATTTTGTCACATTCTTGACAAAATCGAGCAGTTATTGCAGAAGAATGGTAAAATTGTATAATTAAATTGACTCAGTCGCTTATTTTGACATGCTTTTAAAAACAACTGAACGATGCTGCTAGCATTAGCGTTCTATTTTCCTGAATTTTGCCACATTCTTGACAAAATCGAGCCGTGATTGCAAAGAATGGTAAAATTGTATAATGAAACTGACTCAGTCGCTTATTTTGACATGCTTTTCAAAACAACTGAACGATGTTGCTAGCATTTTCCTTGAATTTTCTTGTATTTTGTCACATTTTTACAAAATCGAGTCGTTATTGCAGAAGAATGGTAAAATTGTATAATAAAATGGACTCAGTCATTCATTCTGACACGCTTTTCAATACAACTGAACGTTATTGGTAGCATTTGCGTTCTATTTTCATGTATTTTGTCACATTCTTGACAAAATCGGGCAGTTATTGCAGAAGAATGGTAAAATTGTATAATGAAATTGACTCAGTCGCTTATTTTGACATGCTTTTCAAAACAAC
Source organism: Agrilus cyanescens (assembly GCA_947389935.1). Taxonomy (NCBI): domain Eukaryota; kingdom Metazoa; phylum Arthropoda; class Insecta; order Coleoptera; family Buprestidae; genus Agrilus; species Agrilus cyanescens. Next base: position 11,544,874 of record OX376711.1, read on the forward strand.
TGAACTATGTTGTTAGCATTTGCGTTCTATTTTCTTGTATTTTGTCACATTCTTAACAAAATCGTGCCGTTATTGCAGAAGAATGGTAAAATTGTATAATAACATAGACTCAGCCGTTTATTTTGACACGCTTTTCAATACAACTGAACGATTTTGCTAGCATTTGCGTTCTATTTTTCTGTATTTTGTCACATTCTTAACAAAATCGTGCCGTTATTGCAGAAGAATGGTAAAATTGTATAATAAAATAGACTCAGCCGTTTATTTTAACGGCTTTCAATACATCTGAACTATATTACTAGCATTTGCCTTGAATTTTCCTGTACTTTGTCACATTTTTTACAAAATCGAGTCGTTATTGCAGAAGAATGGTAAAATTGTATAATAAAATTGACTCAGTCATTCATTCTGACACGCTTTTCAATACAACTGAACGATATTGCTAGCGTTTGCGTAGCATTTTCCTTTATTTTGTCACATTTTGACAAAATCGAGTCGTTATTGTAGAAGAAGGATAAAATTGTATAACGAAATGGACTCAACCGTTTATTTTGGCACGATTCTCAAAAGAATTGAACGCCTTTGGATGCATTTGCGTTCTATTTTTCTGTGTTTTGTCACATTCTTAACAAAATCGTGCCGTTATTGCAGAAGAATGGTAAGATTCTATAATAAAATAGACTCAGCCGTTTATTTTGACACGCTTTTCAATACATCTGAACGATTTTACTAGCATTTGCCTTGAATTTTCCTGAATTTTGTCACATTTTTGACAAAATCGAGTCGTTATTGCATAGAATGGTAAAATTGTATAATGAAACTGACTCAGTCGCTTATTTTGACATGCTTTTCAAAACAACTGAACGATGTTGCTAGCATTTGCGTACTATTTTCCTGTATTTTGTCACATCCTTGACAAAATCGAGTCGTTATTGCAAAAGAATGGTAAAATTGTATAACAAAATGGACTCAGTCGCTTATTTGGACATGCTTTTAAAAACAACTGAACGATGCTGCTAGCATTAGCGTTCTATTTTCCTGAATTTTGCCACATTCTTGACAAAATCGTGCCGTTATTGCAGAAGAATGGTAAAACTGTATAACGAAATGGACTCAGCCGTTTATTTTAACGGCTTTCAATACATCTGAACGATTTTACTAGCATTTGCCTTGAATTTTCCTGTACTTTGTCACATTTTTTACAAAATCGAGTCATTATTGCAGAAGAATGGTAAAATTGTATAATAAAATTGACTCAGTCATTCATTCTGACACGCTTTTCAATACAACTGAACGATATTGCTAGCGTTTGCGTAGCATTTTCCTTTATTTTGTCACATTTTGACAAAATCGAGTCGTTATTGTAGAAGAAGGATAAAATTGTATAACGAAATGGACTCAACCGTTTATTTTGGCACGATTCTCAAAAGAATTGAACGCTTTTGGATGAATTTGCGTTCTATTTTTCTGTGTTTTGTCACATTCTTGACAAAATCGAGTCGTTATTGCAGAAGAATGGTAAAATTGTATAATGAAATGGATCAACCGTTGATTTTGCACGATTTTCAAAAGAATTGAACGTTATTGGTAGCATTTGCGTTCTATTTTCTTGTATTTTGTCACATTCTTAACAAAATCGTGCCGTTATTGCAGAAGAATGGTAAAATTGTATAATAAAATAGACTCAGCCGTTTATTTTGACACGCTTTTCAATACAACTGAACGATTTTGCTAGCATTTGCGTTCTATTTTTCTGTATTTGGTCACATTCTTAACAAAATCGTGCCGTTATTGCAGAAGAATGGTAAAATTGTATAATAAAATGGACTCAACCGTTTATTTTAACGGCTTTCAATACATCTGAACGATATTACTAGCATTTGCCTTGAATTTTCCTGTACTATGTCACATTTTTGACAAAATCGAGTCGTTATTGCAGAAGAATGGTAAAAATTGTATAATAAAATGGACTCAGTCATTCATTCTGACACGCTTTTCAATACATCTGAACGATATTACTAGCATTTGCCTTGAATTTTCCTGAATTTTGTCACATTTTTGACAAAATCGAGTCGTTATTGCAGAAGAATGGTAAAATTGCATAATGAAATAGACTCACTCGTTCATTTTGACATGCTTTTCAAAACAACTGAACGATGTTGCTAGCATTTGCGTTCTATTTTCCTGTATTTTGTCACATTCTTAACAAAATCGTGCCGTTATTGCAGAAGAATGGTAAAATTGTTTAATAAAATAGACTCAGCCGTTTATTTTGACAGGCTTTCAATACATCTGAACGATATTACTAGCATTTGCCTTGAATTTTCCTGTATTTTGTCACATTTTTCACAAAATCGAGTCGTTATTGCAGAAGAATGGTAAAATTGTATAATAAAATCTACTCAGTCATTCATTCTGACACGCTTTTCAATACAACTGAACGTTATTGGTAGCATTTGCGTTCTATTTTCATGTATTTTGTCACATTCTTGACAAAATCGAGCAGTTATTGCAGAAGAATGGGAAAATTGTATAATGAAATTGACTCAGTAGCTTATTTTGACATGCTTTTAAAAACAACTGAACGATGCTGCTAGCATAAGCGTTCTATTTTCCTGAATTTTGCCACATTCTTGACAAAATCGAGCAGTGATTGCAAAGAATGGTAAAATTATATAATGAAACTGACTCAGTCGCTTATTTTGACATGCTTTTCAAAACAACTGAACGATGTTGCTAGCATTTGCGTTCTATTTTCCTGTATTTTGTCACATTCTTGACAAAATCGAGCCGTTATTGCAGAAGAATGGTAAAATTGTATAATGAAATGGATCAACCGTTTATTTTGCACGATTTTCAAAAGAATTGAACGTTATTGGTAGCATTTGCGTTCTATTTTCTTGTATTTTGTCACATTCTTAACAAAATCGTGCCGTTTTTGCAGAAGAATGGTAAAATTGTATAATAAAATAGACTCAGCCGTTTATTTTGACACGCTTTTCAATACAACTGAACGATTTTGCTAGCATTTGCGTTCTATTTTTCTGTATTTGGTCACATTCTTAACAAAATCGTGCCGTTATTGCAGAAGAATGGTAAAATTGTATAATAAAATGGACTCAACCGTTTATTTTAACGGCTTTCAATACATCTGAACGATATTACTAGCATTTGCCTTGAATTTTCCTGTACTTTGTCACATTTTTGACAAAATCGAGTCGTTATTGCAGAAGAATGGTAAAAATTGTATAATAAAATGGACTCAGTCATTCATTCTGACACGCTTTTCAATACATCTGAACGATATTACTAGCATTTGCCTTGAATTTTCCTGAATTTTGTCACATTTTTGACAAAATCGAGTCGTTATTGCATAGAATGGTAAAATTGTATAATGAAACTGACTCAGTCGCTTATTTTGACATGCTTTTCAAAACAACTGAACGATGTTGCTAGTTTTTGCGTTCTATTTTCCTGTATTTTGTCACATTCTTGACAAAATCGAGCGTTATTGTAGAAAAAGGATAAAATTGCATAACGAAATGGACTCAACCGTTTATTTTGCACGATTCTCAAAAGAATTGAACGCTTTTGGATGCATTTGCGTTCTATTTTTCTGTATTTTGTCACATTCTTAACAAGATCGTGCCGTTATTGCAGAAGAATGGTAAGATTGTATAATAAAATAGACTGCCGTTTATTTTGACATGCTTTTCAATACATCTGAACGATATTACTAGCATTTGCCTTGAATTTTCCTGTATTTTGTCACATTTTTGACAAAATCGAGTCGTTATTGCAGAAGAATGGTAAAATTGTATAATAAAATGGACTCAGTCATTCATTCTGACACGCTTTTCAATACAACTGAACGATATTACTAGCATTTGCCTTGAATTTTCCTGAATTTTGTCACATTTTTGACAAAATCGAGTCGTTATTGCAGAAGAATGGTAAAATTGCATAATGAAATAGACTCACTCGTTCATTTTGACATGCTTTTCAAAACAACTGAACGATGTTGCTAGAATTTGCGTTCTATTTTCCTGTATTTTGTCACATTCTTGACAAAATCGAGCCGTTATTGCAGAAGAATGGTAAAATTGTATAATGAAATGGACTCAACCGTTTATTTTGCACGATTTTCAAAAGAATTGAACGTTATTGGTAGCATTTGCGTTCTATGTTCCTGTATTTTGTCACATTCTTAACAAAATCGTGCCGTTATTGCAGAAGAATGGTAAAATTGTTTAATAAAATAGACTCAGCCGTTTATTTTGACAGGCTTTCAATACATCTGAACGATATTACTAGCATTTGCCTTGAATTTTCCTGTATTTTGTCACATTTTTGACAAAATCGAGTCGTTATTGCATAGAATGGTAAAATTGTATAATGAAACTGACTCAGTCGCTTATTTTGACATGCTTTTCAAAACAACTGAGCGATGTTGCTAGGGTTTGCGTTCTATTTTCCTGTATTTTGTCACATTCTTGAAAAAATCGATCCGTTATTGCAAAAGAATGGTAAAATTGTATAATGAAATGGACTCAACCGTTTATTTTGCACGATTTTCAAAAGAATTGAACGTTATTGGTAGCATTTGCGTTCTATTTTCTTGTATTTTGTCACATTCTTAACAAAATCGTGCCGTTATTGCAGAAGAATGGTAAAATTGTTTAATAAAATAGACTCAGCCGTTTATTTTGACAGGCTTTCAATACATCTGAACGATATTACTAGCATTTGCCTTGAATTTTCCTGAATTTTGTCACATTTTTGACAAAATCGAGCCGTGATTGCAAAGAATGGTAAAATTGTATAATGAAATTGACTCAGTCGCTTATTTTGACATGCTTTTAAAAACAACTGAACGATGCTGCTAGCATTAGCGTTCTATTTTCCTGAATTTTGCCACATTCTTGACAAAATCGAGCAGTGATTGCAAAGAATGGTAAAATTGTTTAATGAAACCGACTCAGTCGCTTATTTTGACATGCTTTTCAAAACAAATGAACGATGTTGCTAGCACTTGCGTTCTATTTTCGTGTATTTTATCACATTCTTGACAAAATCGAGCCGTTATTGCAGAAGAATGGTAAAATTGTATAATGAAATGGACAATCGTTTATTTTGCACGATTTTCAAAAGAATTGAACGTTATTGGTAGCATTTGCGTTCTATTTTCATGTATTTTGTCACATTCTTGACAAAATCGAGCAGTTATTGCAGAAGAATGGTAAAATTGTATAATGAAATTGACTCAGTCGCTTATTTTGACATGCTTTTCAAAACAACTGAACGATGTTGCTAGCATTTGCGTACTATTTTCCTGTATTTTGTCACATTCTTGACAAAATCGAGCAGTTATTGCAGAAGAATGGTAAAATTGTATAACGAAATGGACTCAACCGTTTATTTTGCACGATTTTCAAAAGAATTGAACGTTATTGGTAGCATTTGCGTTCTATTTTCCTGTATTTTGTCACATTCTTGACAAAATCGAGCCGTTATTGCAGAAGAATGGTAAAATTGCATTATGATATAGACTCACTCGTTCACTTTGACATACCTTTCAAAACAACTGAACGATGTTGCTAGCATTTGCGTTGCATTTTCCTTTATTTTGTCACATTTTGACAAAATCGAGTCGTAATTGCAGAAGAATGGTAAAATTGTATAATGAAATTGACTCAGTCGCTTATTTTGACATGCTTTTCAAAACAACTGAACGATGTTGCTAGCATTTGCGTTCTATTTTCCTATATTTTGTCACATTCTTAACAAAATCGTGCCGTTATTGCAGAAGAATGGTAAAATTGTATAATAAAATAGACTCAGCCGTTTATTTTAACGGCTTTCAATACATCTGAACGATATTACTAGCATTTGCCTTGAATTTTCCTGTACTTTGTCACATTTTTGACAAAATCGAGTCGTTATTGCAGAAGAATGGTAAAATTGTATAATAAAATGGACTCAGTCATTCATTCTGACACGCTTTTCAATACAACTGAACGATATTGCTAGCGTTTGCTTAGCATTTTCCCTTATTTTGTCACATTTTGACAAAATCGAATCGTTATTGTAGAAGAAGGATAAAATTGTATAAAGAAATGGACTCAACCGTTTATTTTGGCACGATTCTCAAAAGAATTGAACGCTTTTGGATGCATTTGCGTTCTATTTTTCTGTATTTTGTCACATTCTTAACAAAATCGTGCCGTTATTGCAGAAGAATGGTAAAATTGTATAATAAAATAGACTCAGCCGTTTATTTTAACGGCTTTCAATACATCTGAACGATATTACTAGCATTTGCCTTGAATTTTCCTGTACTTTGTCACATTTTTTACAAAATCGAGTCGTTATTGCAGAAGAATGGTAAAATTGTATAATAAAATTGACTCAGTCATTCATTCTGACACGCTTTTCAATACAACTGAACGATATTGCTAGCGTTTGCGTAGCATTTTCCTTTATTTTGTCACATTTTGACAAAATCGAGTCGTTATTGTAGAAGAAGGATAAAATTGTATAACGAAATGGACTCAACCGTTTATTTTGGCACGATTCTCAAAAGAATTGAACGCCTTTGGATGCATTTGCGTTCTATTTTTCTGTGTTTTGTCACATTCTTAACAAAATCGTGCCGTTATTGCAGAAGAATGGTAAGATTGTATAATAAAATAGACTCAGCCGTTTATTTTGACACGCTTTTCAATACATCTGAACGATTTTACTAGCATTTGCCTTGAATTTTCCTGAATTTTGTCACATTTTTGACAAAATCGAGTCGTTATTGCATAGAATGGTAAAATTGTATAATGAAACTGACTCAGTCGCTTATTTTGACATGCTTTTCAAAACAACTGAACGATGTTGCTAGTATTTGCGTTCTATTTTCCTGTATTTTGTCAAATTCTTGACAAAATCGAGCCGTTATTGTAGAAGAAGGATAAAATTGTATAACGAAATGGACTCAACCGTTTATTTTGGCACGATTCTCAAAAGAATTGAACGCTTTTGGATGCATTTGCGTTCTATTTTTCTGTATTTTGTCACATTCTTAACAAAATCGTGCCGTTATTGCAGAAGAATGGTAAGATTGTATAATAAAATAGACTCAGCCGTTTATTTTGACAAGCTTTTCAATACATCTGAACGATATTACTAGCATTTTCCTTGAATTTTCCTGTATTTTGTCACATTTTTACAAAATCGAGTCGTTATTGCAGAAGAATGGTAAAATTGTATAATAAAATGGACTCAGTCATTCATTCTGACACGCTTTTCAATACAACTGAACGTTATTGGTAGCATTTGCGTTCTATTTTCATGTATTTTGTCACATTCTTGACAAAATCGAGCAGTTATTGCAGAAGAATGGTAAAATTGTATAATTAAATTGACTCAGTCGCTTATTTTGACATGCTTTTAAAAACAACTGAACGATGCTGCTAGCATTAGCGTTCTATTTTCCTGAATTTTGCCACATTCTTGACAAAATCGAGCCGTGATTGCAAAGAATGGTAAAATTGTATAATGAAACTGACTCAGTCGCTTATTTTGACATGCTTTTCAAAACAACTGAACGATGTTGCTAGCATTTTCCTTGAATTTTCTTGTATTTTGTCACATTTTTACAAAATCGAGTCGTTATTGCAGAAGAATGGTAAAATTGTATAATAAAATGGACTCAGTCATTCATTCTGACACGCTTTTCAATACAACTGAACGTTATTGGTAGCATTTGCGTTCTATTTTCATGTATTTTGTCACATTCTTGACAAAATCGAGCAGTTATTGCAGAAGAATGGTAAAATTGTATAATGAAATTGACTCAGTCGCTTATTTTGACATGCTTTTCAAAACAACTGAACTATGTTGTTAGCATTTGCGTTCTATTTTCCTGTATTTTGTCACATTCTTGACAAAATCGAGCCGTTATTGCAGAAGAATGGTAAAATTGTATAATGAAATGGATCAACCGTTTATTTTGCACGATTTTCAAAAGAATTGAACGTTATTGGTAGCATTTGCGTTCTATTTTCTTGTATTTTGTCACATTCTTAACAAAATCGTGCCGTTATTGCAGAAGAATGGTAAAATTGTATAATAACATAGACTCAGCCGTTTATTTTGACACGCTTTTCAATACAACTGAACGATTTTGCTAGCATTTGCGTTCTATTTTTCTGTATTTTGTCACATTCTTAACAAAATCGTGCCGTTATTGCAGAAGAATGGTAAAATTGTATAATAAAATAGACTCAGCCGTTTATTTTAACGGCTTTCAATACATCTGAACGATATTACTAGCATTTGCCTTGAATTTTCCTGTACTTTGTCACATTTTTTACAAAATCGAGTCGTTATTGCAGAAGAATGGTAAAATTGTATAATAAAATTGACTCAGTCATTCATTCTGACACGCTATTCAATACAACTGAACGATATTGCTAGCGTTTGCGTAGCATTTTCCTTTATTTTGTCACATTTTGACAAAATCGAGTCGTTATTGTAGAAGAAGGATAAAATTGTATAACGAAATGGACTCAACCGTTTATTTTGGCACGATTCTCAAAAGAATTGAACGCCTTTGGATGCATTTGCGTTCTATTTTTCTGTGTTTTGTCACATTCTTAACAAAATCGTGCCGTTATTGCAGAAGAATGGTAAGATTGTATAATAAAATAGACTCAGCCGTTTATTTTGACACGCTTTTCAATACATCTGAACGATTTTACTAGCATTTGCCTTGAATTTTCCTGAATTTTGTCACATTTTTGACAAAATCGAGTCGTTATTGCATAGAATGGTAAAATTGTATAATGAAACTGACTCAGTCGCTTATTTTGACATGCTTTTCAAAACAACTGAACGATGTTGCTAGCATTTGCGTACTATTTTCCTGTATTTTGTCACATCCTTGACAAAATCGAGTCGTTATTGCAAAAGAATGGTAAAATTGTATAACAAAATGGACTCAGTCGCTTATTTGGACATGCTTTTAAAAACAACTGAACGATGCTGCTAGCATTAGCGTTCTATTTTCCTGAATTTTGCCACATTCTTGACAAAATCGTGCCGTTATTGCAGAAGAATGGTAAAACTGTATAACGAAATGGACTCAGCCGTTTATTTTAACGGCTTTCAATACATCTGAACGATTTTACTAGCATTTGCCTTGAATTTTCCTGTACTTTGTCACATTTTTTACAAAATCGAGTCATTATTGCAGAAGAATGGTAAAATTGTATAATAAAATTGACTCAGTCATTCATTCTGACACGCTTTTCAATACAACTGAACGATATTGCTAGCGTTTGCGTAGCATTTTCCTTTATTTTGTCACATTTTGACAAAATCGAGTCGTTATTGTAGAAGAAGGATAAAATTGTATAACGAAATGGACTCAACCGTTTATTTTGGCACGATTCTCAAAAGAATTGAACGCTTTTGGATGAATTTGCGTTCTATTTTTCTGTGTTTTGTCACATTCTTGACAAAATCGAGTCGTTATTGCAGAAGAATGGTAAAATTGTATAATGAAATGGATCAACCGTTTATTTTGCACGATTTTCAAAAGAATTGAACGTTATTGGTAGCATTTGCGTTCTATTTTCTTGTATTTTGTCACATTCTTAACAAAATCGTGCCGTTATTGCAGAAGAATGGTAAAATTGTATAATAAAATAGACTCAGCCGTTTATTTTGACACGCTTTTCAATACAACTGAACGATTTTGCTAGCATTTGCGTTCTATTTTTCTGTATTTGGTCACATTCTTAACAAAATCGTGCCGTTATTGCAGAAGAATGGTAAAATTGTATAATAAAATGGACTCAACCGTTTATTTTAACGGCTTTCAATACATCTGAACGATATTACTAGCATTTGCCTTGAATTTTCCTGTACTATGTCACATTTTTGACAAAATCGAGTCGTTATTGCAGAAGAATGGTAAAAATTGTATAATAAAATGGACTCAGTCATTCATTCTGACACGCTTTTCAATACATCTGAACGATATTACTAGCATTTGCCTTGAATTTTCCTGAATTTTGTCACATTTTTGACAAAATCGAGTCGTTATTGCAGAAGAATGGTAAAATTGCATAATGAAATAGACTCACTCGTTCATTTTGACATGCTTTTCAAAACAACTGAACGATGTTGCTAGCATTTGCGTTCTATTTTCCTGTATTTTGTCACATTCTTAACAAAATCGTGCCGTTATTGCAGAAGAATGGTAAAATTGTTTAATAAAATAGACTCAGCCGTTTATTTTGACAGGCTTTCAATACATCTGAACGATATTACTAGCATTTGCCTTGAATTTTCCTGTATTTTGTCACATTTTTCACAAAATCGAGTCGTTATTGCAGAAGAATGGTAAAATTGTATAATAAAATCTACTCAGTCATTCATTCTGACACGCTTTTCAATACAACTGAACGTTATTGGTAGCATTTGCGTTCTATTTTCATGTATTTTGTCACATTCTTGACAAAATCGAGCAGTTATTGCAGAAGAATGGGAAAATTGTATAATGAAATTGACTCAGTAGCTTATTTTGACATGCTTTTAAAAACAACTGAACGATGCTGCCAGCATAAGCGTTCTATTTTCCTGAATTTTGCCACATTCTTGACAAAATCGAGCAGTGATTGCAAAGAATGGTAAAATTATATAATGAAACTGACTCAGTCGCTTATTTTGACATGCTTTTCAAAACAACTGAACGATGTTGCTAGCATTTGCGTTCTATTTTCCTGTATTTTGTCACATTCTTGACAAAATCGAGCCGTTATTGCAGAAGAATGGTAAAATTGTATAATGAAATGGATCAACCGTTTATTTTGCACGATTTTCAAAAGAATTGAACGTTATTGGTAGCATTTGCGTTCTATTTTCTTGTATTTTGTCACATTCTTAACAAAATCGTGCCGTTATTGCAGAAGAATGGTAAAATTGTATAATAAAATAGACTCAGCCGTTTATTTTGACACGCTTTTCAATACAACTGAACGATTTTGCTAGCATTTGCGTTCTATTTTTCTGTATTTGGTCACATTCTTAACAAAATCGTGCCGTTATTGCAGAAGAATGGTAAAATTGTATAATAAAATGGACTCAACCGTTTATTTTAACGGCTTTCAATACATCTGAACGATATTACTAGCATTTGCCTTGAATTTTCCTGTACTTTGTCACATTTTTGACAAAATCGAGTCGTTATTGCAGAAGAATGGTAAAAATTGTATAATAAAATGGACTCAGTCATTCATTCTGACACGCTTTTCAATACATCTGAACGATATTACTAGCATTTGCCTTGAATTTTCCTGAATTTTGTCACATTTTTGACAAAATCGAGTCGTTATTGCATAGAATGGTAAAATTGTATAATGAAACTGACTCAGTCGCTTATTTTGACATGCTTTTCAAAACAACTGAACGATGTTGCTAGTTTTTGCGTTCTATTTTCCTGTATTTTGTCACATTCTTGACAAAATCGAGCGTTATTGTAGAAAAAGGATAAAATTGCATAACGAAATGGACTCAACCGTTTATTTTGCACGATTCTCAAAAGAATTGAACGCTTTTGGATGCATTTGCGTTCTATTTTTCTGTATTTTGTCACATTCTTAACAAGATCGTGCTGTTATTGCAGAAGAATGGTAAGATTGTATAATAAAATAGACTGCCGTTTATTTTGACATGCTTTTCAATACATCTGAACGATATTACTAGCATTTGCCTTGAATTTTCCTGTATTTTGTCACATTTTTGACAAAATCGAGTCGTTATTGCAGAAGAATGGTAAAATTGTATAATAAAATGGACTCAGTCATTCATTCTGACACGCTTTTCAATACAACTGAACGATATTACTAGCATTTGCCTTGAATTTTCCTGAATTTTGTCACATTTTTGACAAAATCGAGTCGTTATTGCAGAAGAATGGTAAAATTGCATAATGAAATAGACTCACTCGTTCATTTTGACATGCTTTTCAAAACAACTGAACGATGTTGCTAGAATTTGCGTTCTATTTTCCTGTATTTTGTCACATTCTTGACAAAATCGAGCCGTTATTGCAGAAGAATGGTAAAATTGTATAATGAAATGGACTCAACCGTTTATTTTGCACGATTTTCAAAAGAATTGAACGTTATTGGTAGCATTTGCGTTCTATGTTCCTGTATTTTGTCACATTCTTAACAAAATCGTGCCGTTATTGCAGAAGAATGGTAAAATTGTTTAATAAAATAGACTCAGCCGTTTATTTTGACAGGCTTTCAATACATCTGAACGATATTACTAGCATTTGCCTTGAATTTTCCTGTATTTTGTCACATTTTTGACAAAATCGAGTCGTTATTGCATAGAATGGTAAAATTGTATAATGAAACTGACTCAGTCGCTTATTTTGACATGCTTTTCAAAACAACTGAGCGATGTTGCTAGGGTTTGCGTTCTATTTTCCTGTATTTTGTCACATTCTTGAAAAAATCGATCCGTTATTGCAAAAGAATGGTAAAATTGTATAATGAAATGGACTCAACCGTTTATTTTGCACGATTTTCAAAAGAATTGAACGTTATTGGTAGCATTTGCGTTCTATTTTCTTGTATTTTGTCACATTCTTAACAAAATCGTGCCGTTATTGCAGAAGAATGGTAAAATTGTTTAATAAAATAGACTCAGCCGTTTATTTTGACAGGCTTTCAATACATCTGAACGATATTACTAGCATTTGCCTTGAATTTTCCTGAATTTTGTCACATTTTTGACAAAATCGAGCCGTGATTGCAAAGAATGGTAAAATTGTATAATGAAATTGACTCAGTCGCTTATTTTGACATGCTTTTAAAAACAACTGAACGATGCTGCTAGCATTAGCGTTCTATTTTCCTGAATTTTGCCACATTCTTGACAAAATCGAGCAGTGATTGCAAAGAATGGTAAAATTGTTTAATGAAACCGACTCAGTCGCTTATTTTGACATGCTTTTCAAAACAAATGAACGATGTTGCTAGCACTTGCGTTCTATTTTCGTGTATTTTATCACATTCTTGACAAAATCGAGCCGTTATTGCAGAAGAATGGTAAAATTGTATAATGAAATGGACAATCGTTTATTTTGCACGATTTTCAAAAGAATTGAACGTTATTGGTAGCATTTGCGTTCTATTTTCATGTATTTTGTCACATTCTTGACAAAATCGAGCAGTTATTGCAGAAGAATGGTAAAATTGTATAATGAAATTGACTCAGTCGCTTATTTTGACATGCTTTTCAAAACAACTGAACGATGTTGCTAGCATTTGCGTACTATTTTCCTGTATTTTGTCACATTCTTGACAAAATCGAGCAGTTATTGCAGAAGAATGGTAAAATTGTATAACGAAATGGACTCAACCGTTTATTTTGCACGATTTTCAAAAGAATTGAACGTTATTGGTAGCATTTGCGTTCTATTTTCCTGTATTTTGTCACATTCTTGACAAAATCGAGCCGTTATTGCAGAAGAATGGTAAAATTGCATTATGATATAGACTCACTCGTTCACTTTGACATACCTTTCAAAACAACTGAACGATGTTGCTAGCATTTGCGTTGCATTTTCCTTTATTTTGTCACATTTTGACAAAATCGAGTCGTAATTGCAGAAGAATGGTAAAATTGTATAATGAAATTGACTCAGTCGCTTATTTTGACATGCTTTTCAAAACAACTGAACGATGTTGCTAGCATTTGCGTTCTATTTTCCTGTATTTTGTCACATTCTTAACAAAATCGTGCCGTTATTGCAGAAGAATGGTAAAATTGTATAATAAAATAGACTCAGCCGTTTATTTTAACGGCTTTCAATACATCTGAACGATATTACTAGCATTTGCCTTGAATTTTCCTGTACTTTGTCACATTTTTGACAAAATCGAGTCGTTATTGCAGAAGAATGGTAAAATTGTATAATAAAATGGACTCAGTCATTCATTCTGACACGCTTTTCAATACAACTGAACGATATTGCTAGCGTTTGCTTAGCATTTTCCCTTATTTTGTAACATTTTGACAAAATCGAATCGTTATTGTAGAAGAAGGATAAAATTGTATAAAGAAATGGACTCAACCGTTTATTTTGGCACGATTCTCAAAAGAATTGAACGCTTTTGGATGCACTTGCGTTCTATTTTTCTGTATTTTGTCACATTCTTAACAAAATCGTGCCGTTATTGCAGAAGAATGGTAAGATTGTATAATAAAATAGGCTCAGCCGTTTATTTTGACACGCTTTTCAATACATCTGAACGATATTACTAGCATTTGCCTTGAATTTTCCTGAATTTTGTCACATTTTTGACAAAATCGAGTCGTTATTGCAGAAGAATGGTAAAATTGCATAATGAAATAGACTCACTCGTTCATTTTGACATGCTTTTCAAAACAACTGAACGATGTTGCTAGCATTTGCGTTCTATTTTCCTGTATTTTGTCACATTCTTAACAAAATCGTGCCGTTATTGCAGAAGAATGGTAAGATTGTATAATAAAATAGGCTCAGCCGTTTATTTTGACACGCTTTTCAATACATCTGAACGATATTACTAGCATTTGCCTTGAATTTTCCTGAATTTTGTCACATTTTTGACAAAATCGAGTGGTTATTGCAGAAGAATGGTAAAATTGCATAATGAAATAGACTCACTCGTTCATTTTGACATGCTTTTCAAAACAACTGAACGATGTTGCTAGCATTTGCGTTCTATTTTCCTGTATTTTGTCACATTCTTAACAAAATCGTGCCGTTATTGCAGAAGAATGGTAAAATTGTTTAATAAAATAGACTCAGCCGTTTATTTTGACAGGCTTTCAATACATCTGAACGAGATTACTAGCATTTGCCTTGAATTTTCCTGTATTTTGTCACATTTTTGACAAAATCGAGTCGTTATTGCAGAAGAATGGTAAAATTGTATAATAAAATGGACTCAGTCATTCATTCTGACACGCTTTTCAATACAACTGAACGTTATTGGTAGCATTTGCGTTCTATTTTCATGTATTTTGTCACATTCTTGACAAAATCGAGCAGTTATTGCAGAAGAATGGGAAAATTGTATAATGAAATTGACTCAGTAGCTTATTTTGACATGCTTTTAAAAACAACTGAACGATGCTGCTAGCATAAGCGTTCTATTTTCCTGAATTTTGCCACATTCTTGACAAAATCGAGCAGTGATTGCAAAGAATGGTAAAATTATATAATGAAACTGACTCAGTCGCTTATTTTGACATGCTTTTCAAAACAACTGAACGATGTTGCTAGCATTTGCGTTCTATTTTCTTGTATTTTGTCACATTCTTAACAAAATCGTGCCGTTATTGCAGAAGAATGGTAAAATTGTATAATAAAATAGACTCAGCCGTTTATTTTGACACGCTTTTCAATACAACTGAACGATTTTGCTAGCATTTGCGTTCTATTTTTCTGTATTTGGTCACATTCTTAACAAAATCGTGCCGTTATTGCAGAAGAATGGTAAAATTGTATAATAAAATGGACTCAACCGTTTATTTTAACGGCTTTCAATACATCTGAACGATATTACTAGCATTTGCCTTGAATTTTCCTGTACTTTGTCACATTTTTGACAAAATCGAGTCGTTATTGCAGAAGAATGGTAAAAATTGTATAATAAAATGGACTCAGTCATTCATTCTGACACGCTTTTCAATACATCTGAACGATATTACTAGCATTTGCCTTGAATTTTCCTGAATTTTGTCACATTTTTGACAAAATCGAGTCGTTATTGCATAGAATGGTAAAATTGTATAATGAAACTGACTCAGTCGCTTATTTTGACATGCTTTTCAAAACAACTGAACGATGTTGCTAGTTTTTGCGTTCTATTTTCCTGTATTTTGTCACATTCTTGACAAAATCGAGCGTTATTGTAGAAGAAGGATAAAATTGCATAACGAAATGGACTCAACCGTTTATTTTGCACGATTCTCAAAAGAATTGAACGCTTTTGGATGCATTTGCGTTCTATTTTTCTGTATTTTGTCACATTCTTAACAAGATCGTGCCGTTATTGCAGAAGAATGGTAAGATTGTATAATAAAATAGACTGCCGTTTATTTTGACATGCTTTTCAATACATCTGAACGATATTACTAGCATTTGCCTTGAATTTTCCTGAATTTTGTCACATTTTTGACAAAATCGAGTCGTTATTGCAGAAGAATGGTAAAATTGCATAATGAAATAGACTCACTCGTTCATTTTGACATGCTTTTCAAAACAACTGAACGATGTTGCTAGCATTTGGGTTCTATTTTCCTGTATTTTGTCACATTCTTGACAAAATCGAGCCGTTATTGCAGAAGAATGGTAAAATTGTTTAATAAAATAGACTCAGCCGTTTATTTTGACAGGCTTTCAATACATCTGAACGATATTACTAGCATTTGCCTTGAATTTTCCTGTATTTTGTCACATTTTTGACAAAATCGAGTCGTTATTGCAGAAGAATGGTAAAATTGTATAATAAAATGGACTCAGTCATTCATTCTGACACGCTTTTCAATACAACTGAACGATATTACTAGCATTTGCCTTGAATTTTCCTGTATTTTGTCACATTTTTGACAAAATCGAGTCGTTATTGCAGAAGAATGGTAAAATTGTATAATAAAATGGACTCAGTCATTCATTCTGACACGCTTTTCAATACAACTGAACGTTATTGGTAGCATATGCGTTCTATTTTCATGTATTTTGTAACATTCTTGACAAAATCGAGCAGTTATTGCAGAAGAATGGGAAAATTGTATAATGAAATTGACTCAGTAGCTTATTTTGACATGCTTTTAAAAACAACTGAACGATGCTGCTAGCATAAGCGTTCTATTTTCCTGAATTTTGCCACATTCTTGACAAAATCGAGCAGTGATTGCAAAGAATGGTAAAATTATATAATGAAACTGACTCAGTCGCTTATTTTGACATGCTTTTCAAAACAACTGAACGATGTTGCTAGCATTTGCGTTCTATTTTCTTGTATTTTGTCACATTCTTAACAAAATCGTGCCGTTATTGCAGAAGAATGGTAAAATTGTATAATAAAATGGACTCAACCGTTTATTTTAACGGCTTTCAATACATCTGAACGATATTACTAGCATTTGCCTTGAATTTTCCTGTACTTTGTCACATTTTTGACAAAATCGAGTCGTTATTGCAGAAGAATGGTAAAAATTGTATAATAAAATGGACTCAGTCATTCATTCTGACACGCTTTTCAATACATCTGAACGATATTACTAGCATTTGCCTTGAATTTTCCTGAATTTTGTCACATTTTTGACAAAATCGAGTCGTTATTGCATAGAATGGTAAAATTGTATAATGAAACTGACTCAGTCGCTTATTTTGACATGCTATTCAAAACAACTGAACGATGTTGCTAGTTTTTGCGTTCTATTTTCCTGTATTTTGTCACATTCTTGACAAAATCGAGCGTTATTGTAGAAGAAGGATAAAATTGCATAACGAAATGGACTCAACCGTTTATTTTGCACGATTCTCAAAAGAATTGAACGCTTTTGGATGCATTTGCGTTCTATTTTTCTGTATTTTGTCACATTCTTAACAAGATCGTGCCGTTATTGCAGAAGAATGGTATGATTGTATAATAAAATAGACTGCCGTTTATTTTGACATGCTTTTCAATACATCTGAACGATATTACTAGCATTTGCCTTGAATTTTCCTGAATTTTGTCACATTTTTGACAAAATCGAGTCGTTATTGCAGAAGAATGGTAAAATTGCATAATGAAATAGACTCACTCGTTCATTTTGACATGCTTTTCAAAACAACTGAACGATGTTGCTAGAATTTGGGTTCTATTTTCCTGTATTTTGTCACATTCTTGACAAAATCGAGCCGTTATTGCAGAAGAATGGTAAAATTGTTTAATAAAATAGACTCAGCCGTTTATTTTGACAGGCTTTCAATACATCTGAACGATATTACTAGCATTTGCCTTGAATTTTCCTGTATTTTGTCACATTTTTGACAAAATCGAGTCGTTATTGCAGAAGAATGGTAAAATTGTATAATAAAATGGACTCAGTCATTCATTCTGACACGCTTTTCAATACAACTGAACGATATTACTAGCATTTGCCTTGAATTTTCCTGAATTTTGTCACATTTTTGACAAAATCGAGTCGTTATTGCAGAAGAATGGTAAAATTGCATAATGAAATAGACTCACTCGTTCATTTTGACATGCTTTTCAAAACAACTGAACGATGTTGCTAGAATTTGCGTTCTATTTTCCTGTATTTTGTCACATTCTTGACAAAATCGAGCCGTTATTGCAGAAGAATGGTAAAATTGTATAATGAAATGGACTCAACCGTTTATTTTGCACGATTTTCAAAAGAATTGAACGTTATTGGTAGCATTTGCGTTCTATTTTCCTGTATTTTGTCACATTCTTAACAAAATCGTGCCGTTATTGCAGAAGAATGGTAAAATTGTTTAATAAAATAGACTCAGCCGTTTATTTTGACAGGCTTTCAATACATCTGAACGATATTACTAGCATTTGCCTTGAATTTTCCTGTATTTTGTCACATTTTTGACAAAATCGAGTCGTTATTGCAGAAGAATGGTAAAATTGTATAATAAAATGGACTCAGTCATTCATTCTGACACGCTTTTCAATACAACTGATCGTTATTGGTAGCATTTGCGTTCTATTTTCATGTATTTTGTCACATTCTTGACAAAATCGAGCAGTTATTGCAGAAGAATGGTAAAATTGTATAATGAAACTGACTCAGTCGCTTATTTTGACATGCTTTTCAAAACAACTGAACGATGTTGCTGGCATTTGCGTTCTATTTTCCTGTATTTTGTCACATTCTTGACAAAATCGAGCCGTTATTGCAGAAGAATGGTAAAATTGTATAATGAAATGGATCAACCGTTTATTTTGCACAATTTTCAAAAGAATTGAACGTTATTGGTAGCATTTGCGTTCTATTTTCTTGTATTTTGTCACATTCTTAACAAAATCGTGCCGTTATTGCAGAAGAATGGTAAAATTGTATAATAAAATAGACTCAGCCGTTTATTTTGACACGCTTTTCAATACAACTGAACGATTTTGCTAGCATTTGCGTTCTATTTTTCTGTATTTTGTCACATTCTTAACAAAATCGTGCCGTTATTGCAGAAGAATGGTAAAATTGTATAATAAAATAGACTGAGCCGTTTATTTTAACGGCTTTCAATACATCTGAACGATATTACTAGCATTTGCCTTGAATTTTCCTGTACTTTGTCACATTTTTGACAAAATCGAGTCGTTATTGCAGAAGAATGGTAAAAATTGTATAATAAAATGGACTCAGTCATTCATTCTGACACGCTTTTCAATACATCTGAACGATATTACTAGCATTTGCCTTGAATTTTCCTGAATTTTGTCACATTTTTGACAAAATCGAGTCGTTATTGCATAGAATGGTAAAATTGTATAATGAAACTGACTCAGTCGCTTATTTTGACATGCTTTTCAAAACAACTGAACGATGTTGCTAGTTTTTGCGTTCTATTTTCCTGTATTTTGTCACATTCTTGACAAAATCGAGCGTTATTGTAGAAAAAGGATAAAATTGCATAACGAAATGGACTCAACCGTTTATTTTGCACGATTCTCAAAAGAATTGAACGCTTTTGGATGCATTTGCGTTCTATTTTTCTGTATTTTGTCACATTCTTAACAAGATCGTGCTGTTATTGCAGAAGAATGGTAAGATTGTATAATAAAATAGACTGCCGTTTATTTTGACATGCTTTTCAATACATCTGAACGATATTACTAGCATTTGCCTTGAATTTTCCTGTATTTTGTCACATTTTTGACAAAATCGAGTCGTTATTGCAGAAGAATGGTAAAATTGTATAATAAAATGGACTCAGTCATTCATTCTGACACGCTTTTCAATACAACTGAACGATATTACTAGCATTTGCCTTGAATTTTCCTGAATTTTGTCACATTTTTGACAAAATCGAGTCGTTATTGCAGAAGAATGGTAAAATTGCATAATGAAATAGACTCACTCGTTCATTTTGACATGCTTTTCAAAACAACTGAACGATGTTGCTAGAATTTGCGTTCTATTTTCCTGTATTTTGTCACATTCTTGACAAAATCGAGCCGTTATTGCAGAAGAATGGTAAAATTGTATAATGAAATGGACTCAACCGTTTATTTTGCACGATTTTCAAAAGAATTGAACGTTATTGGTAGCATTTGCGTTCTATGTTCCTGTATTTTGTCACATTCTTAACAAAATCGTTCCGTTATTGCAGAAGAATGGTAAAATTGTTTAATAAAATAGACTCAGCCGTTTATTTTGACAGGCTTTCAATACATCTGAACGATATTACTAGCATTTGCCTTGAATTTTCCTGTATTTTGTCACATTTTTGACAAAATCGAGTCGTTATTGCATAGAATGGTAAAATTGTATAATGAAACTGACTCAGTCGCTTATTTTGACATGCTTTTCAAAACAACTGAGCGATGTTGCTAGGGTTTGCGTTCTATTTTCCTGTATTTTGTCACATTCTTGAAAAAATCGATCCGTTATTGCAAAAGAATGGTAAAATTGTATAATGAAATGGACTCAACCGTTTATTTTGCACGATTTTCAAAAGAATTGAACGTTATTGGTAGCATTTGCGTTCTATTTTCTTGTATTTTGTCACATTCTTAACAAAATCGTGCCGTTATTGCAGAAGAATGGTAAAATTGTTTAATAAAATAGACTCAGCCGTTTATTTTGACAGGCTTTCAATACATCTGAACGATATTACTAGCATTTGCCTTGAATTTTCCTGAATTTTGTCACATTTTTGACAAAATCGAGCCGTGATTGCAAAGAATGGTAAAATTGTATAATGAAATTGACTCAGTCGCTTATTTTGACATGCTTTTAAAAACAACTGAACGATGCTGCTAGCATTAGCGTTCTATTTTCCTGAATTTTGCCACATTCTTGACAAAATCGAGCAGTGATTGCAAAGAATGGTAAAATTGTTTAATGAAACCGTCTCAGTCGCTTATTTTGACCTGCTTTTCAAAACAAATGAACGATGTTGCTAGCACTTGCGTTCTATTTTCGTGTATTTTATCACATTCTTGACAAAATCGAGCCGTTATTGCAGAAGAATGGTAAAATTGTATAATGAAATGGACAATCGTTTATTTTGCACGATTTTCAAAAGAATTGAACGTTATTGGTAGCATTTGCGTTCTATTTTCATGTATTTTGTCACATTCTTGACAAAATCGAGCAGTTATTGCAGAAGAATGGTAAAATTGTATAATGAAATTGACTCAGTCGCTTATTTTGACATGCTTTTCAAAACAACTGAACGATGTTGCTAGCATTTGCGTACTATTTTCCTGTATTTTGTCACATTCTTGACAAAATCGAGCAGTTATTGCAGAAGAATGGTAAAATTGTATAACGAAATGGACTCAACCGTTTATTTTGCACGATTTTCAAAAGAATTGAACGTTATTGGTAGCATTTGCGTTCTATTTTCCTGTATTTTGTCACATTCTTGACAAAATCGAGCCGTTATTGCAGAAGAATGGTAAAATTGCATTATGATATAGACTCACTCGTTCACTTTGACATACCTTTCAAAACAACTGAACGATGTTGCTAGCATTTGCGTTGCATTTTCCTTTATTTTGTCACATTTTGACAAAATCGAGTCGTAATTGCAGAAGAATGGTAAAATTGTATAATGAAATTGACTCAGTCGCTTATTTTGTCATGCTTTTCAAAACAACTGAACGATGTTGCTAGCATTTGCGTTCTATTTTCCTGTATTTTGTCACATTCTTAACAAAATCGTGCCGTTATTGCAGAAGAATGGTAAAATTGTATAATAAAATAGACTCAGCCGTTTATTTTAACGGCTTTCAATACATCTGAACGATATTACTAGCATTTGCCTTGAATTTTCCTGTACTTTGTCACATTTTTGACAAAATCGAGTCGTTATTGCAGAAGAATGGTAAGATTGTATAATAAAATAGGCTCAGCCGTTTATTTTGACACGCTTTTCAATACATCTGAACGATATTACTAGCATTTGCCTTGAATTTTCCTGAATTTTGTCACATTTTTGACAAAATCGAGTCGTTATTGCAGAAGAATGGTAAAATTGCAATAATGAAATAGACTCACTCGTTCATTTTGACATGCTTTTCAAAACAACTGAACGATGTTGCTAGCATTTGCGTTCTATTTTCCTGTATTTTGTCACATTCTTAACAAAATCGTGCCGTTATTGCAGAAGAATGGTAAGATTGTATAATAAAATAGGCTCAGCCGTTTATTTTGACACGCTTTTCAATACATCTGAACGATATTACTAGCATTTGCCTTGAATTTTCCTGAATTTTGTCACATTTTTGACAAAATCGAGTGGTTATTGCAGAAGAATGGTAAAATTGCATTATGAAATAGACTCACTCGTTCATTTTGACATGCTTTTCAAAACAACTGAACGATGTTGCTAGCATTTGCGTTCTATTTTCCTGTATTTTGTCACATTCTTAACAAAATCGTGCCGTTATTGCAGAAGAATGGTAAAATTGTTTAATAAAATAGACTCAGCCGTTTATTTTGACAGGCTTTCAATACATCTGAACGAGATTACTAGCATTTGCCTTGAATTTTCCTGTATTTTGTCACATTTTTGACAAAATCGAGTCGTTATTGCAGAAGAATGGTAAAATTGTATAATAAAATGGACTCAGTCATTCATTCTGACACGCTTTTCAATACAACTGAACGTTATTGGTAGCATTTGCGTTCTATTTTCATGTATTTTGTCACATTCTTGACAAAATCGAGCAGTTATTGCAGAAGAATGGGAAAATTGTATAATGAAATTGACTCAGTAGCTTATTTTGACATGCTTTTAAAAACAACTGAACGATGCTGCTAGCATAAGCGTTCTATTTTCCTGAATTTTGCCACATTCTTGACAAAATCGAGCAGTGATTGCAAAGAATGGTAAAATTATATAATGAAACTGACTCAGTCGCTTATTTTGACATGCTTTTCAAAACAACTGAACGATGTTGCTAGCATTTGCGTTCTATTTTCTTGTATTTTGTCACATTCTTAACAAAATCGTGCCGTTATTGCAGAAGAATGGTAAAATTGTATAATAAAATAGACTCAGCCGTTTATTTTGACACGCTTTTCAATACAACTGAACGATTTTGCTAGCATTTGCGTTCTATTTTTCTGTATTTGGTCACATTCTTAACAAAATCGTGCCGTTATTGCAGAAGAATGGTAAAATTGTATAATAAAATGGACTCAACCGTTTATTTTAACGGCTTTCAATACATCTGAACGATATTACTAGCATTTGCCTTGAATTTTCCTGTACTTTGTCACATTTTTGACAAAATCGAGTCGTTATTGCAGAAGAATGGTAAAAATTGTATAATAAAATGGACTCAGTCATTCATTCTGACACGCTTTTCAATACATCTGAACGATATTACTAGCATTTGCCTTGAATTTTCCTGAATTTTGTCACATTTTTGACAAAATCGAGTCGTTATTGCATAGAATGGTAAAATTGTATAATGAAACTGACTCAGTCGCTTATTTTGACATGCTTTTCAAAACAACTGAACGATGTTGCTAGTTTTTGCGTTCTATTTTCCTGTATTTTGTCACATTCTTGACAAAATCGAGCGTTATTGTAGAAGAAGGATAAAATTGCATAACGAAATGGACTCAACCGTTTATTTTGCACGATTCTCAAAAGAATTGAACGCTTTTGGATGCATTTGCGTTCAATTTTTCTGTATTTTGTCACATTCTTAACAAGATCGTGCCGTTATTGCAGAAGAATGGTAAGATTGTATAATAAAATAGACTGCCGTTTATTTTGACATGCTTTTCAATACATCTGAACGATATTACTAGCATTTGCCTTGAATTTTCCTGAATTTTGTCACATTTTTGACAAAATCGAGTCGTTATTGCAGAAGAATGGTAAAATTGCATAATGAAATAGACTCACTCGTTCATTTTGACATGCTTTTCAAAACAACTGAACGATGTTGCTAGCATTTGGGTTCTATTTTCCTGTATTTTGTCACATTCTTGACAAAATCGAGCCGTTATTGCAGAAGAATGGTAAAATTGTTTAATAAAATAGACTCAGCCGTTTATTTTGACAGGCTTTCAATACATCTGAACGATATTACTAGCATTTGCCTTGAATTTTCCTGTATTTTGTCACATTTTTGACAAAATCTAGTCGTTATTGCAGAAGAATGGTAAAATTGTATAATAAAATGGACTCAGTCATTCATTCTGACACGCTTTTCAATACAACTGAACGATATGACTAGCATTTGCCTTGAATTTTCCTGTATTTTGTCACATTTTTGACAAAATCGAGTCGTTATTGCAGAAGAATGGTAAAATTGTATAATAAAATGGACTCAGTCATTCATTCTGACACGCTTTTCAATACAACTGAACGTTATTGGTAGCATATGCGTTCTATTTTCATGTATTTTGTAACATTCTTGACAAAATCGAGCAGTTATTGCAGAAGAATG
Organism: Agrilus cyanescens; assembly: GCA_947389935.1. Classification (NCBI taxonomy): domain Eukaryota; kingdom Metazoa; phylum Arthropoda; class Insecta; order Coleoptera; family Buprestidae; genus Agrilus; species Agrilus cyanescens. Next base: position 11,569,599 of record OX376711.1, read on the forward strand.
GGAAAATTGTATAATGAAATTGACTCAGTAGCTTATTTTGACATGCTTTTAAAAACAACTGAACGATGCTGCTAGCATAAGCGTTCTATTTTCCTGAATTTTGCCACATTCTTGACAAAATCGAGCAGTGATTGCAAAGAATGGTAAAATTATATAATGAAACTGACTCAGTCGCTTATTTTGACATGCTTTTCAAAACAACTGAACGATGTTGCTAGCATTTGCGTTCTATTTTCTTGTATTTTGTCACATTCTTAACAAAATCGTGCCGTTATTGCAGAAGAATGGTAAAATTGTATAATAAAATGGACTCAACCGTTTATTTTAACGGCTTTCAATACATCTGAACGATATTACTAGCATTTGCCTTGAATTTTCCTGTACTTTGTCACATTTTTGACAAAATCGAGTCGTTATTGCAGAAGAATGGTAAAAATTGTATAATAAAATGGACTCAGTCATTCATTCTGACACGCTTTTCAATACATCTGAACGATATTACTAGCATTTGCCTTGAATTTTCCTGAATTTTGTCACATTTTTGACAAAATCGAGTCGTTATTGCATAGAATGGTAAAATTGTATAATGAAACTGACTCAGTCGCTTATTTTGACATGCTATTCAAAACAACTGAACGATGTTGCTAGTTTTTGCGTTCTATTTTCCTGTATTTTGTCACATTCTTGACAAAATCGAGCGTTATTGTAGAAAAAGGATAAAATTGCATAACGAAATGGACTCAACCGTTTATTTTGCACGATTCTCAAAAGAATTGAACGCTTTTGGATGCATTTGCGTTCTATTTTTCTGTATTTTGTCACATTCTTAACAAGATCGTGCCGTTATTGCAGAAGAATGGTATGATTGTATAATAAAATAGACTGCCGTTTATTTTGACATGCTTTTCAATACATCTGAACGATATTACTAGCATTTGCCTTGAATTTTCCTGAATTTTGTCACATTTTTGACAAAATCGAGTCGTTATTGCAGAAGAATGGTAAAATTGCATAATGAAATAGACTCACTCGTTCATTTTGACATGCTTTTCAAAACAACTGAACGATGTTGCTAGAATTTGGGTTCTATTTTCCTGTATTTTGTCACATTCTTGACAAAATCGAGCCGTTATTGCAGAAGAATGGTAAAATTGTTTAATAAAATAGACTCAGCCGTTTATTTTGACAGGCTTTCAATACATCTGAACGATATTACTAGCATTTGCCTTGAATTTTCCTGTATTTTGTCACATTTTTGACAAAATCGAGTCGTTATTGCAGAAGAATGGTAAAATTGTATAATAAAATGGACTCAGTCATTCATTCTGACACGCTTTTCAATACAACTGAACGATATTACTAGCATTTGCCTTGAATTTTCCTGAATTTTGTCACATTTTTGACAAAATCGAGTCGTTATTGCAGAAGAATGGTAAAATTGCATAATGAAATAGACTCACTCGTTCATTTTGACATGCTTTTCAAAACAACTGAACGATGTTGCTAGAATTTGCGTTCTATTTTCCTGTATTTTGTCACATTCTTGACAAAATCGAGCCGTTATTGCAGAAGAATGGTAAAATTGTATAATGAAATGGACTCAACCGTTTATTTTGCACGATTTTCAAAAGAATTGAACGTTATTGGTAGCATTTGCGTTCTATTTTCCTGTATTTTGTCACATTCTTAACAAAATCGTGCCGTTATTGCAGAAGAATGGTAAAATTGTTTAATAAAATAGACTCAGCCGTTTATTTTGACAGGCTTTCAATACATCTGAACGATATTACTAGCATTTGCCTTGAATTTTCCTGTATTTTGTCACATTTTTGACAAAATCGAGTCGTTATTGCAGAAGAATGGTAAAATTGTATAATAAAATGGACTCAGTCATTCATTCTGACACGCTTTTCAATACAACTGATCGTTATTGGTAGCATTTGCGTTCTATTTTCATGTATTTTGTCACATTCTTGACAAAATCGAGCAGTTATTGCAGAAGAATGGTAAAATTGTATAATGAAACTGACTCAGTCGCTTATTTTGACATGCTTTTCAAAACAACTGAACGATGTTGCTGGCATTTGCGTTCTATTTTCCTGTATTTTGTCACATTCTTGACAAAATCGAGCCGTTATTGCAGAAGAATGGTAAAATTGTATAATGAAATGGATCAACCGTTTATTTTGCACAATTTTCAAAAGAATTGAACGTTATTGGTAGCATTTGCGTTCTATTTTCTTGTATTTTGTCACATTCTTAACAAAATCGTGCCGTTATTGCAGAAGAATGGTAAAATTGTATAATAAAATAGACTCAGCCGTTTATTTTGACACGCTTTTCAATACAACTGAACGATTTTGCTAGCATTTGCGTTCTATTTTTCTGTATTTTGTCACATTCTTAACAAAATCGTGCCGTTATTGCAGAAGAATGGTAAAATTGTATAATAAAATAGACTGAGCCGTTTATTTTAACGGCTTTCAATACATCTGAACGATATTACTAGCATTTGCCTTGAATTTTCCTGTACTTTGTCACATTTTTGACAAAATCGAGTCGTTATTGCAGAAGAATGGTAAAAATTGTATAATAAAATGGACTCAGTCATTCATTCTGACACGCTTTTCAATACATCTGAACGATATTACTAGCATTTGCCTTGAATTTTCCTGAATTTTGTCACATTTTTGACAAAATCGAGTCGTTATTGCATAGAATGGTAAAATTGTATAATGAAACTGACTCAGTCGCTTATTTTGACATGCTATTCAAAACAACTGAACGATGTTGCTAGTTTTTGCGTTCTATTTTCCTGTATTTTGTCACATTCTTGACAAAATCGAGCCGTTATTGTAGAAGAAGGATAAAATTGCATAACGAAATGGACTCAACCGTTTATTTTGGCACGATTCTCAAAAGAATTGAACGCTTTTGGATGCATTTGCGTTCTATTTTTCTGTATTTTGTCACATTCTTAACAAAATCGTGCCGTTATTGCAGAAGAATGGTAAGATTGTATAATAAAATAGACTGCCGTTTATTTTGACATGCTTTTCAATACATCTGAACGATATTACTAGCATTTGCCTTGAATTTTCCTGAATTTTGTCACATTTTTGACAAAATCGAGTCGTTATTGCAGAAGAATGGTAAAATTGCATAATGAAATAGACTCACTCGTTCATTTTGACATGCTTTTCAAAACAACTGAACGATGTTGCTAGCATTTGCGTTCTATTTTCCTGTATTTTGTTACATTCTTGACAAAATCGAGCCGTTATTGCAGAAGAATGGTAAAATTGTTTAATAAAATAGACTCAGCCGTTTATTTTGACAGGCTTTCAATACATCTGAACGATATTACTAGCATTTGCCTTGAATTTTCCTGTATTTTGTCACATTTTTGACAAAATCGAGTCGTTATTGCAGAAGAATGGTAAAATTGTATAATAAAATGGACTCAGTCCTTCATTCTGACACGCTTTTCAATACAACTGAACGATATTACTAGCATTTGCCTTGAATTTTCCTGAATTTTGTCACATTTTTGACAAAATCGAGTCGTTATTGCAGAAGAATGGTAAAATTGCATAATGAAATAGACTCACTGGTTCATTTTGACATGCTTTTCAAAACAACTGAACGATGTTGCTGGAATTTGCGTTCTATTTTCCTGTATTTTGTCACATTCTTGACAAAATCGAGCCGTTATTGCAGAAGAATGGTAAAATTGTATAATGAAATGGACTCAACCGTTTATTTTGCACGATTTTCAAAAGAATTGAACGTTATTGGTAGCATTTGCGTTCTATTTTCCTGTATTTTGTCACATTCTTAACAAAATCGTGCCGTTATTGCAGAAGAATGGTAAAATTGTTTAATAAAATAGACTCAGCCGTTTATTTTGACAGGCTTTCAATACATCTGAACGATATAACTAGCATTTGCCTTGAATTTTCCTGTATTTTGTCACATTTTTGACAAAATCGAGTCGTTATTGCAGAAGGATGGTAAAATTGTATAATAAAATGGACTCAGTCATTCATTCTGACACGCTTTTCAATACAACTGAACGTTATTGGTAGCATTTGCGTTCTATTTTCATGTATTTTGTCACATTCTTGACAAAATCGAGCAGTTATTGCAGAAGAATGGTAAAATTGTATAATGAAACTGACTCAGTCGCTTATTTTGACATGCTTTTCAAAACAACTGAACGATGTTGCTGGCATTTGCGTTCTATTTTCCTGTATTTTGTCACATTCTTGACAAAATCGAGCCGTTATTGCAGAAGAATGGTAAAATTGTATAATGAAATGGATCAACCGTTTATTTTGCACAATTTTCAAAAGAATTGAACGTTATTGGTAGCATTTGCGTTCTATTTTCTTGTATTTTGTCACATTCTTAACAAAATCGTGCCGTTATTGCAGAAGAATGGTAAAATTGTATAATAAAATAGACTCAGCCGTTTATTTTGACACGCTTTTCAATACAACTGAACGATTTTGCTAGCATTTGCGTTCTATTTTTCTGTATTTTGTCACATTCTTAACAAAATCGTGCCGTTATTGCAGAAGAATGGTAAAATTGTATAATAAAATAGACTCAGCCGTTTATTTTAACGGCTTTCAATACATCTGAACGATATTACTAGCATTTGCCTTGAATTTTCCTGTACTTTGTCACATTTTCGACAAAATCGAGTCGTTATTGCAGAAGAATGGTAAAAATTGTATAATAAAATGGACTCAGTCATTCATTCTGACACGCTTTTCAATACATCTGAACGATATTACTAGCATTTGCCTTGAATTTTCCTGAATTTTGTCACATTTTTGACAAAATCGAGTCGTTATTGCATAGAATGGTAAAATTGTATAATGAAACTGACTCAGTCGCTTATTTTGACATGCTATTCAAAACAACTGAACGATGTTGCTAGTTTTTGCGTTCTATTTTCCTGTATTTTGTCACATTCTTGACAAAATCGAGCCGTTATTGTAGAAGAAGGATAAAATTGCATAACGAAATGGACTCAACCGTTTATTTTGGCACGATTCTCAAAAGAATTGAACGCTTTTGGATGCATTTGCGTTCTATTTTTCTGTATTTTGTCACATTCTTAACAAAATCGTGCCGTTATTGCAGAAGAATGGTAAGATTGTATAATAAAATAGACTGCCGTTTATTTTGACATGCTTTTCAATACATCTGAACGATATTACTAGCATTTGCCTTGAATTTTCCTGAATTTTGTCACATTTTTGACAAAATCGAGTCGTTATTGCAGAAGAATGGTAAAATTGCATAATGAAATAGACTCACTCGTTCATTTTGACATGCTTTTCAAAACAACTGAACGATGTTGCTAGCATTTGCGTTCTATTTTCCTGTATTTTGTTACATTCTTGACAAAATCGAGCCGTTATTGCAGAAGAATGGTAAAATTGTTTAATAAAATAGACTCAGCCGTTTATTTTGACAGGCTTTCAATACATCTGAACGATATTACTAGCATTTGCCTTGAATTTTCCTGTATTTTGTCACATTTTTGACAAAATCGAGTCGTTATTGCAGAAGAATGGTAAAATTGTATAATAAAATGGACTCAGTCATTCATTCTGACACGCTTTTCAATACAACTGAACGATATTACTAGCATTTGCCTTGAATTTTCCTGAATTTTGTCACATTTTTGACAAAATCGAGTCGTTATTGCAGAAGAATGGTAAAATTGCATAATGAAATAGACTCACTCGTTCATTTTGACATGCTTTTCAAAACAACTGAACGATGTTGCTGGAATTTGCGTTCTATTTTCCTGTATTTTGTCACATTCTTGACAAAATCGAGCCGTTATTGCAGAAGAATGGTAAAATTGTATAATGAAATGGACTCAACCGTTTATTTTGCACGATTTTCAAAAGAATTGAACGTTATTGGTAGCATTTGCGTTCTATTTTCCTGTATTTTGTCACATTCTTAACAAAATCGTGCCGTTATTGCAGAAGAATGGTAAAATTGTTTAATAAAATAGACTCAGCCGTTTATTTTGACAGGCTTTCAATACATCTGAACGATATAACTAGCATTTGCCTTGAATTTTCCTGTATTTTGTCACATTTTTGACAAAATCGAGTCGTTATTGCAGAAGAATGGTAAAATTGTATAATAAAATGGACTCAGTCATTCATTCTGACACGCTTTTCAATACAACTGAACGTTATTGGTAGCATTTGCGTTCTATTTTCATGTATTTTGTCACATTCTTGACAAAATCGAGCAGTTATTGCAGAAGAATGGTAAAATTGTATAATGAAACTGACTCAGTCGCTTATTTTGACATGCTTTTCAAAACAACTGAACGATGTTGCTGGCATTTGCGTTCTATTTTCCTGTATTTTGTCACATTCTTGACAAAATCGAGCCGTTATTGCAGAAGAATGGTAAAATTGTATAATGAAATGGATCAACCGTTTATTTTGCACAATTTTCAAAAGAATTGAACGTTATTGGTAGCATTTGCGTTCTATTTTCTTGTATTTTGTCACATTCTTAACAAAATCGTGCCGTTATTGCAGAAGAATGGTAAAATTGTATAATAAAATAGACTCAGCCGTTTATTTTGACACGCTTTTCAATACAACTGAACGATTTTGCTAGCATTTGCGTTCTATTTTTCTGTATTTTGTCACATTCTTAACAAAATCGTGCCGTTATTGCAGAAGAATGGTAAAATTGTATAATAAAATAGACTCAGCCGTTTATTTTAACGGCTTTCAATACATCTGAACGATATTACTAGCATTTGCCTTGAATTTCCCTGTACTTTGTCACATTTTTGACAAAATCGAGTCGTTATTGCAGAAGAATGGTAAAATTGTATAATAAAATGGACTCAGTCATTCATTCTGACACGCTTTTCAATACAACTGAACGATATTGCTAGCGTTTGCGTAGCATTTTCCTTTATTTTGTCACATTTTGACAAAATCGAGTCGTTATTGTAGAAGAAGGATAAAATTGTATAACGAAATGGACTCAACCGTTTATTTTGCACGATTTTCAAAAGAATTGAACGTAATTGGTAGCATTAGCGTTCTATTTTCCTGAATTTTGCCACATTCTTGACAAAATCGAGCCGTGATTGCAAAGAATGGTAAAATTGTATAATGAAACTGACTCAGTCGCTTATTTTGACATGCTTTTCAAAACAACTGAACGATGTTGCTAGCATTTGCGTACTATTTTCCTGTATTTTGTCACATTCTTGACAAAATCGAGCAGTTATTGCAGAAGAATGGTAAAATTGTATAACGAAATGGACTCAACCGTTTATTTTGCACGATTTTCAAAAGAATTGAACGTTATTGGTAGCATTTGCGTTCTATTTTCTTGTATTTTGTCACATTCTTAACAAAATCGTGCCGTTATTGCAGAAGAATGGTAAAATTGTATAATAAAATAGACTCAGCCGTTTATTTTGACACGCTTTTCAATACAACTGAACGATTTTGCTAGCATTTGCGTTCAATTTTCCTGTATTTTGTCACATTTTTGACAAAATCGAGTCGTTATTGCAGAAGAATGGTAAAATTGTATAATAAAATGGACTCAGTCATTCATTCTGACACGCTTTTCAATACAACTGAACGTTATTGGTAGCATTTGCGTTCTATTTTCATGTATTTTGTCACATTCTTGACAAAATCGAGCAGTTATTGCAGAAGAATGGTAAAATTGTATAATGAAACTGACTCAGTCGCTTATTTTGACATGCTTTTCAAAACAACTGAACGATGTTGCTGGCATTTGCGTTCTATTTTCCTGTATTTTGTCACATTCTTGACAAAATCGAGCCGTTATTGCAGAAGAATGGTAAAATTGTATAATGAAATGGATCAACCGTTTATTTTGCACAATTTTCAAAAGAATTGAACGTTATTGGTAGCATTTGCGTTCTATTTTCTTGTATTTTGTCACATTCTTAACAAAATCGTGCCGTTATTGCAGAAGAATGGTAAAATTGTATAATAAAATAGACTCAGCCGTTTATTTTGACACGCTTTTCAATACAACTGAACGATTTTGCTAGCATTTGCGTTCTATTTTTCTGTATTTTGTCACATTCTTAACAAAATCGTGCCGTTATTGCAGAAGAATGGTAAAATTGTATAATAAAATAGACTCAGCCGTTTATTTTAACGGCTTTCAATACATCTGAACGATATTACTAGCATTTGCCTTGAATTTCCCTGTACTTTGTCACATTTTTGACAAAATCGAGTCGTTATTGCAGAAGAATGGTAAAATTGTATAATAAAATGGACTCAGTCATTCATTCTGACACGCTTTTCAATACAACTGAACGATATTGCTAGCGTTTGCGTAGCATTTTCGTTTATTTTGTCACATTTTGACAAAATCGAGTCGTTATTGTAGAAGAAGGATAAAATTGTATAACGAAATGGACTCAACCGTTTATTTTGCACGATTTTCAAAAGAATTGAACGTAATTGGTAGCATTAGCGTTCTATTTTCCTGAATTTTGCCACATTCTTGACAAAATCGAGCCGTGATTGCAAAGAATGGTAAAATTGTATAATGAAACTGACTCAGTCGCTTGTTTTGACATGCTTTTCAAAACAACTGAACGATGTAGCTAGCATTTGCGTACTATTTTCCTGTATTTTGTCACATTCTTGACAAAATCGAGCAGTTATTGCAGAAGAATGGTAAAATTGTATAACGAAATGGACTCAACCGTTTATTTTGCACGATTTTCAAAAGAATTGAACGTTATTGGTAGCATTTGCGTTCTATTTTCTTGTATTTTGTCACATTCTTAACAAAATCGTGCCGTTATTGCAGAAGAATGGTAAAATTGTATAATAAAATAGACTCAGCCGTTTATTTTGACACGCTTTTCAATACAACTGAACGATTTTGCTAGCATTTGCGTTCAATTTTTCTGTATTTTGTCACATTCTTAACAAAATCGTGCCGTTATTGCATAAGAATGGTAAAATTGTATAATAAAATAGACTCAGCCGTTTATTTTAACGGCTTTCAATACATCTGAACGATATTACTAGCATTTGCCTTGAATTTTCCTGTACTTTGTCACATTTTTGACAAAATCGAGTCGTTATTGTAGAAGAAGGATAAAATTGTATAACGAAATGGACTCAACCGTTTATTTTGCACGATTTTCAAAAGAATTGAACGTTATTGGTAGCATTTGCGTTCTATTTTCCTGTATTTTGTCACATTCTTAACAAAATCGTGCCGTTATTGCAGAAGAATGGTTAAATTGTTTAATAAAATAGACTCAGCCGTTTATTTTGACAGGCTTTCAATACATCTGAACGATATTACTAGCATTTGCCTTGAATTTTCCTGTATTTTGTCACATTCTTGACAAAATCGAGACGTTATTGCAGAAGAATGGTAAAATTGTATAATGAAACTGACTCAGTCGCTTATTTTGACATGCTTTTCAAAACAACTGAACGATGCTGCTAGCATTAGCGTTCTATTTTTCTGTATTTTGTCACATTTTTTACAAAATCGAGCCGTGATTGCAAAGAATGGTAAAATTGTATAATGAAACTGACTCAGTCGCTTATTTTGACATGCTTGAAATTGACTCAGTCGCTTATTTTGACATGCTTTTCAAAACAACTGAACGATGTTGCTAGCATTTGCGTTCTATTTTCCTGTATTTTGTCACATTTTTGACAAAATCGAGTCGTTATTGCAGAAGAATGGTAAAATTGTATAACGAAATTGACTCAGTCGCTTATTTTGACATGCTTTTAAAAACAACTGAACGATGCTGCTAGCATTAGCGTTCTATTTTCCTGAATTTTGCCACATTCTTGACAAAATCGAGCAGTGATTGCAAAGAATGGTAAAATTGTTTAATGAAACCGACTCAGTCGCTTATTTTGACATGCTTTTCAAAACAACTGAACGACGTTGCTAGCACTTGCGTTCTATTTTCGTGTATTTTATCACATTCTTGACAAAATCGAGCCGTTATTGCAGAAGAATGGTAAAATTGTATAATGAAATGGACTAAGCCGTTTATTTTGACACGCTTTTCAATACAACTAAACGATTTTGCTAGCATTTGCGTTCTATTTTTCTGTATTTTGTCACATTCTTGACAAAATCGAGACGTTATTGCAGAAGAATGGTAAAATTGTATAATGAAACTGACTCAGTCGCTTATTTTGACATGCTTGAAATTGACTCAGTCGCTTATTTTGACATGCTTTTCAAAACAACTGAACGATGTTGCTAGCATTTGCGTTCTATTTTCCTGTATTTTGTCACATTTTTGACAAAATCGAGTCGTTATTGCAGAAGAATGGTAAAATTGTATAACGAAATTGACTCAGTCGCTTATTTTGACATGCTTTTAAAAACAACTGAACGATGCTGCTAGCATTAGCGTTCTATTTTCCTGAATTTTGCCACATTCTTGACAAAATCGAGCAGTGATTGCAAAGAATGGTAAAATTGTTTAATGAAACCGACTCAGTCGCTTATTTTGACATGCTTTTCAAAACAACTGAACGACGTTGCTAGCACTTGCGTTCTATTTTCGTGTATTTTATCACATTCTTGACAAAATCGAGCCGTTATTGCAGAAGAATGGTAAAATTGTATAATGAAACTGACTCAGTCGCTTATTTTGACATGCTTTTCAAAACAACTGAACGATGTTGCTAGCATTTGCGTTCTATTTTCCTGTATTTTGTCACATTTTTGACAAAATCGAGTCGTTATTGCAGAAGAATGGTAAAATTGTATAATAAAATGGACTCAGTCATTCATTCTGACACGCTTTTCAATACAACTGAACGTTATTGGTAGCATTTGCGTTCTATTTTCATGTATTTTGTCACATTCTTGACAAAATCGAGCAGTTATTGCAGAAGAATGGTAAAATTGTATAATGAAACTGACTCAGTCGCTTATTTTGACATGCTTTTCAAAACAACTGAACGATGTTGCTGGCATTTGCGTTCTATTTTCCTGTATTTTGTCACATTCTTGACAAAATCGAGCCGTTATTGCAGAAGAATGGTAAAATTGTATAATGAAATGGATCAACCGTTTATTTTGCACAATTTTCAAAAGAATTGAACGTTATTGGTAGCATTTGCGTTCTATTTTCTTGTATTTTGTCACATTCTTAACAAAATCGTGCCGTTATTGCAGAAGAATGGTAAAATTGTATAATAAAATAGACTCAGCCGTTTATTTTGACACGCTTTTCAATACAACTGAACGATTTTGCTAGCATTTGCGTTCTATTTTTCTGTATTTTGTCACATTCTTAACAAAATCGTGCCGTTATTGCAGAAGAATGGTAAAATTGTATAATAAAATAGACTCAGCCGTTTATTTTAACGGCTTTCAATACATCTGAACGATATTACTAGCATTTGCCTTGAATTTCCCTGTACTTTGTCACATTTTTGACAAAATCGAGTCGTTATTGCAGAAGAATGGTAAAATTGTATAATAAAATGGACTCAGTCATTCATTCTGACACGCTTTTCAATACAACTGAACGATATTGCTAGCGTTTGCGTAGCATTTTCGTTTATTTTGTCACATTTTGACAAAATCGAGTCGTTATTGTAGAAGAAGGATAAAATTGTATAACGAAATGGACTCAACCGTTTATTTTGCACGATTTTCAAAAGAATTGAACGTAATTGGTAGCATTAGCGTTCTATTTTCCTGAATTTTGCCACATTCTTGACAAAATCGAGCCGTGATTGCAAAGAATGGTAAAATTGTATAATGAAACTGACTCAGTCGCTTGTTTTGACATGCTTTTCAAAACAACTGAACGATGTAGCTAGCATTTGCGTACTATTTTCCTGTATTTTGTCACATTCTTGACAAAATCGAGCAGTTATTGCAGAAGAATGGTAAAATTGTATAACGAAATGGACTCAACCGTTTATTTTGCACGATTTTCAAAAGAATTGAACGTTATTGGTAGCATTTGCGTTCTATTTTCTTGTATTTTGTCACATTCTTAACAAAATCGTGCCGTTATTGCAGAAGAATGGTAAAATTGTATAATAAAATAGACTCAGCCGTTTATTTTGACACGCTTTTCAATACAACTGAACGATTTTGCTAGCATTTGCGTTCAATTTTTCTGTATTTTGTCACATTCTTAACAAAATCGTGCCGTTATTGCATAAGAATGGTAAAATTGTATAATAAAATAGACTCAGCCGTTTATTTTAACGGCTTTCAATACATCTGAACGATATTACTAGCATTTGCCTTGAATTTTCCTGTACTTTGTCACATTTTTGACAAAATCGAGTCGTTATTGTAGAAGAAGGATAAAATTGTATAACGAAATGGACTCAACCGTTTATTTTGCACGATTTTCAAAAGAATTGAACGTTATTGGTAGCATTTGCGTTCTATTTTCCTGTATTTTGTCACATTCTTAACAAAATCGTGCCGTTATTGCAGAAGAATGGTTAAATTGTTTAATAAAATAGACTCAGCCGTTTATTTTGACAGGCTTTCAATACATCTGAACGATATTACTAGCATTTGCCTTGAATTTTCCTGTATTTTGTCACATTCTTGACAAAATCGAGACGTTATTGCAGAAGAATGGTAAAATTGTATAATGAAACTGACTCAGTCGCTTATTTTGACATGCTTTTCAAAACAACTGAACGATGCTGCTAGCATTAGCGTTCTATTTTTCTGTATTTTGTCACATTTTTTACAAAATCGAGCCGTGATTGCAAAGAATGGTAAAATTGTATAATGAAACTGACTCAGTCGCTTATTTTGACATGCTTGAAATTGACTCAGTCGCTTATTTTGACATGCTTTTCAAAACAACTGAACGATGTTGCTAGCATTTGCGTTCTATTTTCCTGTATTTTGTCACATTTTTGACAAAATCGAGTCGTTATTGCAGAAGAATGGTAAAATTGTATAACGAAATTGACTCAGTCGCTTATTTTGACATGCTTTTAAAAACAACTGAACGATGCTGCTAGCATTAGCGTTCTATTTTCCTGAATTTTGCCACATTCTTGACAAAATCGAGCAGTGATTGCAAAGAATGGTAAAATTGTTTAATGAAACCGACTCAGTCGCTTATTTTGACATGCTTTTCAAAACAACTGAACGACGTTGCTAGCACTTGCGTTCTATTTTCGTGTATTTTATCACATTCTTGACAAAATCGAGCCGTTATTGCAGAAGAATGGTAAAATTGTATAATGAAATGGACTAAGCCGTTTATTTTGACACGCTTTTCAATACAACTAAACGATTTTGCTAGCATTTGCGTTCTATTTTTCTGTATTTTGTCACATTCTTGACAAAATCGAGACGTTATTGCAGAAGAATGGTAAAATTGTATAATGAAACTGACTCAGTCGCTTATTTTGACATGCTTGAAATTGACTCAGTCGCTTATTTTGACATGCTTTTCAAAACAACTGAACGATGTTGCTAGCATTTGCGTTCTATTTTCCTGTATTTTGTCACATTTTTGACAAAATCGAGTCGTTATTGCAGAAGAATGGTAAAATTGTATAACGAAATTGACTCAGTCGCTTATTTTGACATGCTTTTAAAAACAACTGAACGATGCTGCTAGCATTAGCGTTCTATTTTCCTGAATTTTGCCACATTCTTGACAAAATCGAGCAGTGATTGCAAAGAATGGTAAAATTGTTTAATGAAACCGACTCAGTCGCTTATTTTGACATGCTTTTCAAAACAACTGAACGACGTTGCTAGCACTTGCGTTCTATTTTCGTGTATTTTATCACATTCTTGACAAAATCGAGCCGTTATTGCAGAAGAATGGTAAAATTGTATAATGAAATGGACTAAGCCGTTTATTTTGACACGCTTTTCAATACAACTAAACGATTTTGCTAGCATTTGCGTTCTATTTTTCTGTATTTTGTCACATTCTTGACAAAATCGAGACGTTATTGCAGAAGAATGGTAAAATTGTATAATGAAACTGACTCAGTCGCTTATTTTGACATGCTTTTCAAAACAACTGAACGATGTTGCTAGCATTTGCGTACTATTTTCCTGTATTTTGTCACATTCTTGACAAAATCGAGCAGTTATTGCAGAAGAATGGTAAAATTGTATAACGAAATGGACTCAACCGTTTATTTTGCACGATTTTCAAAAGAATTGAACGTTATTGGTAGCATTTGCGTTCTATTTTCCTGTATTTTGTCACATTCTTGACAAAATCGAGCCGTTATTGCAGAAGAATGGTAAAATTGCATTATGAAATAGACTCACTCGTTCACTTTGACATACCTTTCAAAACAACTGAACGATGTTGCTAGCATTTGCGTTGCATTTTCCTTTATTTTGTCACATTCTTGACAAAATCGAGACGTTATTGCAGAAGAATGGTAAAATTGTATAATGAAACTGACTCAGTCGCTTATTTTGACATGCTTGAAATTGACTCAGTCGCTTATTTTGACATGCTTTTCAAAACAACTGAACGATGTTGCTAGCATTTGCGTTCTATTTTCCTGTATTTTGTCACATTTTTGACAAAATCGAGTCGTTATTGCAGAAGAATGGTAAAATTGTATAACGAAATTGACTCAGTCGCTTATTTTGACATGCTTTTAAAAACAACTGAACGATGCTGCTAGCATTAGCGTTCTATTTTCCTGAATTTTGCCACATTCTTGACAAAATCGAGCAGTGATTGCAAAGAATGGTAAAATTGTTTGATGAAACCGACTCAGTCGCTTATTTTGACATGCTTTTCAAAACAACTGAACGACGTTGCTAGCACTTGCGTTCTATTTTCGTGTATTTTATCACATTCTTGACAAAATCGAGCCGTTATTGCAGAAGAATGGTAAAATTGTATAATGAAATGGACTAAGCCGTTTATTTTGACAAGCTTTTCAATACAACTAAACGATTTTGCTAGCATTTGCGTTCTATTTTTCTGTATTTTGTCACATTCTTGACAAAATCGAGACGTTATTGCAGAAGAATGGTAAAATTGTATAATGAAACTGACTCAGTCGCTTATTTTGACATGCTTTTCAAAACAACTGAACGATGTTGCTAGCATTTGCGTACTATTTTCCTGTATTTTGTCACATTCTTGACAAAATCGAGCAGTTATTGCAGAAGAATGGTAAAATTGTATAACGAAATGGACTCAACCGTTTATTTTGCACGATTTTCAAAAGAATTGAACGTTATTGGTAGCATTTGCGTTCTATTTTCCTGTATTTTGTCACATTCTTGACAAAATCGAGCCGTTATTGCAGAAGAATGGTAAAATTGCATTATGAAATAGACTCACTCGTTCACTTTGACATACCTTTCAAAACAACTGAACGATGTTGCTAGCATTTGCGTTGCATTTTCCTTTATTTTGTCACATTCTTGACAAAATCGAGACGTTATTGCAGAAGAATGGTAAAATTGTATAATGAAACTGACTCAGTCGCTTATTTTGACATGCTTGAAATTGACTCAGTCGCTTATTTTGACATGCTTTTCAAAACAACTGAACGATGTTGCTAGCATTTGCGTTCTATTTTCCTGTATTTTGTCACATTTTTGACAAAATCGAGTCGTTATTGCAGAAGAATGGTAAAATTGTATAACGAAATTGACTCAGTCGCTTATTTTGACATGCTTTTAAAAACAACTGAACGATGCTGCTAGCATTAGCGTTCTATTTTCCTGAATTTTGCCACATTCTTGACAAAATCGAGCAGTGATTGCAAAGAATGGTAAAATTGTTTGATGAAACCGACTCAGTCGCTTATTTTGACATGCTTTTCAAAACAACTGAACGACGTTGCTAGCACTTGCGTTCTATTTTCGTGTATTTTATCACATTCTTGACAAAATCGAGCCGTTATTGCAGAAGAATGGTAAAATTGTATAATGAAATGGACTAAGCCGTTTATTTTGACACGCTTTTCAATACAACTAAACGATTTTGCTAGCATTTGCGTTCTATTTTTCTGTATTTTGTCACATTCTTGACAAAATCGAGACGTTATTGCAGAAGAATGGTAAAATTGTATAATGAAACTGACTCAGTCGCTTATTTTGACATGCTTTTCAAAACAACTGAACGATGCTGCTAGCATTAGCGTTCTATTTTTCTGTATTTTGTCACATTTTTTACAAAATCGAGCCGTGATTGCAAAGAATGGTAAAATTGTATAATGAAACTGACTCAGTCGCTTATTTTGACATGCTTGAAATTGACTCAGTCGCTTATTTTGACATGCTTTTCAAAACAACTGAACGATGTTGCTAGCATTTGCGTTCTATTTTCCTGTATTTTGTCACATTTTTGACAAAATCGAGTCGTTATTGCAGAAGAATGGTAAAATTGTATAACGAAATTGACTCAGTCGCTTATTTTGACATGCTTTTAAAAACAACTGAACGATGCTGCTAGCATTAGCGTTCTATTTTCCTGAATTTTGCCACATTCTTGACAAAATCGAGCAGTGATTGCAAAGAATGGTAAAATTGTTTAATGAAACCGACTCAGTCGCTTATTTTGACATGCTTTTCAAAACAACTGAACGACGTTGCTAGCACTTGCGTTCTATTTTCGTGTATTTTATCACATTCTTGACAAAATCGAGCCGTTATTGCAGAAGAATGGTAAAATTGTATAATGAAATGGACTAAGCCGTTTATTTTGACACGCTTTTCAATACAACTAAACGATTTTGCTAGCATTTGCGTTCTATTTTCCTGTATTTTGTCACATTCTTAACAAAATCGTGCCGTTATTGCAGAAGAATGGTTAAATTGTTTAATAAAATAGACTCAGCCGTTTATTTTGACAGGCTTTCAATACATCTGAACGATATTACTAGCATTTGCCTTGAATTTTCCTGTATTTTGTCACATTCTTGACAAAATCGAGACGTTATTGCAGAAGAATGGTAAAATTGTATAATGAAACTGACTCAGTCGCTTATTTTGACATGCTTTTCAAAACAACTGAACGATGCTGCTAGCATTAGCGTTCTATTTTTCTGTATTTTGTCACATTTTTTACAAAATCGAGCCGTGATTGCAAAGAATGGTAAAATTGTATAATGAAACTGACTCAGTCGCTTATTTTGACATGCTTGAAATTGACTCAGTCGCTTATTTTGACATGCTTTTCAAAACAACTGAACGATGTTGCTACCATTTGCGTTCTATTTTCCTGTATTTTGTCACATTTTTGACAAAATCGAGTCGTTATTGCAGAAGAATGGTAAAATTGTATAACGAAATTGACTCAGTCGCTTATTTTGACATGCTTTTAAAAACAACTGAACGATGCTGCTAGCATTAGCGTTCTATTTTCCTGAATTTTGCCACATTCTTGACAAAATCGAGCAGTGATTGCAAAGAATGGTAAAATTGTTTAATGAAACCGACTCAGTCGCTTATTTTGACATGCTTTTCAAAACAACTGAACGACGTTGCTAGCACTTGCGTTCTATTTTCGTGTATTTTATCACATTCTTGACAAAATCGAGCCGTTATTGCAGAAGAATGGTAAAATTGTATAATGAAATGGACTAAGCCGTTTATTTTGACACGCTTTTCAATACAACTAAACGATTTTGCTAGCATTTGCGTTCTATTTTTCTGTATTTTGTCACATTCTTGACAAAATCGAGACGTTATTGCAGAAGAATGGTAAAATTGTATAATGAAACTGACTCAGTCGCTTATTTTGACATGCTTTTCAAAACAACTGAACGATGTTGCTAGCATTTGCGTACTATTTTCCTGTATTTTGTCACATTCTTGACAAAATCGAGCAGTTATTGCAGAAGAATGGTAAAATTGTATAACGAAATGGACTCAACCGTTTATTTTGCACGATTTTCAAAAGAATTGAACGTTATTGGTTGCGTTCTATTTTCCTGTATTTTGTCACATTCTTGACAAAATCGAGCCGTTATTGCAGAAGAATGGTAAAATTGCATTATGAAATAGACTCACTCGTTCACTTTGACATACCTTTCAAAACAACTGAACGATGTTGCTAGCATTTGCGTTGCATTTTCCTTTATTTTGTCACATTTTGACAAAATCGAGTCGTAATTGCAGAAGAATGGTAAAATTGTATAATGAAATTGACTCAGTCGCTTATTTTGACATGCTTTTCAAAACAACTGAACGATGTTGCTAGCATTTGCGTTCTATTTTCCTGTATTTTGTCACATTCTTAACAAAATCGTGCCGTTATTGCAGAAGAATGGTAAAATTGTATAATAAAATAGACTCAGCCGTTTATTTTAACGGCTTTCAATACATCTGAACGATATTACTAGCATTTGCCTTGAATTTTCCTGTACATTGTCACATTTTTGACAAAATCGAGTCGTCATTGCAGAAGAATGGTCAAATTGTATAATAAAATGGACTCAGCCGCTTATTTTGACATGCTTTTCAATACAACTGAACGATATTGCTAGCGTTTGCTTAGCATTTTCCCTTATTTTGTCACATTTTGACAAAATCGAATCGTTATTGTAGAAGAAGGATAAAATTGTATAAAGAAATGGACTCAACCGTTTATTTTGGCACGATTCTCAAAAGAATTGAACGCTTTTGGATGCATTTGCGTTCTATTTTTCTGTATTTTGTCACATTCTTAACAAAATCGTGCCGTTATTGCAGAAGAATGGTAAGATTGTATAATAAAATAGGCTCAGCCGTTTATTTTGACACGCTTTTCAATACATCTGAACGATATTACTAGCATTTGCCTTGAATTTTCCTGAATTTTGTCACATTTTTGACAAAATCGAGTCGTTATTGCAGAAGAATGGTAAAATTGCATAATGAAATAGACTCACTCGTTCATTTTGACATGCTTTTCAAAACAACTGAACGATGTTGCTAGCATTTGCGTTCTATTTTCCTGTATTTTGTCACATTCTTAACAAAATCGTGCCGTTTTTGCAGAAGAATGGTAAAATTGTTTAATAAAATAGACTCAGCCGTTTATTTTGACAGGCTTTCAATACATCTGAACGAGATTACTAGCATTTGCCTTGAATTTTCCTGTATTTTGTCACATTTTTGACAAAATCGAGTCGTTATTGCAGAAGAATGGTAAAATTGTATAATAAAATGGACTCAGTCATTCATTCTGACACGCTTTTCAATACAACTGAACGTTATTATATATATTATATTTGCGTTCTATTTTCATGTATTTTGTCACATTCTTGACAAAATCGAGCAGTTATTGCAGAAGAATGGGAAAATTGTATAATGAAATTGACTCAGTAGCTTATTTTGACATGCTTTTAAAAACAACTGAACGATGCTGCTAGCATAAGCGTTCTATTTTCCTGAATTTTGCCACATTCTTGACAAAATCGAGCAGTGATTGCAAAGAATGGTAAAATTATATAATGAAACTGACTCAGTCGCTTATTTTGACATGCTTTTCAAAACAACTGAACGATGTTGCTAGCATTTGCGTTCTATTTTCCTGTATTTTGTCACATTCTTGACAAAATCGAGCCGTTATTGCAGAAGAATGGTAAAATTGTATAATGAAATGGATCAACCGTTTATTTTGCACGATTTTCAAAAGAATTGAACGTTATTGGTAGCATTTGCGTTCTATTTTCTTGTATTTTGTCACATTCTTAACAAAATCGTGCCGTTATTGCAGAAGAATGGTTAAATTGTTTAATAAAATAGACTCAGCCGTTTATTTTGACAGGCTTTCAATACATCTGAACGATATTGCTAGCATTTGCCTTGAATTTTCCTGTATTTTGTCACATTCTTGACAAAATCGAGACGTTATTGCAGAAGAATGGTAAAATTGTATAATGAAACTGACTCAGTCGCTTATTTTGACATGCTTTTCAAAACAACTGAACGATGCTGCTAGCATTAGCGTTCTATTTTTCTGTATTTTGTCACATTTTTTACAAAATCGAGCCGTTATTGCAGAAGAATGGTAAAATTGTATAATGAAATGGACTAAGCCGTTTATTTTGACACGCTTTTCAATACAACTAAACGATTTTGCTAGCATTTGCGTTCTATTTTTCTGTATTTTGTCACATTCTTGACAAAATCGAGACGTTATTGCAGAAGAATGGTAAAATTGTATAATGAAACTGACTCAGTCGCTTATTTTGACATGCTTGAAATTGACTCAGTCGCTTATTTTGACATGCTTTTCAAAACAACTGAACGATGTTGCTAGCATTTGCGTTCTATTTTCCTGTATTTTGTCACATTTTTGACAAAATCGAGTCGTTATTGCAGAAGAATGGTAAAATTGTATAACGAAATTGACTCAGTCGCTTATTTTGACATGCTTTTAAAAACAACTGAACGATGCTGCTAGCATTAGCGTTCTATTTTCCTGAATTTTGCCACATTCTTGACAAAATCGAGCAGTGATTGCAAAGAATGGTAAAATTGTTTAATGAAACCGACTCAGTCGCTTATTTTGACATGCTTTTCAAAACAACTGAACGACGTTGCTAGCACTTGCGTTCTATTTTCGTGTATTTTATCACATTCTTGACAAAATCGAGCCGTTATTGCAGAAGAATGGTAAAATTGTATAATGAAATGGACTAAGCCGTTTATTTTGACACGCTTTTCAATACAACTAAACGATTTTGCTAGCATTTGCGTTCTATTTTTCTGTATTTTGTCACATTCTTGACAAAATCGAGACGTTATTGCAGAAGAATGGTAAAATTGTATAATGAAACTGACTCAGTCGCTTATTTTGACATGCTTTTCAAAACAACTGAACGATGTTGCTAGCATTTGCGTACTATTTTCCTGTATTTTGTCACATTCTTGACAAAATCGAGCAGTTATTGCAGAAGAATGGTAAAATTGTATAACGAAATGGACTCAACCGTTTATTTTGCACGATTTTCAAAAGAATTGAACGTTATTGGTAGCATTTGCGTTCTATTTTCCTGTATTTTGTCACATTCTTGACAAAATCGAGCCGTTATTGCAGAAGAATGGTAAAATTGCATTATGAAATAGACTCACTCGTTCACTTTGACATACCTTTCAAAACAACTGAACGATGTTGCTAGCATTTGCGTTGCATTTTCCTTTATTTTGTCACATTCTTGACAAAATCGAGACGTTATTGCAGAAGAATGGTAAAATTGTATAATGAAACTGACTCAGTCGCTTATTTTGACATGCTTGAAATTGACTCAGTCGCTTATTTTGACATGCTTTTCAAAACAACTGAACGATGTTGCTAGCATTTGCGTTCTATTTTCCTGTATTTTGTCACATTTTTGACAAAATCGAGTCGTTATTGCAGAAGAATGGTAAAATTGTATAACGAAATTGACTCAGTCGCTTATTTTGACATGCTTTTAAAAACAACTGAACGATGCTGCTAGCATTAGCGTTCTATTTTCCTGAATTTTGCCACATTCTTGACAAAATCGAGCAGTGATTGCAAAGAATGGTAAAATTGTTTAATGAAACCGACTCAGTCGCTTATTTTGACATGCTTTTCAAAACAACTGAACGACGTTGCTAGCACTTGCGTTCTATTTTCGTGTATTTTATCACATTCTTGACAAAATCGAGCCGTTATTGCAGAAGAATGGTAAAATTGTATAATGAAATGGA
Source organism: Agrilus cyanescens (assembly GCA_947389935.1). Lineage (NCBI taxonomy): Eukaryota > Metazoa > Arthropoda > Insecta > Coleoptera > Buprestidae > Agrilus > Agrilus cyanescens. The sequence continues at coordinate 11,591,319 of OX376711.1, forward strand.
CTAAGCCGTTTATTTTGACACGCTTTTCAATACAACTAAACGATTTTGCTAGCATTTGCGTTCTATTTTTCTGTATTTTGTCACATTCTTGACAAAATCGAGACGTTATTGCAGAAGAATGGTAAAATTGTATAATGAAACTGACTCAGTCGCTTATTTTGACATGCTTTTCAAAACAACTGAACGATGTTGCTAGCATTTGCGTACTATTTTCCTGTATTTTGTCACATTCTTGACAAAATCGAGCAGTTATTGCAGAAGAATGGTAAAATTGTATAACGAAATGGACTCAACCGTTTATTTTGCACGATTTTCAAAAGAATTGAACGTTATTGGTAGCATTTGCGTTCTATTTTCCTGTATTTTGTCACATTCTTGACAAAATCGAGCCGTTATTGCAGAAGAATGGTAAAATTGCATTATGAAATAGACTCACTCGTTCACTTTGACATACCTTTCAAAACAACTGAACGATGTTGCTAGCATTTGCGTTGCATTTTCCTTTATTTTGTCACATTCTTGACAAAATCGAGACGTTATTGCAGAAGAATGGTAAAATTGTATAATGAAACTGACTCAGTCGCTTATTTTGACATGCTTGAAATTGACTCAGTCGCTTATTTTGACATGCTTTTCAAAACAACTGAACGATGTTGCTAGCATTTGCGTTCTATTTTCCTGTATTTTGTCACATTTTTGACAAAATCGAGTCGTTATTGCAGAAGAATGGTAAAATTGTATAACGAAATTGACTCAGTCGCTTATTTTGACATGCTTTTAAAAACAACTGAACGATGCTGCTAGCATTAGCGTTCTATTTTCCTGAATTTTGCCACATTCTTGACAAAATCGAGCAGTGATTGCAAAGAATGGTAAAATTGTTTAATGAAACCGACTCAGTCGCTTATTTTGACATGCTTTTCAAAACAACTGAACGACGTTGCTAGCACTTGCGTTCTATTTTCGTGTATTTTATCACATTCTTGACAAAATCGAGTCGTTATTGTAGAAGAAGGATAAAATTGTATAACGAAATGGACTCAACCGTTTATTTTGCACGATTTTCAAAAGAATTGAACGTTATTGGTAGCATTTGCGTTCTATTTTCCTGTATTTTGTCACATTCTTAACAAAATCGTGCCGTTATTGCAGAAGAATGGTTAAATTGTTTAATAAAATAGACTCAGCCGTTTATTTTGACAGGCTTTCAATACATCTGAACGATATTACTAGCATTTGCCTTGAATTTTCCTGTATTTTGTCACATTCTTGACAAAATCGAGACGTTATTGCAGAAGAATGGTAAAATTGTATAATGAAACTGACTCAGTCGCTTATTTTGACATGCTTTTCAAAACAACTGAACGATGCTGCTAGCATTAGCGTTCTATTTTTCTGTATTTTGTCACATTTTTTACAAAATCGAGCCGTGATTGCAAAGAATGGTAAAATTGTATAATGAAACTGACTCAGTCGCTTATTTTGACATGCTTGAAATTGACTCAGTCGCTTATTTTGACATGCTTTTCAAAACAACTGAACGATGTTGCTAGCATTTGCGTTCTATTTTCCTGTATTTTGTCACATTTTTGACAAAATCGAGTCGTTATTGCAGAAGAATGGTAAAATTGTATAACGAAATTGACTCAGTCGCTTATTTTGACATGCTTTTAAAAACAACTGAACGATGTTGCTAGCATTTGCGTACTATTTTCCTGTATTTTGTCACATTCTTGACAAAATCGAGCAGTTATTGCAGAAGAATGGTAAAATTGTATAACGAAATGGACTCAACCGTTTATTTTGCACGATTTTCAAAAGAATTGAACGTTATTGGTAGCATTTGCGTTCTATTTTCCTGTATTTTGTCACATTCTTGACAAAATCGAGCCGTTATTGCAGAAGAATGGTAAAATTGCATTATGAAATAGACTCACTCGTTCACTTTGACATACCTTTCAAAACAACTGAACGATGTTGCTAGCATTTGCGTTGCATTTTCCTTTATTTTGTCACATTCTTGACAAAATCGAGACGTTATTGCAGAAGAATGGTAAAATTGTATAATGAAACTGACTCAGTCGCTTATTTTGACATGCTTGAAATTGACTCAGTCGCTTATTTTGACATGCTTTTCAAAACAACTGAACGATGTTGCTAGCATTTGCGTTCTATTTTCCTGTATTTTGTCACATTTTTGACAAAATCGAGTCGTTATTGCAGAAGAATGGTAAAATTGTATAACGAAATTGACTCAGTCGCTTATTTTGACATGCTTTTAAAAACAACTGAACGATGCTGCTAGCATTAGCGTTCTATTTTCCTGAATTTTGCCACATTCTTGACAAAATCGAGCAGTGATTGCAAAGAATGGTAAAATTGTTTAATGAAACCGACTCAGTCGCTTATTTTGACATGCTTTTCAAAACAACTGAACGACGTTGCTAGCACTTGCGTTCTATTTTCGTGTATTTTATCACATTCTTGACAAAATCGAGCCGTTATTGCAGAAGAATGGTAAAATTGTATAAGGAAATGGACTAAGCCGTTTATTTTGACACGCTTTTCAATACAACTAAACGATTTTGCTAGCATTTGCGTTCTATTTTTCTGTATTTTGTCACATTCTTGACAAAATCGAGACGTTATTGCAGAAGAATGGTAAAATTGTATAATGAAACTGACTCAGTCGCTTATTTTGACATGCTTTTCAAAACAACTGAACGATGCTGCTAGCATTAGCGTTCTATTTTTCTGTATTTTGTCACATTTTTTACAAAATCGAGCCGTGATTGCAAAGAATGGTAAAATTGTATAATGAAACTGACTCAGTCGCTTATTTTGACATGCTTGAAATTGACTCAGTCGCTTATTTTGACATGCTTTTCAAAACAACTGAACGATGTTGCTAGCATTTGCGTTCTATTTTCCTGTATTTTGTCACATTTTTGACAAAATCGAGTCGTTATTGCAGAAGAATGGTAAAATTGTATAACGAAATTGACTCAGTCGCTTATTTTGACATGCTTTTAAAAACAACTGAACGATGCTGCTAGCATTAGCGTTCTATTTTCCTGAATTTTGCCACATTCTTGACAAAATCGAGCAGTGATTGCAAAGAATGGTAAAATTGTTTAATGAAACCGACTCAGTCGCTTATTTTGACATGCTTTTCAAAACAACTGAACGACGTTGCTAGCACTTGCGTTCTATTTTCGTGTATTTTATCACATTCTTGACAAAATCGAGCCGTTATTGCAGAAGAATGGTAAAATTGTATAATGAAATGGACTAAGCCGTTTATTTTGACACGCTTTTCAATACAACTAAACGATTTTGCTAGCATTTGCGTTCTATTTTCCTGTATTTTGTCACATTCTTAACAAAATCGTGCCGTTATTGCAGAAGAATGGTTAAATTGTTTAATAAAATAGACTCAGCCGTTTATTTTGACAGGCTTTCAATACATCTGAACGATATTACTAGCATTTGCCTTGAATTTTCCTGTATTTTGTCACATTCTTGACAAAATCGAGACGTTATTGCAGAAGAATGGTAAAATTGTATAATGAAACTGACTCAGTCGCTTATTTTGACATGCTTTTCAAAACAACTGATCGATGCTGCTAGCATTAGCGTTCTATTTTTCTGTATTTTGTCACATTTTTTACAAAATCGAGCCGTGATTGCAAAGAATGGTAAAATTGTATAATGAAACTGACTCAGTCGCTTATTTTGACATGCTTGAAATTGACTCAGTCGCTTATTTTGACATGCTTTTCAAAACAACTGAACGATGTTGCTACCATTTGCGTTCTATTTTCCTGTATTTTGTCACATTTTTGACAAAATCGAGTCGTTATTGCAGAAGAATGGTAAAATTGTATAACGAAATTGACTCAGTCGCTTATTTTGACATGCTTTTAAAAACAACTGAACGATGCTGCTAGCATTAGCGTTCTATTTTCCTGAATTTTGCCACATTCTTGACAAAATCGAGCAGTGATTGCAAAGAATGGTAAAATTGTTTAATGAAACCGACTCAGTCGCTTATTTTGACATGCTTTTCAAAACAACTGAACGACGTTGCTAGCACTTGCGTTCTATTTTCGTGTATTTTATCACATTCTTGACAAAATCGAGCCGTTATTGCAGAAGAATGGTAAAATTGTATAATGAAATGGACTAAGCCGTTTATTTTGACACGCTTTTCAATACAACTAAACGATTTTGCTAGCATTTGCGTTCTATTTTTCTGTATTTTGTCACATTCTTGACAAAATCGAGACGTTATTGCAGAAGAATGGTAAAATTGTATAATGAAACTGACTCAGTCGCTTATTTTGACATGCTTGAAATTGACTCAGTCGCTTATTTTGACATGCTTTTCAAAACAACTGAACGATGTTGCTAGCATTTGCGTTCTATTTTCCTGTATTTTGTCACATTTTTGACAAAATCGAGTCGTTATTGCAGAAGAATGGTAAAATTGTATAACGAAATTGACTCAGTCGCTTATTTTGACATGCTTTTAAAAACAACTGAACGATGCTGCTAGCATTAGCGTTCTATTTTCCTGAATTTTGCCACATTCTTGACAAAATCGAGCAGTGATTGCAAAGAATGGTAAAATTGTTTAATGAAACCGACTCAGTCGCTTATTTTGACATGCTTTTCAAAACAACTGAACGACGTTGCTAGCACTTGCGTTCTATTTTCGTGTATTTTATCACATTCTTGACAAAATCGAGCCGTTATTGCAGAAGAATGGTAAAATTGTATAATGAAATGGACTAAGCCGTTTATTTTGACACGCTTTTCAATACAACTAAACGATTTTGCTAGCATTTGCGTTCTATTTTTCTGTATTTTGTCACATTCTTGACAAAATCGAGACGTTATTGCAGAAGAATGGTAAAATTGTATAATGAAACTGACTCAGTCGCTTATTTTGACATGCTTTTCAAAACAACTGAACGATGTTGCTAGCATTTGCGTACTATTTTCCTGTATTTTGTCACATTCTTGACAAAATCGAGCAGTTATTGCAGAAGAATGGTAAAATTGCATTATGAAATAGACTCACTCGTTCACTTTGACATACCATTCAAAACAACTGAACGATGTTGCTAGCATTTGCGTTGCATTTTCCTTTATTTTGTCACATTTTGACAAAATCGAGTCGTAATTGCAGAAGAATGGTAAAATTGTATAATGAAATTGACTCAGTCGCTTATTTTGACATGCTTTTCAAAACAACTGAACGATGTTGCTAGCATTTGCGTTCTATTTTCCTGTATTTTGTCACATTCTTAACAAAATCGTGCCGTTATTGCAGAAGAATGGTAAAATTGTATAATGAAACTGACTCAGTCGCTTATTTTGACATGCTTTTCAAAACAACTGATCGATGCTGCTAGCATTAGCGTTCTATTTTTCTGTATTTTGTCACATTTTTTACAAAATCGAGCCGTGATTGCAAAGAATGGTAAAATTGTATAATGAAACTGACTCAGTCGCTTATTTTGACATGCTTGAAATTGACTCAGTCGCTTATTTTGACATGCTTTTCAAAACAACTGAACGATGTTGCTACCATTTGCGTTCTATTTTCCTGTATTTTGTCACATTTTTGACAAAATCGAGTCGTTATTGCAGAAGAATGGTAAAATTGTATAACGAAATTGACTCAGTCGCTTATTTTGACATGCTTTTAAAAACAACTGAACGATGCTGCTAGCATTAGCGTTCTATTTTCCTGAATTTTGCCACATTCTTGACAAAATCGAGCAGTGATTGCAAAGAATGGTAAAATTGTTTAATGAAACCGACTCAGTCGCTTATTTTGACATGCTTTTCAAAACAACTGAACGACGTTGCTAGCACTTGCGTTCTATTTTCGTGTATTTTATCACATTCTTGACAAAATCGAGCCGTTATTGCAGAAGAATGGTAAAATTGCATTATGAAATAGACTCACTCGTTCACTTTGACATACCTTTCAAAACAACTGAACGATGTTGCTAGCATTTGCGTTGCATTTTCCTTTATTTTGTCACATTCTTGACAAAATCGAGACGTTATTGCAGAAGAATGGTAAAATTGTATAATGAAACTGACTCAGTCGCTTATTTTGACATGCTTGAAATTGACTCAGTCGCTTATTTTGACATGCTTTTCAAAACAACTGAACGATGTTGCTAGCATTTGCGTTCTATTTTCCTGTATTTTGTCACATTTTTGACAAAATCGAGTCGTTATTGCAGAAGAATGGTAAAATTGTATAACGAAATTGACTCAGTCGCTTATTTTGACATGCTTTTAAAAACAACTGAACGATGCTGCTAGCATTAGCGTTCTATTTTCCTGAATTTTGCCACATTCTTGACAAAATCGAGCAGTGATTGCAAAGAATGGTAAAATTGTTTAATGAAACCGACTCAGTCGCTTATTTTGACATGCTTTTCAAAACAACTGAACGACGTTGCTAGCACTTGCGTTCTATTTTCGTGTATTTTATCACATTCTTGACAAAATCGAGCCGTTATTGCAGAAGAATGGTAAAATTGTATAATGAAATGGACTAAGCCGTTTATTTTGACACGCTTTTCAATACAACTAAACGATTTTGCTAGCATTTGCGTTCTATTTTTCTGTATTTTGTCACATTCTTGACAAAATCGAGACGTTATTGCAGAAGAATGGTAAAATTGTATAATGAAACTGACTCAGTCGCTTATTTTGACATGCTTTTCAAAACAACTGAACGATGTTGCTAGCATTTGCGTACTATTTTCCTGTATTTTGTCACATTCTTGACAAAATCGAGCAGTTATTGCAGAAGAATGGTAAAATTGTATAACGAAATGGACTCAACCGTTTATTTTGCACGATTTTCAAAAGAATTGAACGTTATTGGTAGCATTTGCGTTCTATTTTCCTGTATTTTGTCACATTCTTGACAAAATCGAGCCGTTATTGCAGAAGAATGGTAAAATTGCATTATGAAATAGACTCACTCGTTCACTTTGACATACCTTTCAAAACAACTGAACGATGTTGCTAGCATTTGCGTTGCATTTTCCTTTATTTTGTCACATTCTTGACAAAATCGAGACGTTATTGCAGAAGAATGGTAAAATTGTATAATGAAACTGACTCAGTCGCTTATTTTGACATGCTTGAAATTGACTCAGTCGCTTATTTTGACATGCTTTTCAAAACAACTGAACGATGTTGCTAGCATTTGCGTTCTATTTTCCTGTATTTTGTCACATTTTTGACAAAATCGAGTCGTTATTGCAGAAGAATGGTAAAATTGTATAACGAAATTGACTCAGTCGCTTATTTTGACATGCTTTTAAAAACAACTGAACGATGCTGCTAGCATTAGCGTTCTATTTTCCTGAATTTTGCCACATTCTTGACAAAATCGAGCAGTGATTGCAAAGAATGGTAAAATTGTTTAATGAAACCGACTCAGTCGCTTATTTTGACATGCTTTTCAAAACAACTGAACGACGTTGCTAGCACTTGCGTTCTATTTTCGTGTATTTTATCACATTCTTGACAAAATCGAGTCGTTATTGTAGAAGAAGGATAAAATTGTATAACGAAATGGACTCAACCGTTTATTTTGCACGATTTTCAAAAGAATTGAACGTTATTGGTAGCATTTGCGTTCTATTTTCCTGTATTTTGTCACATTCTTAACAAAATCGTGCCGTTATTGCAGAAGAATGGTTAAATTGTTTAATAAAATAGACTCAGCCGTTTATTTTGACAGGCTTTCAATACATCTGAACGATATTACTAGCATTTGCCTTGAATTTTCCTGTATTTTGTCACATTCTTGACAAAATCGAGACGTTATTGCAGAAGAATGGTAAAATTGTATAATGAAACTGACTCAGTCGCTTATTTTGACATGCTTTTCAAAACAACTGAACGATGCTGCTAGCATTAGCGTTCTATTTTTCTGTATTTTGTCACATTTTTTACAAAATCGAGCCGTGATTGCAAAGAATGGTAAAATTGTATAATGAAACTGACTCAGTCGCTTATTTTGACATGCTTGAAATTGACTCAGTCGCTTATTTTGACATGCTTTTCAAAACAACTGAACGATGTTGCTAGCATTTGCGTTCTATTTTCCTGTATTTTGTCACATTTTTGACAAAATCGAGTCGTTATTGCAGAAGAATGGTAAAATTGTATAACGAAATTGACTCAGTCGCTTATTTTGACATGCTTTTAAAAACAACTGAACGATGCTGCTAGCATTAGCGTTCTATTTTCCTGAATTTTGCCACATTCTTGACAAAATCGAGCAGTGATTGCAAAGAATGGTAAAATTGTTTAATGAAACCGACTCAGTCGCTTATTTTGACATGCTTTTCAAAACAACTGAACGACGTTGCTAGCACTTGCGTTCTATTTTCGTGTATTTTATCACATTCTTGACAAAATCGAGCCGTTATTGCAGAAGAATGGTAAAATTGTATAATGAAATGGACTAAGCCGTTTATTTTGACACGCTTTTCAATACAACTAAACGATTTTGCTAGCATTTGCGTTCTATTTTTCTGTATTTTGTCACATTCTTGACAAAATCGAGACGTTATTGCAGAAGAATGGTAAAATTGTATAATGAAACTGACTCAGTCGCTTATTTTGACATGCTTGAAATTGACTCAGTCGCTTATTTTGACATGCTTTTCAAAACAACTGAACGATGTTGCTAGCATTTGCGTTCTATTTTCCTGTATTTTGTCACATTTTTGACAAAATCGAGTCGTTATTGCAGAAGAATGGTAAAATTGTATAACGAAATTGACTCAGTCGCTTATTTTGACATGCTTTTAAAAACAACTGAACGATGCTGCTAGCATTAGCGTTCTATTTTCCTGAATTTTGCCACATTCTTGACAAAATCGAGCAGTGATTGCAAAGAATGGTAAAATTGTTTAATGAAACCGACTCAGTCGCTTATTTTGACATGCTTTTCAAAACAACTGAACGACGTTGCTAGCACTTGCGTTCTATTTTCGTGTATTTTATCACATTCTTGACAAAATCGAGCCGTTATTGCAGAAGAATGGTAAAATTGTATAATGAAATGGACTAAGCCGTTTATTTTGACACGCTTTTCAATACAACTAAACGATTTTGCTAGCATTTGCGTTCTATTTTTCTGTATTTTGTCACATTCTTGACAAAATCGAGACGTTATTGCAGAAGAATGGTAAAATTGTATAATGAAACTGACTCAGTCGCTTATTTTGACATGCTTTTCAAAACAACTGAACGATGTTGCTAGCATTTGCGTACTATTTTCCTGTATTTTGTCACATTCTTGACAAAATCGAGCAGTTATTGCAGAAGAATGGTAAAATTGTATAACGAAATGGACTCAACCGTTTATTTTGCACGATTTTCAAAAGAATTGAACGTTATTGGTAGCATTTGCGTTCTATTTTCCTGTATTTTGTCACATTCTTGACAAAATCGAGCCGTTATTGCAGAAGAATGGTAAAATTGCATTATGAAATAGACTCACTCGTTCACTTTGACATACCTTTCAAAACAACTGAACGATGTTGCTAGCATTTGCGTTGCATTTTCCTTTATTTTGTCACATTCTTGACAAAATCGAGACGTTATTGCAGAAGAATGGTAAAATTGTATAATGAAACTGACTCAGTCGCTTATTTTGACATGCTTGAAATTGACTCAGTCGCTTATTTTGACATGCTTTTCAAAACAACTGAACGATGTTGCTAGCATTTGCGTTCTATTTTCCTGTATTTTGTCACATTTTTGACAAAATCGAGTCGTTATTGCAGAAGAATGGTAAAATTGTATAACGAAATTGACTCAGTCGCTTATTTTGACATGCTTTTAAAAACAACTGAACGATGCTGCTAGCATTAGCGTTCTATTTTCCTGAATTTTGCCACATTCTTGACAAAATCGAGCAGTGATTGCAAAGAATGGTAAAATTGTTTAATGAAACCGACTCAGTCGCTTATTTTGACATGCTTTTCAAAACAACTGAACGACGTTGCTAGCACTTGCGTTCTATTTTCGTGTATTTTATCACATTCTTGACAAAATCGAGCCGTTATTGCAGAAGAATGGTAAAATTGTATAATGAAATGGACTAAGCCGTTTATTTTGACACGCTTTTCAATACAACTAAACGATTTTGCTAGCATTTGCGTTCTATTTTTCTGTATTTTGTCACATTCTTGACAAAATCGAGACGTTATTGCAGAAGAATGGTAAAATTGTATAATGAAACTGACTCAGTCGCTTATTTTGACATGCTTTTCAAAACAACTGAACGATGCTGCTAGCATTAGCGTTCTATTTTTCTGTATTTTGTCACATTTTTTACAAAATCGAGCCGTGATTGCAAAGAATGGTAAAATTGTATAATGAAACTGACTCAGTCGCTTATTTTGACATGCTTGAAATTGACTCAGTCGCTTATTTTGACATGCTTTTCAAAACAACTGAACGATGTTGCTAGCATTTGCGTTCTATTTTCCTGTATTTTGTCACATTTTTGACAAAATCGAGTCGTTATTGCAGAAGAATGGTAAAATTGTATAACGAAATTGACTCAGTCGCTTATTTTGACATGCTTTTAAAAACAACTGAACGATGCTGCTAGCATTAGCGTTCTATTTTCCTGAATTTTGCCACATTCTTGACAAAATCGAGCAGTGATTGCAAAGAATGGTAAAATTGTTTAATGAAACCGACTCAGTCGCTTATTTTGACATGCTTTTCAAAACAACTGAACGACGTTGCTAGCACTTGCGTTCTATTTTCGTGTATTTTATCACATTCTTGACAAAATCGAGCCGTTATTGCAGAAGAATGGTAAAATTGTATAATGAAATGGACTAAGCCGTTTATTTTGACACGCTTTTCAATACAACTAAACGATTTTGCTAGCATTTGCGTTCTATTTTCCTGTATTTTGTCACATTCTTAACAAAATCGTGCCGTTATTGCAGAAGAATGGTTAAATTGTTTAATAAAATAGACTCAGCCGTTTATTTTGACAGGCTTTCAATACATCTGAACGATATTACTAGCATTTGCCTTGAATTTTCCTGTATTTTGTCACATTCTTGACAAAATCGAGACGTTATTGCAGAAGAATGGTAAAATTGTATAATGAAACTGACTCAGTCGCTTATTTTGACATGCTTGAAATTGACTCAGTCGCTTATTTTGACATGCTTTTCAAAACAACTGAACGATGTTGCTAGCATTTGCGTTCTATTTTCCTGTATTTTGTCACATTTTTGACAAAATCGAGTCGTTATTGCAGAAGAATGGTAAAATTGTATAACGAAATTGACTCAGTCGCTTATTTTGACATGCTTTTAAAAACAACTGAACGATGCTGCTAGCATTAGCGTTCTATTTTCCTGAATTTTGCCACATTCTTGACAAAATCGAGCAGTGATTGCAAAGAATGGTAAAATTGTTTAATGAAACCGACTCAGTCGCTTATTTTGACATGCTTTTCAAAACAACTGAACGACGTTGCTAGCACTTGCGTTCTATTTTCGTGTATTTTATCACATTCTTGACAAAATCGAGCCGTTATTGCAGAAGAATGGTAAAATTGTATAATGAAATGGACTAAGCCGTTTATTTTGACACGCTTTTCAATACAACTAAACGATTTTGCTAGCATTTGCGTTCTATTTTTCTGTATTTTGTCACATTCTTGACAAAATCGAGACGTTATTGCAGAAGAATGGTAAAATTGTATAATGAAACTGACTCAGTCGCTTATTTTGACATGCTTGAAATTGACTCAGTCGCTTATTTTGACATGCTTTTCAAAACAACTGAACGATGTTGCTAGCATTTGCGTTCTATTTTCCTGTATTTTGTCACATTTTTGACAAAATCGAGTCGTTATTGCAGAAGAATGGTAAAATTGTATAACGAAATTGACTCAGTCGCTTATTTTGACATGCTTTTAAAAACAACTGAACGATGCTGCTAGCATTAGCGTTCTATTTTCCTGAATTTTGCCACATTCTTGACAAAATCGAGCAGTGATTGCAAAGAATGGTAAAATTGTTTAATGAAACCGACTCAGTCGCTTATTTTGACATGCTTTTCAAAACAACTGAACGACGTTGCTAGCACTTGCGTTCTATTTTCGTGTATTTTATCACATTCTTGACAAAATCGAGCCGTTATTGCAGAAGAATGGTAAAATTGTATAATGAAATGGACTAAGCCGTTTATTTTGACACGCTTTTCAATACAACTAAACGATTTTGCTAGCATTTGCGTTCTATTTTTCTGTATTTTGTCACATTCTTGACAAAATCGAGACGTTATTGCAGAAGAATGGTAAAATTGTATAATGAAACTGACTCAGTCGCTTATTTTGACATGCTTTTCAAAACAACTGAACGATGTTGCTAGCATTTGCGTACTATTTTCCTGTATTTTGTCACATTCTTGACAAAATCGAGCAGTTATTGCAGAAGAATGGTAAAATTGTATAACGAAATGGACTCAACCGTTTATTTTGCACGATTTTCAAAAGAATTGAACGTTATTGGTAGCATTTGCGTTCTATTTTCCTGTATTTTGTCACATTCTTGACAAAATCGAGCCGTTATTGCAGAAGAATGGTAAAATTGCATTATGAAATAGACTCACTCGTTCACTTTGACATACCTTTCAAAACAACTGAACGATGTTGCTAGCATTTGCGTTGCATTTTCCTTTATTTTGTCACATTCTTGACAAAATCGAGTCGTAATTGCAGAAGAATGGTAAAATTGTATAATGAAATTGACTCAGTCGCTTATTTTGACATGCTTGAAATTGACTCAGTCGCTTATTTTGACATGCTTTTCAAAACAACTGAACGATGTTGCTAGCATTTGCGTTCTATTTTCCTGTATTTTGTCACATTCTTAACAAAATCGTGCCGTTATTGCAGAAGAATGGTAAAATTGTATAATAAAATAGACTCAGCCGCTTATTTTGACATGCTTTTCAAAACAACTGAACGATGTTGCTAGCATTTGCGTACTATTTTCCTGTATTTTGTCACATTCTTGACAAAATCGAGCAGTTATTGCAGAAGAATGGTAAAATTGTATAACGAAATGGACTCAACCGTTTATTTTGCACGATTTTCAAAAGAATTGAACGTTATTGGTAGCATTTGCGTTCTATTTTCCTGTATTTTGTCACATTCTTGACAAAATCGAGCCGTTATTGCAGAAGAATGGTAAAATTGCATTATGAAATAGACTCACTCGTTCACTTTGACATACCTTTCAAAACAACTGAACGATGTTGCTAGCATTTGCGTTGCATTTTCCTTTATTTTGTCACATTTTGACAAAATCGAGTCGTAATTGCAGAAGAATGGTAAAATTGTATAATGAAATTGACTCAGTCGCTTATTTTGACATGCTTTTCAAAACAACTGAACGATGTTGCTAGCATTTGCGTTCTATTTTCCTGTAATTTGTCACATTCTTAACAAAATCGTGCCGTTATTGCAGAAGAATGGTAAAATTGTATAATAAAATAGACTCAGCCGTTTATTTTAACGGCTTTCAATACATCTGAACGATATTACTAGCATTTGCCTTGAATTTTCCTGTACATTGTCACATTTTTGACAAAATCGAGTCGTTATTGCAGAAGAATGGTCAAATTGTATAATAAAATGGACTCAGCCGCTTATTTTGACATGCTTTTCAATACAACTGAACGATATTGCTAGCGTTTGCTTAGCATTTTCCCTTATTTTGTCACATTTTGACAAAATCGAATCGTTATTGTAGAAGAAGGATAAAATTGTATAAAGAAATGGACTCAACCGTTTATTTTGGCACGATTCTCAAAAGAATTGAACGCTTTTGGATGCATTTGCGTTCTATTTTTCTGTATTTTGTCACATTCTTAACAAAATCGTGCCGTTATTGCAGAAGAATGGTAAGATTGTATAATAAAATAGGCTCTGCCGTTTATTTTGACACGCTTTTCAATACATCTGAACGATATTACTAGCATTTGCCTTGAATTTTCCTGAATTTTGTCACATTTTTGACAAAATCGAGTCGTTATTGCAGAAGAATGGTAAAATTGCATAATGAAATAGACTCACTCGTTCATTTTGACATGCTTTTCAAAACAACTGAACGATGTTGCTAGCATTTGCGTTCTATTTTCCTGTATTTTGTCACATTCTTAACAAAATCGTGCCGTTTTTGCAGAAGAATGGTAAAATTGTTTAATAAAATATACTCAGCCGTTTATTTTGACAGGCTTTCAATACATCTGAACGAGATTACTAGCATTTGCCTTGAATTTTCCTGTATTTTGTCACATTTTTGACAAAATCGAGTCGTTATTGCAGAAGAATGGTAAAATTGTATAATAAAATGGACTCAGTCATTCATTCTGACACGCTTTTCAATACAACTGAACGTTATTATATATATTATATTTGCGTTCTATTTTCATGTATTTTGTCACATTCTTGACAAAATCGAGCAGTTATTGCAGAAGAATGGGAAAATTGTATAATGAAATTGACTCAGTAGCTTATTTTGACATGCTTTTAAAAACAACTGAACGATGCTGCTAGCATAAGCGTTCTATTTTCCTGAATTTTGCCACATTCTTGACAAAATCGAGCAGTGATTGCAAAGAATGGTAAAATTATATAATGAAACTGACTCAGTCGCTTATTTTGACATGCTTTTCAAAACAACTGAACGATGTTGCTAGCATTTGCGTTCTATTTTCCTGTATTTTGTCACATTCTTGACAAAATCGAGCCGTTATTGCAGAAGAATGGTAAAATTGTATAATGAAATGGATCAACCGTTTATTTTGCACGATTTTCAAAAGAATTGAACGTTATTGGTAGCATTTGCGTTCTATTTTCTTGTATTTTGTCACATTCTTAACAAAATCGTGCCGTTATTGCAGAAGAATGGTTAAATTGTTTAATAAAATAGACTCAGCCGTTTATTTTGACAGGCTTTCAATACATCTGAACGATATTACTAGCATTTGCCTTGAATTTTCCTGTATTTTGTCACATTCTTGACAAAATCGAGACGTTATTGCAGAAGAATGGTAAAATTGTATAATGAAACTGACTCAGTCGCTTATTTTGACATGCTTTTCAAAACAACTGAACGATGCTGCTAGCATTAGCGTTCTATTTTTCTGTATTTTGTCACATTTTTTACAAAATCGAGCCGTTATTGCAGAAGAATGGTAAAATTGTATAATGAAATGGACTAAGCCGTTTATTTTGACACGCTTTTCAATACAACTAAACGATTTTGCTAGCATTTGCGTTCTATTTTTCTGTATTTTGTCACATTCTTGACAAAATCGAGACGTTATTGCAGAAGAATGGTAAAATTGTATAATGAAACTGACTCAGTCGCTTATTTTGACATGCTTTTCAAAACAACTGAACGATGTTGCTAGCATTTGCGTACTATTTTCCTGTATTTTGTCACATTCTTGACAAAATCGAGCAGTTATTGCAGAAGAATGGTAAAATTGTATAACGAAATGGACTCAACCGTTTATTTTGCACGATTTTCAAAAGAATTGAACGTTATTGGTAGCATTTGCGTTCTATTTTCCTGTATTTTGTCACATTCTTGACAAAATCGAGCCGTTATTGCAGAAGAATGGTAAAATTGCATTATGAAATAGACTCACTCGTTCACTTTGACATACCTTTCAAAACAACTGAACGATGTTGCTAGCATTTGCGTTCTATTTTCCTGTATTTTGTCACATTTTTGACAAAATCGAGTCGTTATTGCAGAAGAATGGTAAAATTGTATAACGAAATTGACTCAGTCGCTTATTTTGACATGCTTTTAAAAACAACTGAACGATGCTGCTAGCATTAGCGTTCTATTTTCCTGAATTTTGCCACATTCTTGACAAAATCGAGCAGTGATTGCAAAGAATGGTAAAATTGTTTAATGAAACCGACTCAGTCGCTTATTTTGACATGCTTTTCAAAACAACTGAACGACGTTGCTAGCACTTGCGTTCTATTTTCGTGTATTTTATCACATTCTTGACAAAATCGAGCCGTTATTGCAGAAGAATGGTAAAATTGTATAATGAAATGGACTAAGCCGTTTATTTTGACACGCTTTTCAATACAACTAAACGATTTTGCTAGCATTTGCGTTCTATTTTCCTGTATTTTGTCACATTCTTAACAAAATCGTGCCGTTATTGCAGAAGAATGGTTAAATTGTTTAATAAAATAGACTCAGCCGTTTATTTTGACAGGCTTTCAATACATCTGAACGATATTACTAGCATTTGCCTTGAATTTTCCTGTATTTTGTCACATTCTTGACAAAATCGAGACGTTATTGCAGAAGAATGGTAAAATTGTATAATGAAACTGACTCAGTCGCTTATTTTGACATGCTTTTCAAAACAACTGAACGATGCTGCTAGCATTAGCGTTCTATTTTTCTGTATTTTGTCACATTTTTTACAAAATCGAGCCGTGATTGCAAAGAATGGTAAAATTGTATAATGAAACTGACTCAGTCGCTTATTTTGACATGCTTGAAATTGACTCAGTCGCTTATTTTGACATGCTTTTCAAAACAACTGAACGATGTTGCTAGCATTTGCGTTCTATTTTCCTGTATTTTGTCACATTTTTGACAAAATCGAGTCGTTATTGCAGAAGAATGGTAAAATTGTATAACGAAATTGACTCAGTCGCTTATTTTGACATGCTTTTAAAAACAACTGAACGATGCTGCTAGCATTAGCGTTCTATTTTCCTGAATTTTGCCACATTCTTGACAAAATCGAGCAGTGATTGCAAAGAATGGTAAAATTGTTTAATGAAACCGACTCAGTCGCTTATTTTGACATGCTTTTCAAAACAACTGAACGACGTTGCTAGCACTTGCGTTCTATTTTCGTGTATTTTATCACATTCTTGACAAAATCGAGCCGTTATTGCAGAAGAATGGTAAAATTGTATAATGAAATGGACTAAGCCGTTTATTTTGACACGCTTTTCAATACAACTAAACGATTTTGCTAGCATTTGCGTTCTATTTTTCTGTATTTTGTCACATTCTTGACAAAATCGAGACGTTATTGCAGAAGAATGGTAAAATTGTATAATGAAACTGACTCAGTCGCTTATTTTGACATGCTTGAAATTGACTCAGTCGCTTATTTTGACATGCTTTTCAAAACAACTGAACGATGTTGCTAGCATTTGCGTTCTATTTTCCTGTATTTTGTCACATTTTTGACAAAATCGAGTCGTTATTGCAGAAGAATGGTAAAATTGTATAACGAAATTGACTCAGTCGCTTATTTTGACATGCTTTTAAAAACAACTGAACGATGCTGCTAGCATTAGCGTTCTATTTTCCTGAATTTTGCCACATTCTTGACAAAATCGAGCAGTGATTGCAAAGAATATTAAAATTGTTTAATGAAACCGACTCAGTCGCTTATTTTGACATGCTTTTCAAAACAACTGAACGACGTTGCTAGCACTTGCGTTCTATTTTCGTGTATTTTATCACATTCTTGACAAAATCGAGCCGTTATTGCAGAAGAATGGTAAAATTGTATAATGAAATGGACTAAGCCGTTTATTTTGACACGCTTTTCAATACAACTAAACGATTTTGCTAGCATTTGCGTTCTATTTTTCTGTATTTTGTCACATTCTTGACAAAATCGAGACGTTATTGCAGAAGAATGGTAAAATTGTATAATGAAACTGACTCAGTCGCTTATTTTGACATGCTTTTCAAAACAACTGAACGATGTTGCTAGCATTTGCGTACTATTTTCCTGTATTTTGTCACATTCTTGACAAAATCGAGCAGTTATTGCAGAAGAATGGTAAAATTGTATAACGAAATGGACTCAACCGTTTATTTTGCACGATTTTCAAAAGAATTGAACGTTATTGGTAGCATTTGCGTTCTATTTTCCTGTATTTTGTCACATTCTTGACAAAATCGAGCCGTTATTGCAGAAGAATGGTAAAATTGCATTATGAAATAGACTCACTCGTTCACTTTGACATACCTTTCAAAACAACTGAACGATGTTGCTAGCATTTGCGTTGCATTTTCCTTTATTTTGTCACATTTTGACAAAATCGAGTCGTAATTGCAGAAGAATGGTAAAATTGTATAATGAAATTGACTCAGTCGCTTATTTTGACATGCTTTTCAAAACAACTGAACGATGTTGCTAGCATTTGCGTTCTATTTTCCTGTATTTTGTCACATTCTTAACAAAATCGTGCCGTTATTGCAGAAGAATGGTAAAATTGTATAATAAAATAGACTCAGCCGCTTATTTTGACATGCTTTTCAAAACAACTGAACGATGTTGCTAGCATTTGCGTACTATTTTCCTGTATTTTGTCACATTCTTGACAAAATCGAGCAGTTATTGCAGAAGAATGGTAAAATTGTATAACGAAATGGACTCAACCGTTTATTTTGCACGATTTTCAAAAGAATTGAACGTTATTGGTAGCATTTGCGTTCTATTTTCCTGTATTTTGTCACATTCTTGACAAAATCGAGCCGTTATTGCAGAAGAATGGTAAAATTGCATTATGAAATAGACTCACTCGTTCACTTTGACATACCTTTCAAAACAACTGAACGATGTTGCTAGCATTTGCGTTGCATTTTCCTTTATTTTGTCACATTTTGACAAAATCGAGTCGTAATTGCAGAAGAATGGTAAAATTGTATAATGAAACTGACTCAGTCGCTTATTTTGACATGCTTTTCAAAACAACTGAACGATGTTGCTAGCATTTGCGTTCTATTTTCCTGTATTTTGTCACATTTTTGACAAAATCGAGTCGTTATTGCAGAAGAATGGTAAAATTGTATAACGAAATTGACTCAGTCGCTTATTTTGACATGCTTTTAAAAACAACTGAACGATGCTGCTAGCATTAGCGTTCTATTTTCCTGAATTTTGCCACATTCTTGACAAAATCGAGCAGTGATTGCAAAGAATGGTAAAATTGTTTAATGAAACCGACTCAGTCGCTTATTTTGACATGCTTTTCAAAACAACTGAACGACGTTGCTAGCACTTGCGTTCTATTTTCGTGTATTTTATCACATTCTTGACAAAATCGAGCCGTTATTGCAGAAGAATGGTAAAATTGTATAATGAAATGGACTAAGCCGTTTATTTTGACACGCTTTTCAATACAACTAAACGATTTTGCTAGCATTTGCGTTCTATTTTTCTGTATTTTGTCACATTCTTGACAAAATCGAGACGTTATTGCAGAAGAATGGTAAAATTGTATAATGAAACTGACTCAGTCGCTTATTTTGACATGCTTTTCAAAACAACTGAACGATGTTGCTAGCATTTGCGTACTATTTTCCTGTATTTTGTCACATTCTTGACAAAATCGAGCAGTTATTGCAGAAGAATGGTAAAATTGTATAACGAAATGGACTCAACCGTTTATTTTGCACGATTTTCAAAAGAATTGAACGTTATTGGTAGCATTTGCGTTCTATTTTCCTGTATTTTGTCACATTCTTGACAAAATCGAGCCGTTATTGCAGAAGAATGGTAAAATTGCATTATGAAATAGACTCACTCGTTCACTTTGACATACCTTTCAAAACAACTGAACGATGTTGCTAGCATTTGCGTTGCATTTTCCTTTATTTTGTCACATTCTTGACAAAATCGAGACGTTATTGCAGAAGAATGGTAAAATTGTATAATGAAACTGACTCAGTCGCTTATTTTGACATGCTTGAAATTGACTCAGTCGCTTATTTTGACATGCTTTTCAAAACAACTGAACGATGTTGCTAGCATTTGCGTTCTATTTTCCTGTATTTTGTCACATTTTTGACAAAATCGAGTCGTTATTGCAGAAGAATGGTAAAATTGTATAACGAAATTGACTCAGTCGCTTATTTTGACATGCTTTTAAAAACAACTGAACGATGCTGCTAGCATTAGCGTTCTATTTTCCTGAATTTTGCCACATTCTTGACAAAATCGAGCAGTGATTGCAAAGGATGGTAAAATTGTTTAATGAAACCGACTCAGTCGCTTATTTTGACATGCTTTTCAAAACAACTGAACGACGTTGCTAGCACTTGCGTTCTATTTTCGTGTATTTTATCACATTCTTGACAAAATCGAGCCGTTATTGCAGAAGAATGGTAAAATTGTATAATGAAATGGACTAAGCCGTTTATTTTGACACGCTTTTCAATACAACTAAACGATTTTGCTAGCATTTGCGTTCTATTTTTCTGTATTTTGTCACATTCTTGACAAAATCGAGACGTTATTGCAGAAGAATGGTAAAATTGTATAATGAAACTGACTCAGTCGCTTATTTTGACATGCTTTTCAAAACAACTGAACGATGCTGCTAGCAGAAGAATGGTTAAATTGTTTAATAAAATAGACTCAGCCGTTTATTTTGACAGGCTTTCAATACATCTGAACGATATTACTAGCATTTGCCTTGAATTTTCCTGTATTTTGTCACATTCTTGACAAAATCGAGACGTTATTGCAGAAGAATGGTAAAATTGTATAATGAAACTGACTCAGTCGCTTATTTTGACATGCTTTTCAAAACAACTGAACGATGCTGCTAGCATTAGCGTTCTATTTTTCTGTATTTTGTCACATTTTTTACAAAATCGAGCCGTGATTGCAAAGAATGGTAAAATTGTATAATGAAACTGACTCAGTCGCTTATTTTGACATGCTTGAAATTGACTCAGTCGCTTATTTTGACATGCTTTTCAAAACAACTGAACGATGTTGCTAGCATTTGCGTTCTATTTTCCTGTATTTTGTCACATTTTTGACAAAATCGAGTCGTTATTGCAGAAGAATGGTAAAATTGTATAACGAAATTGACTCAGTCGCTTATTTTGACATGCTTTTAAAAACAACTGAACGATGCTGCTAGCATTAGCGTTCTATTTTCCTGAATTTTGCCACATTCTTGACAAAATCGAGCAGTGATTGCAAAGAATGGTAAAATTGTTTAATGAAACCGACTCAGTCGCTTATTTTGACATGCTTTTCAAAACAACTGAACGACGTTGCTAGCACTTGCGTTCTATTTTCGTGTATTTTATCACATTCTTGACAAAATCGAGCCGTTATTGCAGAAGAATGGTAAAATTGTATAATGAAATGGACTAAGCCGTTTATTTTGACACGCTTTTCAATACAACTAAACGATTTTGCTAGCATTTGCGTTCTATTTTTCTGTATTTTGTCACATTCTTGACAAAATCGAGACGTTATTGCAGAAGAATGGTAAAATTGTATAATGAAACTGACTCAGTCGCTTATTTTGACATGCTTGAAATTGACTCAGTCGCTTATTTTGACATGCTTTTCAAAACAACTGAACGATGTTGCTAGCATTTGCGTTCTATTTTCCTGTATTTTGTCACATTTTTGACAAAATCGAGTCGTTATTGCAGAAGAATGGTAAAATTGTATAACGAAATTGACTCAGTCGCTTATTTTGACATGCTTTTAAAAACAACTGAACGATGCTGCTAGCATTAGCGTTCTATTTTCCTGAATTTTGCCACATTCTTGACAAAATCGAGCAGTGATTGCAAAGAATATTAAAATTGTTTAATGAAACCGACTCAGTCGCTTATTTTGACATGCTTTTCAAAACAACTGAACGACGTTGCTAGCACTTGCGTTCTATTTTCGTGTATTTTATCACATTCTTGACAAAATCGAGCCGTTATTGCAGAAGAATGGTAAAATTGTATAATGAAATGGACTAAGCCGTTTATTTTGACACGCTTTTCAATACAACTAAACGATTTTGCTAGCATTTGCGTTCTATTTTTCTGTATTTTGTCACATTCTTGACAAAATCGAGACGTTATTGCAGAAGAATGGTAAAATTGTATAATGAAACTGACTCAGTCGCTTATTTTGACATGCTTTTCAAAACAACTGAACGATGTTGCTAGCATTTGCGTACTATTTTCCTGTATTTTGTCACATTCTTGACAAAATCGAGCAGTTATTGCAGAAGAATGGTAAAATTGTATAACGAAATGGACTCAACCGTTTATTTTGCACGATTTTCAAAAGAATTGAACGTTATTGGTAGCATTTGCGTTCTATTTTCCTGTATTTTGTCACATTCTTGACAAAATCGAGCCGTTATTGCAGAAGAATGGTAAAATTGCATTATGAAATAGACTCACTCGTTCACTTTGACATACCTTTCAAAACAACTGAACGATGTTGCTAGCATTTGCGTTGCATTTTCCTTTATTTTGTCACATTCTTGACAAAATCGAGACGTTATTGCAGAAGAATGGTAAAATTGTATAATGAAACTGACTCAGTCGCTTATTTTGACATGCTTGAAATTGACTCAGTCGCTTATTTTGACATGCTTTTCAAAACAACTGAACGATGTTGCTAGCATTTGCGTTCTATTTTCCTGTATTTTGTCACATTTTTGACAAAATCGAGTCGTTATTGCAGAAGAATGGTAAAATTGTATAACGAAATTGACTCAGTCGCTTATTTTGACATGCTTTTAAAAACAACTGAACGATGCTGCTAGCATTAGCGTTCTATTTTCCTGAATTTTGCCACATTCTTGACAAAATCGAGCAGTGATTGCAAAGAATGGTAAAATTGTTTAATGAAACCGACTCAGTCGCTTATTTTGACATGCTTTTCAAAACAACTGAACGACGTTGCTAGCACTTGCGTTCTATTTTCGTGTATTTTATCACATTCTTGACAAAATCGAGCCGTTATTGCAGAAGAATGGTAAAATTGTATAATGAAATGGACTAAGCCGTTTATTTTGACACGCTTTTCAATACAACTAAACGATTTTGCTAGCATTTGCGTTCTATTTTTCTGTATTTTGTCACATTCTTGACAAAATCGAGACGTTATTGCAGAAGAATGGTAAAATTGTATAATGAAACTGACTCAGTCGCTTATTTTGACATGCTTTTCAAAACAACTGAACGATGCTGCTAGCATTAGCGTTCTATTTTTCTGTATTTTGTCACATTTTTTACAAAATCGAGCCGTGATTGCAAAGAATGGTAAAATTGTATAATGAAACTGACTCAGTCGCTTATTTTGACATGCTTGAAATTGACTCAGTCGCTTATTTTGACATGCTTTTCAAAACAACTGAACGATGTTGCTAGCATTTGCGTTCTATTTTCCTGTATTTTGTCACATTTTTGACAAAATCGAGTCGTTATTGCAGAAGAATGGTAAAATTGTATAACGAAATTGACTCAGTCGCTTATTTTGACATGCTTTTAAAAACAACTGAACGATGCTGCTAGCATTAGCGTTCTATTTTCCTGAATTTTGCCACATTCTTGACAAAATCGAGCAGTGATTGCAAAGAATGGTAAAATTGTTTAATGAAACCGACTCAGTCGCTTATTTTGACATGCTTTTCAAAACAACTGAACGACGTTGCTAGCACTTGCGTTCTATTTTCGTGTATTTTATCACATTCTTGACAAAATCGAGCCGTTATTGCAGAAGAATGGTAAAATTGTATAATGAAATGGACTAAGCCGTTTATTTTGACACGCTTTTCAATACAACTAAACGATTTTGCTAGCATTTGCGTTCTATTTTTCTGTATTTTGTCACATTCTTGACAAAATCGAGACGTTATTGCAGAAGAATGGTAAAATTGTATAATGAGACTGACTCAGTCGCTTATTTTGACATGCTTGAAATTGACTCAGTCGCTTATTTTGACATGCTTTTCAAAACAACTGAACGATGTTGCTAGCATTTGCGTTCTATTTTCCTGTATTTTGTCACATTTTTGACAAAATCGAGTCGTTATTGCAGAAGAATGGTAAAATTGTATAACGAAATTGACTCAGTCGCTTATTTTGACATGCTTTTAAAAACAACTGAACGATGCTGCTAGCATTAGCGTTCTATTTTCCTGAATTTTGCCACATTCTTGACAAAATCGAGCAGTGATTGCAAAGAATATTAAAATTGTTTAATGAAACCGACTCAGTCGCTTATTTTGACATGCTTTTCAAAACAACTGAACGACGTTGCTAGCACTTGCGTTCTATTTTCGTGTATTTTATCACATTCTTGACAAAATCGAGCCGTTATTGCAGAAGAATGGTAAAATTGTATAATGAAATGGACTAAGCCGTTTATTTTGACACGCTTTTCAATACAACTAAACGATTTTGCTAGCATTTGCGTTCTATTTTTCTGTATTTTGTCACATTCTTGACAAAATCGAGACGTTATTGCAGAAGAATGGTAAAATTGTATAATGAAACTGACTCAGTCGCTTATTTTGACATGCTTTTCAAAACAACTGAACGATGTTGCTAGCATTTGCGTACTATTTTCCTGTATTTTGTCACATTCTTGACAAAATCGAGCAGTTATTGCAGAAGAATGGTAAAATTGTATAACGAAATGGACTCAACCGTTTATTTTGCACGATTTTCAAAAGAATTGAACGTTATTGGTAGCATTTGCGTTCTATTTTCCTGTATTTTGTCACATTCTTGACAAAATCGAGCCGTTATTGCAGAAGAATGGTAAAATTGCATTATGAAATAGACTCACTCGTTCACTTTGACATACCTTTCAAAACAACTGAACGATGTTGCTAGCATTTGCGTTGCATTTTCCTTTATTTTGTCACATTTTGACAAAATCGAGTCGTAATTGCAGAAGAATGGTAAAATTGTATAATGAAATTGACTCAGTCGCTTATTTTGACATGCTTTTCAAAACAACTGAACGATGTTGCTAGCATTTGCGTTCTATTTTCCTGTATTTTGTCACATTCTTAACAAAATCGTGCCGTTATTGCAGAAGAATGGTAAAATTGTATAATAAAATAGACTCAGCCGCTTATTTTGACATGCTTTTCAAAACAACTGAACGATGTTGCTAGCATTTGCGTACTATTTTCCTGTATTTTGTCACATTCTTGACAAAATCGAGCAGTTATTGCAGAAGAATGGTAAAATTGTATAACGAAATGGACTCAACCGTTTATTTTGCACGATTTTCAAAAGAATTGAACGTTATTGGTAGCATTTGCGTTCTATTTTCCTGTATTTTGTCACATTCTTGACAAAATCGAGCCGTTATTGCAGAAGAATGGTAAAATTGCATTATGAAATAGACTCACTCGTTCACTTTGACATACCTTTCAAAACAACTGAACGATGTTGCTAGCATTTGCGTTGCATTTTCCTTTATTTTGTCACATTTTGACAAAATCGAGTCGTAATTGCAGAAGAATGGTAAAATTGTATAATGAAACTGACTCAGTCGCTTATTTTGACATGCTTTTCAAAACAACTGAACGATGTTGCTAGCATTTGCGTTCTATTTTCCTGTATTTTGTCACATTTTTGACAAAATCGAGTCGTTATTGCAGAAGAATGGTAAAATTGTATAACGAAATTGACTCAGTCGCTTATTTTGACATGCTTTTAAAAACAACTGAACGATGCTGCTAGCATTAGCGTTCTATTTTCCTGAATTTTGCCACATTCTTGACAAAATCGAGCAGTGATTGCAAAGAATGGTAAAATTGTTTAATGAAACCGACTCAGTCGCTTATTTTGACATGCTTTTCAAAACAACTGAACGACGTTGCTAGCACTTGCGTTCTATTTTCGTGTATTTTATCACATTCTTGACAAAATCGAGCCGTTATTGCAGAAGAATGGTAAAATTGTATAATGAAATGGACTAAGCCGTTTATTTTGACACGCTTTTCAATACAACTAAACGATTTTGCTAGCATTTGCGTTCTATTTTTCTGTATTTTGTCACATTCTTGACAAAATCGAGACGTTATTGCAGAAGAATGGTAAAATTGTATAATGAAACTGACTCAGTCGCTTATTTTGACATGCTTTTCAAAACAACTGAACGATGTTGCTAGCATTTGCGTACTATTTTCCTGTATTTTGTCACATTCTTGACAAAATCGAGCAGTTATTGCAGAAGAATGGTAAAATTGTATAACGAAATGGACTCAACCGTTTATTTTGCACGATTTTCAAAAGAATTGAACGTTATTGGTAGCATTTGCGTTCTATTTTCCTGTATTTTGTCACATTCTTGACAAAATCGAGCCGTTATTGCAGAAGAATGGTAAAATTGCATTATGAAATAGACTCACTCGTTCACTTTGACATACCTTTCAAAACAACTGAACGATGTTGCTAGCATTTGCGTTGCATTTTCCTTTATTTTGTCACATTCTTGACAAAATCGAGACGTTATTGCAGAAGAATGGTAAAATTGTATAATGAAACTGACTCAGTCGCTTATTTTGACATGCTTGAAATTGACTCAGTCGCTTATTTTGACATGCTTTTCAAAACAACTGAACGATGTTGCTAGCATTTGCGTTCTATTTTCCTGTATTTTGTCACATTTTTGACAAAATCGAGTCGTTATTGCAGAAGAATGGTAAAATTGTATAACGAAATTGACTCAGTCGCTTATTTTGACATGCCTTTAAAAACAACTGAACGATGCTGCTAGCATTAGCGTTCTATTTTCCTGAATTTTGCCACATTCTTGACAAAATCGAGCAGTGATTGCAAAGGATGGTAAAATTGTTTAATGAAACCGACTCAGTCGCTTATTTTGACATGCTTTTCAAAACAACTGAACGACGTTGCTAGCACTTGCGTTCTATTTTCGTGTATTTTATCACATTCTTGACAAAATCGAGCCGTTATTGCAGAAGAATGGTAAAATTGTATAATGAAATGGACTAAGCCGTTTATTTTGACACGCTTTTCAATACAACTAAACGATTTTGCTAGCATTTGCGTTCTATTTTTCTGTATTTTGTCACATTCTTGACAAAATCGAGACGTTATTGCAGAAGAATGGTAAAATTGTATAATGAAACTGACTCAGTCGCTTATTTTGACATGCTTTTCAAAACAACTGAACGATGCTGCTAGCAGAAGAATGGTAAAATTGTATAATGAAATGGACTAAGCCGTTTATTTTGACACGCTTTTCAATACAACTAAACGATTTTGCTAGCATTTGCGTTCTATTTTCCTGTATTTTGTCACATTCTTAACAAAATCGTGCCGTTATTGCAGAAGAATGGTTAAATTGTTTAATAAAATAGACTCAGCCGTTTATTTTGACAGGCTTTCAATACATCTGAACGATATTACTAGCATTTGCCTTGAATTTTCCTGTATTTTGTCACATTCTTGACAAAATCGAGACGTTATTGCAGAAGAATGGTAAAATTGTATAATGAAACTGACTCAGTCGCTTATTTTGACATGCTTTTCAAAACAACTGAACGATGCTGCTAGCATTAGCGTTCTATTTTTCTGTATTTTGTCACATTTTTTACAAAATCGAGCCGTGATTGCAAAGAATGGTAAAATTGTATAATGAAACTGACTCAGTCGCTTATTTTGACATGCTTGAAATTGACTCAGTCGCTTATTTTGACATGCTTTTCAAAACAACTGAACGATGTTGCTAGCATTTGCGTTCTATTTTCCTGTATTTTGTCACATTTTTGACAAAATCGAGTCGTTATTGCAGAAGAATGGTAAAATTGTATAACGAAATTGACTCAGTCGCTTATTTTGACATGCTTTTAAAAACAACTGAACGATGCTGCTAGCATTAGCGTTCTATTTTCCTGAATTTTGCCACATTCTTGACAAAATCGAGCAGTGATTGCAAAGAATGGTAAAATTGTTTAATGAAACCGACTCAGTCGCTTATTTTGACATGCTTTTCAAAACAACTGAACGACGTTGCTAGCACTTGCGTTCTATTTTCGTGTATTTTATCACATTCTTGACAAAATCGAGCCGTTATTGCAGAAGAATGGTAAAATTGTATAATGAAATGGACTAAGCCGTTTATTTTGACACGCTTTTCAATACAACTAAACGATTTTGCTAGCATTTGCGTTCTATTTTTCTGTATTTTGTCACATTCTTGACAAAATCGAGACGTTATTGCAGAAGAATGGTAAAATTGTATAATGAAACTGACTCAGTCGCTTATTTTGACATGCTTGAAATTGACTCAGTCGCTTATTTTGACATGCTTTTCAAAACAACTGAACGATGTTGCTAGCATTTGCGTTCTATTTTCCTGTATTTTGTCACATTTTTGACAAAATCGAGTCGTTATTGCAGAAGAATGGTAAAATTGTATAACGAAATTGACTCAGTCGCTTATTTTGACATGCTTTTAAAAACAACTGAACGATGCTGCTAGCATTAGCGTTCTATTTTCCTGAATTTTGCCACATTCTTGACAAAATCGAGCAGTGATTGCAAAGAATATTAAAATTGTTTAATGAAACCGACTCAGTCGCTTATTTTGACATGCTTTTCAAAACAACTGAACGACGTTGCTAGCACTTGCGTTCTATTTTCGTGTATTTTATCACATTCTTGACAAAATCGAGCCGTTATTGCAGAAGAATGGTAAAATTGTATAATGAAATGGACTAAGCCGTTTATTTTGACACGCTTTTCAATACAACTAAACGATTTTGCTAGCATTTGCGTTCTATTTTTCTGTATTTTGTCACATTCTTGACAAAATCGAGACGTTATTGCAGAAGAATGGTAAAATTGTATAATGAAACTGACTCAGTCGCTTATTTTGACATGCTTTTCAAAACAACTGAACGATGTTGCTAGCATTTGCGTACTATTTTCCTGTATTTTGTCACATTCTTGACAAAATCGAGCAGTTATTGCAGAAGAATGGTAAAATTGTATAACGAAATGGACTCAACCGTTTATTTTGCACGATTTTCAAAAGAATTGAACGTTATTGGTAGCATTTGCGTTCTATTTTCCTGTATTTTGTCACATTCTTGACAAAATCGAGCCGTTATTGCAGAAGAATGGTAAAATTGCATTATGAAATAGACTCACTCGTTCACTTTGACATACCTTTCAAAACAAATGAACGATGTTGCTAGCATTTGCGTTGCATTTTCCTTTATTTTGTCACATTTTGACAAAATCGAGTCGTAATTGCAGAAGAATGGTAAAATTGTATAATGAAATTGACTCAGTCGCTTATTTTGACATGCTTTTCAAAACAACTGAACGATGTTGCTAGCATTTGCGTTCTATTTTCCTGTATTTTGTCACATTCTTAACAAAATCGTGCCGTTATTGCAGAAGAATGGTAAAATTGTATAATAAAATAGACTCAGCCGCTTATTTTGACATGCTTTTCAAAACAACTGAACGATGTTGCTAGCATTTGCGTACTATTTTCCTGTATTTTGTCACATTCTTGACAAAATCGAGCAGTTATTGCAGAAGAATGGTAAAATTGTATAACGAAATGGACTCAACCGTTTATTTTGCACGATTTTCAAAAGAATTGAACGTTATTGGTAGCATTTGCGTTCTATTTTCCTGTATTTTGTCACATTCTTGACAAAATCGAGCCGTTATTGCAGAAGAATGGTAAAATTGCATTATGAAATAGACTCACTCGTTCACTTTGACATACCTTTCAAAACAACTGAACGATGTTGCTAGCATTTGCGTTGCATTTTCCTTTATTTTGTCACATTTTGACAAAATCGAGTCGTAATTGCAGAAGAATGGTAAAATTGTATAATGAAACTGACTCAGTCGCTTATTTTGACATGCTTTTCAAAACAACTGAACGATGTTGCTAGCATTTGCGTTCTATTTTCCTGTATTTTGTCACATTTTTGACAAAATCGAGTCGTTATTGCAGAAGAATGGTAAAATTGTATAACGAAATTGACTCAGTCGCTTATTTTGACATGCTTTTAAAAACAACTGAACGATGCTGCTAGCATTAGCGTTCTATTTTCCTGAATTTTGCCACATTCTTGACAAAATCGAGCAGTGATTGCAAAGAATGGTAAAATTGTTTAATGAAACCGACTCAGTCGCTTATTTTGACATGCTTTTCAAAACAACTGAACGACGTTGCTAGCACTTGCGTTCTATTTTCGTGTATTTTATCACATTCTTGACAAAATCGAGCCGTTATTGCAGAAGAATGGTAAAATTGTATAATGAAATGGACTAAGCCGTTTATTTTGACACGCTTTTCAATACAACTAAACGATTTTGCTAGCATTTGCGTTCTATTTTTCTGTATTTTGTCACATTCTTGACAAAATCGAGACGTTATTGCAGAAGAATGGTAAAATTGTATAATGAAACTGACTCAGTCGCTTATTTTGACATGCTTTTCAAAACAACTGAACGATGTTGCTAGCATTTGCGTACTATTTTCCTGTATTTTGTCACATTCTTGACAAAATCGAGCAGTTATTGCAGAAGAATGGTAAAATTGTATAACGAAATGGACTCAACCGTTTATTTTGCACGATTTTCAAAAGAATTGAACGTTATTGGTAGCATTTGCGTTCTATTTTCCTGTATTTTGTCACATTCTTGACAAAATCGAGCCGTTATTGCAGAAGAATGGTAAAATTGCATTATGAAATAGACTCACTCGTTCACTTTGACATACCTTTCAAAACAACTGAACGATGTTGCTAGCATTTGCGTTGCATTTTCCTTTATTTTGTCACATTCTTGACAAAATCGAGACGTTATTGCAGAAGAATGGTAAAATTGTATAATGAAACTGACTCAGTCGCTTATTTTGACATGCTTGAAATTGACTCAGTCGCTTATTTTGACATGCTTTTCAAAACAACTGAACGATGTTGCTAGCATTTGCGTTCTATTTTCCTGTATTTTGTCACATTTTTGACAAAATCGAGTCGTTATTGCAGAAGAATGGTAAAATTGTATAACGAAATTGACTCAGTCGCTTATTTTGACATGCTTTTAAAAACAACTGAACGATGCTGCTAGCATTAGCGTTCTATTTTCCTGAATTTTGCCACATTCTTGACAAAATCGAGCAGTGATTGCAAAGGATGGTAAAATTGTTTAATGAAACCGACTCAGTCGCTTATTTTGACATGCTTTTCAAAACAACTGAACGACGTTGCTAGCACTTGCGTTCTATTTTCGTGTATTTTATCACATTCTTGACAAAATCGAGCCGTTATTGCAGAAGAATGGTAAAATTGTATAATGAAATGGACTAAGCCGTTTATTTTGACACGCTTTTCAATACAACTAAACGATTTTGCTAGCATTTGCGTTCTATTTTTCTGTATTTTGTCACATTCTTGACAAAATCGAGACGTTATTGCAGAAGAATGGTAAAATTGTATAATGAAACTGACTCAGTCGCTTATTTTGACATGCTTTTCAAAACAACTGAACGATGCTGCTAGCAGAAGAATGGTAAAATTGTATAATGAAATGGACTAAGCCGTTTATTTTGACACGCTTTTCAATACAACTAAACGATTTTGCTAGCATTTGCGTTCTATTTTCCTGTATTTTGTCACATTCTTAACAAAATCGTGCCGTTATTGCAGAAGAATGGTTAAATTGTTTAATAAAATAGACTCAGCCGTTTATTTTGACAGGCTTTCAATACATCTGAACGATATTACTAGCATTTGCCTTGAATTTTCCTGTATTTTGTCACATTCTTGACAAAATCGAGACGTTATTGCAGAAGAATGGTAAAATTGTATAATGAAACTGACTCAGTCGCTTATTTTGACATGCTTTTCAAAACAACTGAACGATGCTGCTAGCATTAGCGTTCTATTTTTCTGTATTTTGTCACATTTTTTACAAAATCGAGCCGTGATTGCAAAGAATGGTAAAATTGTATAATGAAACTGACTCAGTCGCTTATTTTGACATGCTTGAAATTGACTCAGTCGCTTATTTTGACATGCTTTTCAAAACAACTGAACGATGTTGCTAGCATTTGCGTTCTATTTTCCTGTATTTTGTCACATTTTTGACAAAATCGAGTCGTTATTGCAGAAGAATGGTAAAATTGTATAACGAAATTGACTCAGTCGCTTATTTTGACATGCTTTTAAAAACAACTGAACGATGCTGCTAGCATTAGCGTTCTATTTTCCTGAATTTTGCCACATTCTTGACAAAATCGAGCAGTGATTGCAAAGAATGGTAAAATTGTTTAATGAAACCGACTCAGTCGCTTATTTTGACATGCTTTTCAAAACAACTGAACGACGTTGCTAGCACTTGCGTTCTATTTTCGTGTATTTTATCACATTCTTGACAAAATCGAGCCGTTATTGCAGAAGAATGGTAAAATTGTATAATGAAATGGACTAAGCCGTTTATTTTGACACGCTTTTCAATACAACTAAACGATTTTGCTAGCATTTGCGTTCTATTTTTCTGTATTTTGTCACATTCTTGACAAAATCGAGACGTTATTGCAGAAGAATGGTAAAATTGTATAATGAAACTGACTCAGTCGCTTATTTTGACATGCTTGAAATTGACTCAGTCGCTTATTTTGACATGCTTTTCAAAACAACTGAACGATGTTGCTAGCATTTGCGTTCTATTTTCCTGTATTTTGTCACATTTTTGACAAAATCGAGTCGTTATTGCAGAAGAATGGTAAAATTGTATAACGAAATTGACTCAGTCGCTTATTTTGACATGCTTTTAAAAACAACTGAACGATGCTGCTAGCATTAGCGTTCTATTTTCCTGAATTTTGCCACATTCTTGACAAAATCGAGCAGTGATTGCAAAGAATGGTAAAATTGTTTAATGAAACCGACTCAGTCGCTTATTTTGACATGCTTTTCAAAACAACTGAACGACGTTGCTAGCACTTGCGTTCTATTTTCGTGTATTTTATCACATTCTTGACAAAATCGAGCCGTTATTGCAGAAGAATGGTAAAATTGTATAATGAAATGGACTAAGCCGTTTATTTTGACACGCTTTTCAATACAACTAAACGATTTTGCTAGCATTTGCGTTCTATTTTTCTGTATTTTGTCACATTCTTGACAAAATCGAGACGTTATTGCAGAAGAATGGTAAAATTGTATAATGAAACTGACTCAGTCGCTTATTTTGACATGCTTTTCAAAACAACTGAACGATGTTGCTAGCATTTGCGTTCTATTTTCCTGTATTTTGTCACATTTTTGACAAAATCGAGTCGTTATTGCAGAAGAATGGTAAAATTGTATAACGAAATTGACTCAGTCGCTTATTTTGACATGCTTTTAAAAACAACTGAACGATGCTGCTAGCATTAGCGTTCTATTTTCCTGAATTTTGCCACATTCTTGACAAAATCGAGCAGTGATTGCAAAGAATGGTAAAATTGTTTAATGAAACCGACTCAGTCGCTTATTTTGACATGCTTTTCAAAACAACTGAACGACGTTGCTAGCACTTGCGTTCTATTTTCGTGTATTTTATCACATTCTTGACAAAATCGAGCCGTTATTGCAGAAGAATGGTAAAATTGTATAATGAAATGGACTAAGCCGTTTATTTTGACACGCTTTTCAATACAACTAAACGATTTTGCTAGCATTTGCGTTCTATTTTTCTGTATTTTGTCACATTCTTGACAAAATCGAGACGTTATTGCAGAAGAATGGTAAAATTGTATAATGAAACTGACTCAGTCGCTTATTTTGACATGCTTTTCAAAACAACTGAACGATGTTGCTAGCATTTGCGTACTATTTTCCTGTATTTTGTCACATTCTTGACAAAATCGAGCAGTTATTGCAGAAGAATGGTAAAATTGTATAACGAAATGGACTCAACCGTTTATTTTGCACGATTTTCAAAAGAATTGAACGTTATTGGTAGCATTTGCGTTCTATTTTCCTGTATTTTGTCACATTCTTGACAAAATCGAGCCGTTATTGCAGAAGAATGGTAAAATTGCATTATGAAATAGACTCACTCGTTCACTTTGACATACCTTTCAAAACAACTGAACGATGTTGCTAGCATTTGCGTTGCATTTTCCTTTATTTTGTCACATTTTGACAAAATCGAGTCGTAATTGCAGAAGAATGGTAAAATTGTATAATGAAATTGACTCAGTCGCTTATTTTGACATGCTTTTCAAAACAACTGAACGATGTTGCTAGCATTTGCGTTCTATTTTCCTGTATTTTGTCACATTCTTAACAAAATCGTGCCGTTATTGCAGAAGAATGGTAAAATTGTATAATAAAATAGACTCAGCCGCTTATTTTGACATGCTTTTCAAAACAACTGAACGATGTTGCTAGCATTTGCGTACTATTTTCCTGTATTTTGTCACATTCTTGACAAAATCGAGCAGTTATTGCAGAAGAATGGTAAAATTGTATAACGAAATGGACTCAACCGTTTATTTTGCACGATTTTCAAAAGAATTGAACGTTATTGGTAGCATTTGCGTTCTATTTTCCTGTATTTTGTCACATTCTTGACAAAATCGAGCCGTTATTGCAGAAGAATGGTAAAACTGCATTATGAAATAGACTCACTCGTTCACTTTGACATACCTTTCAAAACAACTGAACGATGTTGCTAGCATTTGCGTTGCATTTTCCTTTATTTTGTCACATTTTGACAAAATCGAGTCGTAATTGCAGAAGAATGGTAAAATTGTATAATGAAATTGACTCAGTCGCTTATTTTGACATGCTTTTCAAAACAACTGAACGATGTTGCTAGCATTTGCGTTCTATTTTCCTGTATTTTGTCACATTCTTAACAAAATCGTGCCGTTATTGCAGAAGAATGGTAAAATTGTATAATAAAATAGACTCAGCCGTTTATTTTAACGGCTTTCAATACATCTGAACGATATTACTAGCATTTGCCTTGAATTTTCCTGTACTTTGTCACATTTTTGACAAAATCGAGTCGTTATTGCAGAAGAATGGTAAAATTGTATAATAAAATGGACTCAGTCATTCATTCTGACACGCTTTTCAATACAACTGAACGATATTGCTAGCGTTTGCTTAGCATTTTCCCTTATTTTGTCACATTTTGACAAAATCGAATCGTTATTGTAGAAGAAGGATAAAATTGTATAAAGAAATGGACTCAACCGTTTATTTTGGCACGATTCTCAAAAGAATTGAACGCTTTTGGATGCATTTGCGTTCTATTTTTCTGTATTTTGTCACATTCTTAACAAAATCGTGCCGTTATTGCAGAAGAATGGTAAGATTGTATAATAAAATAGGCTCAGCCGTTTATTTTGACACGCTTTTCAATACATCTGAACGATATTACTAGCATTTGCCTTGAATTTTCCTGAATTTTGTCACATTTTTGACAAAATCGAGTCGTTATTGCAGAAGAATGGTAAAATTGTATAATAAAATGGACTCAGTCATTCATTCTGACACGCTTTTCAATACAACTGAACGTTATTGGTAGCATTTGCGTTCTATTTTCATGTATTTTGTCACATTCTTGACAAAATCGAGCAGTTATTGCAGAAGAATGGGAAAATTGTATAATGAAATTGACTCAGTAGCTTATTTTGACATGCTTTTAAAAACAACTGAACGATGCTGCTAGCATTAGCGTTCTATTTTCCTGAATTTTGCCACATTCTTGACAAAATCGAGCAGTGATTGCAAAGAATGGTAAAATTATATAATGAAACTGACTCAGTCGCTTATTTTGACATGCTTTTCAAAACAACTGAACGATGTTGCTAGCATTTGCGTTCTATTTTCCTGTATTTTGTCACATTCTTAACAAAATCGTGCCGTTATTGCAGAAGAATGGTAAAATTGTTTAATAAAATAGACTCAGCCGTTTATTTTGACAGGCTTTCAATACATCTGAACGAGATTACTAGCATTTGCCTTGAATTTTCCTGTATTTTGTCACATTTTTGACAAAATCGAGTCGTTATTGCAGAAGAATGGTAAAATTGTATAATAAAATGGACACAGTCATTCATTCTGACACGCTTTTCAATACAACTGAACGTTATTGGTAGCATTTGCGTTCTATTTTCATGTATTTTGTCACATTCTTGACAAAATCGAGCAGTTATTGCAGAAGAATGGGAAAATTGTATAATGAAATTGACTCAGTAGCTTATTTTGACATGCTTTTAAAAACAACTGAACGATGCTGCTAGCATAAGCGTTCTATTTTCCTGAATTTTGCCACACTCTTGACAAAATCGAGCAGTGATTGCAAAGAATGGTAAAATTATATAATGAAACTGACTCAGTCGCTTATTTTGACATGCTTTTCAAAACAACTGAACGATGTTGCTAGCATTTGCGTTCTATTTTCCTGTATTTTCTCACATTCTTGACAAAATCGAGCCGTTATTGCAGAAGAATGGTAAAATTGTATAATGAAATGGATCAACCGTTTATTTTGCACGATTTTCAAAAGAATTGAACGTTATTGGTAGCATTTGCGTTCTATTTTCTTGTATTTTGTCACATTCTTAACAAAATCGTGCCGTTATTGCAGAAGAATGGTAAAATTGTATAATAAAATAGACTCAGCCGTTTATTTTGACACGCTTTTCAATACAACTGAACGATTTTGCTAGCATTTGCGTTCTATTTTTCTGTATTTGGTCACATTCTTAACAAAATCGTGCCGTTATTGCAGAAGAATGGTAAAATTGTATAATAAAATGGACTCAACCGTTTATTTTAACGGCTTTCAATACATCTGAACGATATTACTAGCATTTGCCTTGAATTTTCCTGTACTTTGTCACATTTTTGACAAAATCGAGTCGTTATTGCAGAAGAATGGTAAAAATTGTATAATAAAATGGACTCAGTCATTCATTCTGACACGCTTTTCAATACATCTGAACGATATTACTAGCATTTGCCTTGAATTTTCCTGAATTTTGTCACATTTTTGACAAAATCGAGTCGTTATTGCATAGAATGGTAAAATTGTATAATGAAACTGACTCAGTCGCTTATTTTGACATGCTATTCAAAACAACTGAACGATGTTGCTAGTTTTTGCGTTCTATTTTCCTGTATTTTGTCACATTCTTGACAAAATCGAGCCGTTATTGTAGAAGGATAAAATTGCATAACGAAATGGACTCAACCGTTTATTTTGGCACGATTCTCAAAAGAATTGAACGCTTTTGGATGCATTTGCGTTCTATTTTTCTGTATTTTGTCACATTCTTAACAAAATCGTGCCGTTATTGCAGAAGAATGGTAAAATTGTTTAATAAAATAGACTCAGCCGTTTATTTTGACAGGCTTTCAATACATCTGAACGATATTACTAGCATTTGCCTTGAATTTTCCTGTATTTTGTCACATTTTTGACAAAATCGAGTCGTTATTGCAGAAGAATGGTAAAATTGTATAATAAAATAGACTGCCGTTTATTTTGACATGCTTTTCAATACATCTGAACGATATTACTAGCATTTGCCTTGAATTTTCCTGAATTTTGTCACATTTTTGACAAAATCGAGTCGTTATTGCAGAAGAATGGTAAAATTGCATAATGAAATAGACTCACTCGTTCATTTTGACATGCTTTTCAAAACAACTGAACGATGTTGCTAGCATTTGCGTTCTATTTTCCTGTATTTTGTTACATTCTTGACAAAATCGAGCCGTTATTGCAGAAGAATGGTAAAATTGTTTAATAAAATAGACTCAGCCGTTTATTTTGACAGGCTTTCAATACATCTGAACGATATTACTAGCATTTGCCTTGAATTTTCCTGTATTTTGTCACATTTTTGACAAAATCGAGTCGTTATTGCAGAAGAATGGTAAAATTGTATAATAAAATGGACTCAGTCATTCATTCTGACACGCTTTTCAATACAACTGAACGATATTACTAGCATTTGCCTTGAATTTTCCTGAATTTTGTCACATTTTTGACAAAATCGAGTCGTTATTGCAGAAGAATGGTAAAATTGCATAATGAAATAGACTCACTCGTTCATTTTGACATGCTTTTCAAAACAACTGAACGATGTTGCTAGAATTTGCGTTCTATTTTCCTGTATTTTGTCACATTCTTGACAAAATCGAGCCGTTATTGCAGAAGAATGGTAAAATTGTATAATGAAATGGACTCAACCGATTATTTTGCACGATTTTCAAAAGAATTGAACGTTATTGGTAGCATTTGCGTTCTATTTTCCTGTATTTTGTCACATTCTTAACAAAATCGTGCCGTTATTGCAGAAGAATGGTAAAATTGTTTAATAAAATAGACTCAGCCGTTTATTTTGACAGGCTTTCAATACATCTGAACGATATTACTAGCATTTGCCTTGAATTTTCCTGTATTTTGTCACATTTTTGACAAAATCGAGTCGTTATTGCAGAAGAATGGTAAAATTGTATAATAAAATGGACTCAGTCATTCATTCTGACACGCTTTTCAATACAATTGAACGTTATTGGTAGCATTTGCGTTCTATTTTCATGTATTTTGTCACATTCTTGACAAAATCGAGCAGTTATTGCAGAAGAATGGTAAAATTGTATAATGAAACTGACTCAGTCGCTTATTTTGACATGCTTTTCAAAACAACTGAACGATGTTGCTAGCATTTGCGTTCTATTTTCCTGTATTTTGTCACATTCTTAACAAAATCGTGCCGTTATTGCAGAAGAATGGTAAAATTGTATAATAAAATAGACTCAGCCGCTTATTTTGACATGCTTTTCAAAACAACTGAACGATGTTGCTAGCATTTGCGTACTATTTTCCTGTATTTTGTCACATTCTTGACAAAATCGAGCAGTTATTGCAGAAGAATGGTAAAATTGTATAACGAAATGGACTCAACCGTTTATTTTGCACGATTTTCAAAAGAATTGAACGTTATTGGTAGCATTTGCGTTCTATTTTCCTGTATTTTGTCACATTCTTGACAAAATCGAGCCGTTATTGCAGAAGAATGGTAAAATTGCATTATGAAATAGACTCACTCGTTCACTTTGACATACCTTTCAAAACAACTGAACGATGTTGCTAGCATTTGCGTTGCATTTTCCTTTATTTTGTCACATTTTGACAAAATCGAGTCGTAATTGCAGAAGAATGGTAAAATTGTATAATGAAATTGACTCAGTCGCTTATTTTGACATGCTTTTCAAAACAACTGAACGATGTTGCTAGCATTTGCGTTCTATTTTCCTGTATTTTGTCACATTCTTAACAAAATCGTGCCGTTATTGCAGAAGAATGGTAAAATTGTATAATAAAATAGACTCAGCCGTTTATTTTAACGGCTTTCAATACATCTGAACGATATTACTAGCATTTGCCTTGAATTTTCCTGTACTTTGTCACATTTTTGACAAAATCGAGTCGTTATTGCAGAAGAATGGTAAAATTGTATAATAAAATGGACTCAGTCATTCATTCTGACACGCTTTTCAATACAACTGAACGATATTGCTAGCGTTTGCTTAGCATTTTCCCTTATTTTGTCACATTTTGACAAAATCGAATCGTTATTGTAGAAGAAGGATAAAATTGTATAAAGAAATGGACTCAACCGTTTATTTTGGCACGATTCTCAAAAGAATTGAACGCTTTTGGATGCATTTGCGTTCTATTTTTCTGTATTTTGTCACATTCTTAACAAAATCGTGCCGTTATTGCAGAAGAATGGTAAGATTGTATAATAAAATAGGCTCAGCCGTTTATTTTGACACGCTTTTCAATACATCTGAACGATATTACTAGCATTTGCCTTGAATTTTCCTGAATTTTGTCACATTTTTGACAAAATCGAGTCGTTATTGCAGAAGAATGGTAAAATTGTATAATAAAATGGACTCAGTCATTCATTCTGACACGCTTTTCAATACAACTGAACGTTATTGGTAGCATTTGCGTTCTATTTTCATGTATTTTGTCACATTCTTGACAAAATCGAGCAGTTATTGCAGAAGAATGGGAAAATTGTATAATGAAATTGACTCAGTAGCTTATTTTGACATGCTTTTAAAAACAACTGAACGATGCTGCTAGCATAAGCGTTCTATTTTCCTGAATTTTGCCACATTCTTGACAAAATCGAGCAGTGATTGCAAAGAATGGTAAAATTATATAATGAAACTGACTCAGTCGCTTATTTTGACATGCTTTTCAAAACAACTGAACGATGTTGCTAGCATTTGCGTTCTATTTTCCTGTATTTTGTCACATTCTTAACAAAATCGTGCCGTTATTGCAGAAGAATGGTAAAATTGTTTAATAAAATAGACTCAGCCGTTTATTTTGACAGGCTTTCAATACATCTGAACGAGATTACTAGCATTTGCCTTGAATTTTCCTGTATTTTGTCACATTTTTGACAAAATCGAGTCGTTATTGCAGAAGAATGGTAAAATTGTATAATAAAATGGACTCAGTCATTCATTCTGACACGCTTTTCAATACAACTGAACGTTATTGGTAGCATTTGCGTTCTATTTTCATGTATTTTGTCACATTCTTGACAAAATCGAGCAGTTATTGCAGAAGAATGGGAAAATTGTATAATGAAATTGACTCAGTAGCTTATTTTGACATGCTTTTAAAAACAACTGAACGATGCTGCTAGCATAAGCGTTCTATTTTCCTGAATTTTGCCACATTCTTGACAAAATCGAGCAGTGATTGCAAAGAATGGTAAAATTATATAATGAAACTGACTCAGTCGCTTATTTTGACATGCTTTTCAAAACAACTGAACGATGTTGCTAGCATTTGCGTTCTATTTTCCTGTATTTTCTCACATTCTTGACAAAATCGAGCCGTTATTGCAGAAGAATGGTAAAATTGTATAATGAAATGGATCAACCGTTTATTTTGCACGATTTTCAAAAGAATTGAACGTTATTGGTAGCATTTGCGTTCTATTTTCTTGTATTTTGTCACATTCTTAACAAAATCGTGCCGTTATTGCAGAAGAATGGTAAAATTGTATAATAAAATAGACTCAGCCGTTTATTTTGACACGCTTTTCAATACAACTGAACGATTTTGCTAGCATTTGCGTTCTATTTTTCTGTATTTGGTCACATTCTTAACAAAATCGTGCCGTTATTGCAGAAGAATGGTAAAATTGTATAATAAAATGGACTCAACC
Organism: Agrilus cyanescens; assembly: GCA_947389935.1. Classification (NCBI taxonomy): domain Eukaryota; kingdom Metazoa; phylum Arthropoda; class Insecta; order Coleoptera; family Buprestidae; genus Agrilus; species Agrilus cyanescens. The sequence goes on from OX376711.1 coordinate 11,632,488, forward strand.
GTTTATTTTAACGGCTTTCAATACATCTGAACGATATTACTAGCATTTGCCTTGAATTTTCCTGTACTTTGTCACATTTTTGACAAAATCGAGTCGTTATTGCAGAAGAATGGTAAAAATTGTATAATAAAATGGACTCAGTCATTCATTCTGACACGCTTTTCAATACATCTGAACGATATTACTAGCATTTGCCTTGAATTTTCCTGAATTTTGTCACATTTTTGACAAAATCGAGTCGTTATTGCATAGAATGGTAAAATTGTATAATGAAACTGACTCAGTCGCTTATTTTGACATGCTATTCAAAACAACTGAACGATGTTGCTAGTTTTTGCGTTCTATTTTCCTGTATTTTGTCACATTCTTGACAAAATCGAGCCGTTATTGTAGAAGGATAAAATTGCATAACGAAATGGACTCAACCGTTTATTTTGGCACGATTCTCAAAAGAATTGAACGCTTTTGGATGCATTTGCGTTCTATTTTTCTGTATTTTGTCACATTCTTAACAAAATCGTGCCGTTATTGCAGAAGAATGGTAAAATTGTTTAATAAAATAGACTCAGCCGTTTATTTTGACAGGCTTTCAATACATCTGAACGATATTACTAGCATTTGCCTTGAATTTTCCTGTATTTTGTCACATTTTTGACAAAATCGAGTCGTTATTGCAGAAGAATGGTAAAATTGTATAATAAAATAGACTGCCGTTTATTTTGACATGCTTTTCAATACATCTGAACGATATTACTAGCATTTGCCTTGAATTTTCCTGAATTTTGTCACATTTTTGACAAAATCGAGTCGTTATTGCAGAAGAATGGTAAAATTGCATAATGAAATAGACTCACTCGTTCATTTTGACATGCTTTTCAAAACAACTGAACGATGTTGCTAGCATTTGCGTTCTATTTTCCTGTATTTTGTTACATTCTTGACAAAATCGAGCCGTTATTGCAGAAGAATGGTAAAATTGTTTAATAAAATAGACTCAGCCGTTTATTTTGACAGGCTTTCAATACATCTGAACGATATTACTAGCATTTGCCTTGAATTTTCCTGTATTTTGTCACATTTTTGACAAAATCGAGTCGTTATTGCAGAAGAATGGTAAAATTGTATAATAAAATGGACTCAGTCATTCATTCTGACACGCTTTTCAATACAACTGAACGATATTACTAGCATTTGCCTTGAATTTTCCTGAATTTTGTCACATTTTTGACAAAATCGAGTCGTTATTGCAGAAGAATGGTAAAATTGCATAATGAAATAGACTCACTCGTTCATTTTGACATGCTTTTCAAAACAACTGAACGATGTTGCTAGAATTTGCGTTCTATTTTCCTGTATTTTGTCACATTCTTGACAAAATCGAGCCGTTATTGCAGAAGAATGGTAAAATTGTATAATGAAATGGACTCAACCGATTATTTTGCACGATTTTCAAAAGAATTGAACGTTATTGGTAGCATTTGCGTTCTATTTTCCTGTATTTTGTCACATTCTTAACAAAATCGTGCCGTTATTGCAGAAGAATGGTAAAATTGTTTAATAAAATAGACTCAGCCGTTTATTTTGACAGGCTTTCAATACATCTGAACGATATTACTAGCATTTGCCTTGAATTTTCCTGTATTTTGTCACATTTTTGACAAAATCGAGTCGTTATTGCAGAAGAATGGTAAAATTGTATAATAAAATGGACTCAGTCATTCTTTCTGACACGCTTTTCAATACAATTGAACGTTATTGGTAGCATTTGCGTTCTATTTTCATGTATTTTGTCACATTCTTGACAAAATCGAGCAGTTATTGCAGAAGAATGGTAAAATTGTATAATGAAACTGACTCAGTCGCTTATTTTGACATGCTTTTCAAAACAACTGAACGATTTTGCTAGCATTTGCGTTCTATTTTTCTGTATTTTGTCACATTCTTAACAAAATTGTGCCGTTATTGCAGAAGAATGGTAAAATTGTATAATAAAATAGACTGAGCCGTTTATTTTAACGGCTTTCAATACATCTGAACGATATTACTAGCATTTGCCTTGAATTTTCCTGTACTTTGTCACATTTTTGACAAAATCGAGTCGTTATTGCAGAAGAATGGTAAAATTGTATAATAAAATGGACTCAGTCATTCATTCTGACACGCTTTTCAATACAACTGAACGATATTGCTAGCGTTTGCGTAGCATTTTCCTTTATTTTGTCACATTTTGACAAAATCGAGTCGTTATTGTAGAAGAAGGATAAAATTGTATAACAAAATGGACTCAACCGTTTATTTTGCACGATTTTCAAAAGAATTGAACGTAATTGGTAGCATTAGCGTTCTATTTTCCTGAATTTTGCCACATTCTTGACAAAATCGAGCCGTGATTGCAAAGAATGGTAAAAATGTATAATGAAACTGACTCAGTCGCTTATTTTGACATGCTTTTCAAAACAACTGAACGATTTTGCTAGCATTTGCGTTCTATTTTTCTGTATTTTGTCACATTCTTAACAAAATCGTGCCGTTATTGCATAAGAATGGTAAAATTGTATAATAAAATAGACTCAGCCGTTTATTTTAACGGCTTTCAATACATCTGAACGATATTACTAGCATTTGCCTTGAATTTTCCTGTACTTTGTCACATTTTTGACAAAATCGAGTCGTTATTGTAGAAGAAGGATAAAATTGTATAACGAAATGGACTCAACCGTTTATTTTGCACGATTTTCAAAAGAATTGAACGTTATTGGTAGCATTTGCGTTCTATTTTCCTGTATTTTGTCACATTCTTAACAAAATCGTGCCGTTATTGCAGAAGAATGGTTAAATTGTTTAATAAAATAGACTCAGCCGTTTATGTTGACAGGCTTTCAATACATCTGAACGATATTACTAGCATTTGCCTTGAATTTTCCTGTATTTTGTCACATTCTTGACAAAATCGAGACGTTATTGCAGAAGAATGGTAAAATTGTATAATGAAACTGACTCAGTCGCTTATTTTGACATGCTTTTCAAAACAACTGAACGATGCTGCTAGCATTAGCGTTCTATTTTTCTGTATTTTGTCACATTTTTTACAAAATCGAGCCGTGATTGCAAAGAATGGTAAAATTGTATAATGAAACTGACTCAGTCGCTTACTTTGACATGCTTGAAAATGACTCAGTCGCTTATTTTGACATGCTTTTCAAAACAACTGAACGATGTTGCTAGCATTTGCGTTCTATTTTCCTGTATTTTGTCACATTTTTGACAAAATCGAGTCGTTATTGCAGAAGAATGGTAAAATTGTATAACGAAATTGACTCAGTCGCTTATTTTGACATGCTTTTAAAAACAACTGAACGATGCTGCTAGCATTAGCGTTCTATTTTCCTGAACTTTGCCACTTTCTTGACAAAATCGAGCAGTGATTGCAAAGAATGGTAAAATTGTTTAATGAAACCGACTCAGTCGCTTATTTTGACATGCTTTTCAAAACAACTGAACGACGTTGCTAGCACTTGCGTTCTATTTTCGTGTATTTTATCACATTCTTGACAAAATCGAGCCGTTATTGCAGAAGAATGGTAAAATTGTATAATGAAATGGACAACCGTTTATTTTGCACGATTTTCAAAAGAATTGAACGTTATTGGTAGCATTTGCGTTCTACTTTCTTGTATTTTGTCACATTCTTAACAAAATCGTGGCGTTATTGCAGAAGAATGGTAAAATTGTTTAATAAAATAGACTCAGCCGTTTATTTTGACACGCTTTTCAATACAACTGAACGATTTTGCTAGCATTTGCGTTCTATTTTTCTGTATTTTGTCACATTCTTAACAAAATCGTGCCGTTATTGCAGAAGAATGGTAAAATTGTATAATAAAATAGACTCAGCCGTTTATTTTAACGGCTTTCAATACATCTGAACGATATTACTAGCATTTGCCTTGAATTTTCCTGTAGTTTGTCACATTTTTTACAAAATCGAGTCGTTATTGCAGAAGAATGGTAAAATTGTATAATGAAATTGACTCAGTCGCTTATTTTGACATGCTTTTCAACACAACTGAACGATGTTGCTAGCATTTGCGTTCTATTTTCTTGTATTTTGTCACATTCTTAACAAAATCGAGTCGTTATTGCAGAAGAATGGTAAAATTGTTTAATGAAACCGACTCAGTCGCTTATTTTGACATGCTTTTCAAAACAACTGAACGACGTTGCTAGCACTTGCGTTCTATTTTCGTGTATTTTATCACATTCTTGACAAAATCGAGCCGTTATTGCAGAAGAATGGTAAAATTGTATAATGAAATGGACAACCGTTTATTTTGCACGATTTTCAAAAGAATTGAACGTTATTGGTAGCATTTGCGTTCTACTTTCTTGTATTTTGTCACATTCTTAACAAAATCGTGGCGTTATTGCAGAAGAATGGTAAAATTGTTTAATAAAATAGACTCAGCCGTTTATTTTGACACGCTTTTCAATACAACTGAACGATTTTGCTAGCATTTGCGTTCTATTTTTCTGTATTTTGTCACATTCTTAACAAAATCGTGCCGTTATTGCAGAAGAATGGTAAAATTGTATAATAAAATAGACTCAGCCGTTTATTTTAACGGCTTTCAATACATCTGAACGATATTACTAGCATTTGCCTTGAATTTTCCTGTACTTTGTCACATTTTTGACAAAATCGAGTCGTTATTGCAGAAGAATGGTAAAATTGTATAATAAAATGGACTCAGTCATTCATTCTGACACGCTTTTCAATACAACTGAACGATATTGCTAGCGTTTGCGTAGCATTTTCCTTTATTTTGTCACATTTTGACAAAATCGAGTCGTTATTGTAGAAGAAGGATAAAATTGTATAACGAAATGGACTCAACCGTTTATTTTGCACGATTTTCAAAAGAATTGAACGTAATTGGTAGCATTAGCGTTCTATTTTCCTGAATTTTGCCACATTCTTGACAAAATCGAGCCGTGATTGCAAAGAATGGTAAAATTGTATAATGAAACTGACTCAGTCACTTATTTTGACATGCTTTTCAAAACAACTGAACGATTTTGCTAGCATTTGCGTTCTATTTTCCTGTATTTTGTCACATTCTTAACAAAATCGTGCCGTTATTGCAGAAGAATGGTTAAATTGTTTAATAAAATAGACTCAGCCGTTTATTTTGACAGGCTTTCAATACATCTGAACGATATTACTAGCATTTGCCTTGAATTTTCCTGTATTTTGTCACATTCTTGACAAAATCGAGACGTTATTGCAGAAGAATGGTAAAATTGTATAATGAAACTGACTCAGTCGCTTATTTTGACATGCTTTTCAAAACAACTGAACGATGCTGCTAGCATTAGCGTTCTATTTTTCTGTATTTTGTCACATTTTTTACAAAATCGAGCCGTGATTGCAAAGAATGGTAAAATTGTACAATGAAACTGACTCAGTCGCTTATTTTGACATGCTTGAAAATGACTCAGTCGCTTATTTTGACATGCTTTTCAAAACAACTGAACGATGTTGCTAGCATTTGCGTTCTATTTTCCTGTATTTTGTCACATTTTTGACAAAATCGAGTCGTTATTGCAGAAGAATGGTAAAATTGTATAACGAAATTGACTCAGTCGCTTATTTTGACATGCTTTTAAAAACAACTGAACGATGCTGCTAGCATTAGCGTTCTATTTTCCTGAATTTTGCCACATTCTTGACAAAATCGAGCAGTGATTGCAAAGAATGGTAAAATTGTTTAATGAAACCGACTCAGTCGCTTATTTTGACATGCTTTTCAAAACAACTGAACGACGTTGCTAGCACTTGCGTTCTATTTTCGTGTATTTTATCACATTCTTGACAAAATCGAGCCGTTATTGCAGAAGAATGGTAAAATTGTATAATGAAATGGACAACCGTTTATTTTGCACGATTTTCAAAAGAATTGAACGTTATTGGTAGCATTTGCGTTCTACTTTCTTGTATTTTGTCACATTCTTAACAAAATCGTGGCGTTATTGCAGAAGAATGGTAAAATTGTTTAATAAAATAGACTCAGCCGTTTATTTTGACACGCTTTTCAATACAACTGAACGATTTTGCTAGCATTTGCGTTCTATTTTTCTGTCTTTTGTCACATTCTTAACAAAATCGTGCCGTTATTGCAGAAGAATGGTAAAATTGTATAATAAAATAGACTCAGCCGTTTATTTTAACGGCCTTCAATACATCTGAACGATATTACTAGCATTTGCCTTGAATTTTCCTGTACTTTGTCACATTTTTTACAAAATCGAGTCGTTATTGCAGAAAAATGGTAAAATTGTATAATGAAATTGACTCAGTCGCTTATTTTGACATGCTTTTCAACACAACTGAACGATGTTGCTAGCATTTGCGTTCTATTTTCTTGTATTTTGTCACATTCTTAACAAAATCGTGCCGTTATTGCAGAAGAATGGTAAAATTATTTAATAAAATAGACTCAGCCGTTTATTTTGCACGATTTTCAAAAGAATTGAACGTAATTGGTAGCATTAGCGTTCTATTTTCCTGAATTTTGCCACATTCTTGACAAAATCGAGCCGTGATTGCAAAGAATGGTAAAATTGTATAATGAAACTGACTCAGTCGCTTATTTTGACATGCTTTTCAAAACAACTGAACGATTTTGCTAGCATTTGCGTTCTATTTTTCTGTATTTTGTCACATTCTTAACAAAATCGTGCCGTTATTGCATAAGAATGGTAAAATTGTATAATAAAATAGACTCAGCCGTTTATTTTAACGGCTTTCAATACATCTGAACGATATTACTAGCATTTGCCTTGAATTTTCCTGTACTTTGTCACATTTTTGACAAAATCGAGTCGTTATTGTAGAAGAAGGATAAAATTGTATAACGAAATGGACTCAACCGTTTATTTTGCACGATTTTCAAAAGAATTGAACGTTATTGGTAGCATTTGCGTTCTATTTTCCTGTATTTTGTCACATTCTTAACAAAATCGTGCCGTTATTGCAGAAGAATGGTTAAATTGTTTAATAAAATAGACTCAGCCGTTTATTTTGACAGGCTTTCAATACATCTGAACGATATTACTAGCATTTGCCTTGAATTTTCCTGTATTTTGTCACATTCTTGACAAAATCGAGACGTTATTGCAGAAGAATGGTAAAATTGTATAATGAAACTGACTCAGTCGCTTATTTTGACATGCTTTTCAAAACAACTGAACGATGCTGCTAGCATTAGCGTTCTATTTTTCTGTATTTTGTCACATTTTTTACAAAATCGAGCCGTGATTGCAAAGAATGGTAAAATTGTACAATGAAACTGACTCAGTCGCTTATTTTGACATGCTTGAAAATGACTCAGTCGCTTATTTTGACATGCTTTTCAAAACAACTGAACGATGTTGCTAGCATTTGCGTTCTATTTTCCTGTATTTTGTCACATTTTTGACAAAATCGAGTCGTTATTGCAGAAGAATGGTAAAATTGTATAACGAAATTGACTCAGTCGCTTATTTTGACATGCTTTTAAAAACAACTGAACGATGCTGCTAGCATTAGCGTTCTATTTTCCTGAATTTTGCCACATTCTTGACAAAATCGAGCAGTGATTGCAAAGAATGGTAAAATTGTTTAATGAAACCGACTCAGTCGCTTATTTTGACATGCTTTTCAAAACAACTGAACGACGTTGCTAGCACTTGCGTTCTATTTTCGTGTATTTTATCACATTCTTGACAAAATCGAGCCGTTATTGCAGAAGAATGGTAAAATTGTATAATGAAATGGACAACCGTTTATTTTGCACGATTTTCAAAAGAATTGAACGTTATTGGTAGCATTTGCGTTCTACTTTCTTGTATTTTGTCACATTCTTAACAAAATCGTGGCGTTATTGCAGAAGAATGGTAAAATTGTTTAATAAAATAGACTCAGCCGTTTATTTTGACACGCTTTTCAATACAACTGAACGATTTTGCTAGCATTTGCGTTCTATTTTTCTGTCTTTTGTCACATTCTTAACAAAATCGTGCCGTTATTGCAGAAGAATGGTAAAATTGTATAATAAAATAGACTCAGCCGTTTATTTTAACGGCTTTCAATACATCTGAACGATATTACTAGCATTTGCCTTGAATTTTCCTGTACTTTGTCACATTTTTTACAAAATCGAGTCGTTATTGCAGAAGAATGGTAAAATTGTATAATGAAATTGACTCAGTCGCTTATTTTGACATGCTTTTCAACACAACTGAACGATGTTGCTAGCATTTGCGTTCTATTTTCTTGTATTTTGTCACATTCTTAACAAAATCGTGCCGTTATTGCAGAAGAATGGTAAAATTGTTTAATAAAATAGACTCAGCCGTTTATTTTGACAGGCTTTTCAACACAACTGAACGATGTTGCTAGCATTTGCGTTCTATTTTCTTGTATTTTGTCACATTCTTAACAAAATCGAGTCGTTATTGCAGAAAAATGGTAAAATTGTTTAATGAAACCGACTCAGTCGCTTATTTTGACATGCTTTTCAAAACAACTGAACGACGTTGCTAGCACTTGCGTTCTATTTTCGTGTATTTTATCACATTCTTGACAAAATCGAGCCGTTATTGCAGAAGAATGGTAAAATTGTATAATGAAATGGACTAAGCCGTTTATTTTGACACGCTTTTCAATACAACTAAACGATTTTGCTAGCATTTGCGTTCTATTTTTCTGTATTTTGTCACATTCTTAACAAAATCGTGCCGTTATTGCAGAAGAATGGTAAAATTGTATAACAAAATGGACTCAGTCATTCATTCTGACACGCTTTTCAATACAACTGAACGATATTGCTAGCGTTTGCGTAGAATTTTCCTTTATTTTGTCACATTTTGACAAAATCGAGTCGTTATTGTAGAAGAAGGATAAAATTGTGTAACGAAATGGACTCAACCGTTTATTTTGCACGATTTTCAAAAGAATTGAACGTTATTGGTAGCATTAGCGTTCTATTTTCCTGAATTTTGCCACATTCTTGACAAAATCGAGCCGTGATTGCAAAGAATGGTAAAATTGTATAATGAAACTGACTCAGTCGCTTATTTTGACACGCTTTTCAATACATCTGAACGATATTACTAGCATTTGCCTTGAATTTTCCTGAATTTTGCCACATTTTTGACAAAATTGAGTCGTTATTGTAGAAGGATAAAATTGTATAACGAAATGGACTCAACCGTTTATTTTGGCACGATTCTCAAAAAGTTGAACGCTTTTGGATGCATTTGCGTTCTATTTTTCTGTATTTTGTCACATTCTTAACAAAATCGTGCCGTTATTGCAGAAGAATGGTAAGATTGTATAATAAAATAGACCCAGCCGTTTATTTTGACACGCTTTTCAATACATCTGAACGATATTACTAGCATTTGCGTTCTATTTTCCTGTATTTTGTCACATTCTTGACAAAATCGAGCCGTTATTGCAGAAGAATGGTAAAATTGTATAATGAAATGGATCAACCGTTTATTTTGCACGATTTTCAAAAGAATTGAACGTTATTGGTAGCATTTGCGTTCTATTTTCTTGTATTTTGTCACATTCTTAACAAAATCGTGCCGTTATTGCAGAAGAATGGTAAAATTGTATAATGAAATAGACTAAGCCGTTTATTTTGACACGCTTTTCAATACAACTAAACGATTTTGCTAGCATTTGCGTTCTATTTTTCTGTATTTTGTCACATTCTTAACAAAATCGTGCCGTTATTGCAGAAGAATGGTAAGATTGTATAATAAAATAGACTCAGCCGTTTATTTTAACACGCTTTTCAATACATCTGAACGATATTACTAGCATTTGCCTTAAATTTTCCTGAATTTTGTCACATTCTTGACAAAATCGAGCCGTTATTGCAGAAGAATGGTAAAATTGTATAATGAAATGGACTCAACCGTTTATTTTGCACGATTTTCAAAAGAATTGAACGTTATTGGTAGCATTTGCGTTCTATTTTCCTGTATTTGGTCACATTCTTAACAAAATCGTGCCGTTATTGCAGAAGAATGGTAAAATTGTATAATAAAATGGACTCAACCGTTTATTTTAACGGCTTTCAATACATCTGAACGATATTACTAGCATTTGCCTTGAATTTTCCTGTACTTTGTCACATTTTTGACAAAATCGAGTGGTTATTGCAGAAGAATGGTAATAATTGTATAATAAAATGGACTCAGTCATTCATTCTGACACGCTTTTCAATACATCTGAACGATATTACTAGCATTTGCCTTGAATTTTCCTGAATTTTGTCACATTTTTGACAAAATCGAGTCGTTATTGCATAGAATGGTAAAATTGTTTAATAAAATAGACTCAGCCGTTTATTTTGACAGGCTTTCAATACATCTGAACGATATTACTAGCATTTGCCTTGAATTTTCCTGTATTTTGTCACATTTTTGACAAAATCGAGTCGTTATTGCAGAAGAATGGTAAAATTGTATAATAAAATGGACTCAGTCATTCATTCTGACACGCTTTTCAATACAACTGAACGATATTACTAGCATTTGCCTTGAATTTTCCTGAATTTTGTCACATTTTTGACAAAATCGAGTCGTTATTGCAGAAGAATGGTAAAATTGCATAATGAAATAGACTCACTCGTTCATTTTGACATGCTTTTCAAAACAACTGAACGATGTTGCTAGAATTTGCGTTCTATTTTCCTGTATTTTGTCACATTCTTGACAAAATCGAGCCGTTATTGCAGAAGAATGGTAAAATTGTATAATGAAATGGACTCAACCGTTTATTTTGCACGATTTTCAAAAGAATTGAACGTTATTGGTAGCATTTGCGTTCTATTTTCCTGTATTTTGTCACATTCTTAACAAAATCGTGCCGTTATTGCAGAAGAATGGTAAAATTGTTTAATAAAATAGACTCAGCCGTTTATTTTGACAGGCTTTCAATACATCTGAACGATATTACTAGCATTTGCCTTGAATTTTCCTGTATTTTGTCACATTTTTGACAAAATCGAGTCGTTATTGCAGAAGAATGGTAAAATTGTATAATAAAATGGACTCAGTCATTTATTCTGACACGCTTTTCAATACAACTGAACGTTATTGGTAGCATTTTCGTTCTATTTTTATGTATTTTGTAACATTCTTGACAAAATCGAGCAGTTATTGCAGAAGAATGGTAAAATTGTATAATGAAATTGACTCAGTAGCTTATTTTGACATGCTTTTAAAAACAACTGAACGATGCTGCTAGCATTAGCGTTCTATTTTCCTGAATTTTGCCACATCCTTGACAAAATCGAGCCGTGATTGCAAAGAATGGTAAAATTGTATAATGAAACTGACTCAGTCGCTTATTTTGACATGCTTTTCAAAACAACTGAACGATGTTGCTGGCATTTGCGTTCTATTTTCCTGTATTTTGTCACATTCTTGACAAAATCGAGCCGTTATTGCAGAAGAATGGTAAAATTGTATAATGAAATGGATCAACCGTTTATTTTGCACAATTTTCAAAAGAATTGAACGTTATTGGTAGCATTTGCGTTCTATTTTCTTGTATTTTGTCACATTCTTAACAAAATCGTGCCGTTATTGCAGAAGAATGGTAAAATTGTATAATAAAATAGACTCAGCCGTTTATTTTGACACGCTTTTCAATACAACTGAACGATTTTGCTAGCATTTGCGTTCTATTTTTCTGTATTTTGTCACATTCTTAACAAAATCGTGCCGTTATTGCAGAAGAATGGTAAAATTGTATAATAAAATAGACTCAGCCGTTTATTTTGACAGGCTTTCAATACATCTGAACGATATTACTAGCATTTGCCTTGAATTTTCCTGTATTTTGTCACATTCTTGACAAAATCGAGACGTTATTGCAGAAGAATGGTAAAATTGTATAATGAAACTGACTCAGTCGCTTATTTTGACATGCTTTTCAAAACAACTGAACGATTTTGCTAGCATTTGCGTTCTATTTTCCTGTATTTTGTCACATTCTTAACAAAATCGTGCCGTTATTGCAGAAGAATGGTTAAATTGTTTAATAAAATAGACTCAGCCGTTTATTTTGACAGGCTTTCAATACATCTGAACGATATTACTAGCATTTGCCTTGAATTTTCCTGTATTTTGTCACATTCTTGACAAAATCGAGACGTTATTGCAGAAGAATGGTAAAATTGTATAATGAAACTGACTCAGTCGCTTATTTTGACATGCTTTTCAAAACAACTGAACGATGCTGCTAGCATTAGCGTTCTATTTTTCTGTATTTTGTCACATTTTTTACAAAATCGAGCCGTGATTGCAAAGAATGGTAAAATTGTACAATGAAACTGACTCAGTCGCTTATTTTGACATGCTTGAAAATGACTCAGTCGCTTATTTTGACATGCTTTTCAAAACAACTGAACGATGTTGCTAGCATTTGCGTTCTATTTTCCTGTATTTTGTCACATTTTTGACAAAATCGAGTCGTTATTGCAGAAGAATGGTAAAATTGTATAACGAAATTGACTCAGTCGCTTATTTTGACATGCTTTTAAAAACAACTGAACGATGCTGCTAGCATTAGCGTTCTATTTTCCTGAATTTTGCCACATTCTTGACAAAATCGAGCAGTGATTGCAAAGAATGGTAAAATTGTTTAATGAAACCGACTCAGTCGCTTATTTTGACATGCTTTTCAAAACAACTGAACGACGTTGCTAGCACTTGCGTTCTATTTTCGTGTATTTTATCACATTCTTGACAAAATCGAGCCGTTATTGCAGAAGAATGGTAAAATTGTATAATGAAATGGACAACCGTTTATTTTGCACGATTTTCAAAAGAATTGAACGTTATTGGTAGCATTTGCGTTCTACTTTCTTGTATTTTGTCACATTCTTAACAAAATCGTGGCGTTATTGCAGAAGAATGGTAAAATTGTTTAATAAAATAGACTCAGCCGTTTATTTTGACACGCTTTTCAATACAACTGAACGATTTTGCTAGCATTTGCGTTCTATTTTTCTGTCTTTTGTCACATTCTTAACAAAATCGTGCCGTTATTGCAGAAGAATGGTAAAATTGTATAATAAAATAGACTCAGCCGTTTATTTTAACGGCCTTCAATACATCTGAACGATATTACTAGCATTTGCCTTGAATTTTCCTGTACTTTGTCACATTTTTTACAAAATCGAGTCGTTATTGCAGAAAAATGGTAAAATTGTATAATGAAATTGACTCAGTCGCTTATTTTGACATGCTTTTCAACACAACTGAACGATGTTGCTAGCATTTGCGTTCTATTTTCTTGTATTTTGTCACATTCTTAACAAAATCGTGCCGTTATTGCAGAAGAATGGTAAAATTATTTAATAAAATAGACTCAGCCGTTTATTTTGCACGATTTTCAAAAGAATTGAACGTAATTGGTAGCATTAGCGTTCTATTTTCCTGAATTTTGCCACATTCTTGACAAAATCGAGCCGTGATTGCAAAGAATGGTAAAATTGTATAATGAAACTGACTCAGTCGCTTATTTTGACATGCTTTTCAAAACAACTGAACGATTTTGCTAGCATTTGCGTTCTATTTTTCTGTATTTTGTCACATTCTTAACAAAATCGTGCCGTTATTGCATAAGAATGGTAAAATTGTATAATAAAATAGACTCAGCCGTTTATTTTAACGGCTTTCAATACATCTGAACGATATTACTAGCATTTGCCTTGAATTTTCCTGTACTTTGTCACATTTTTGACAAAATCGAGTCGTTATTGTAGAAGAAGGATAAAATTGTATAACGAAATGGACTCAACCGTTTATTTTGCACGATTTTCAAAAGAATTGAACGTTATTGGTAGCATTTGCGTTCTATTTTCCTGTATTTTGTCACATTCTTAACAAAATCGTGCCGTTATTGCAGAAGAATGGTTAAATTGTTTAATAAAATAGACTCAGCCGTTTATTTTGACAGGCTTTCAATACATCTGAACGATATTACTAGCATTTGCCTTGAATTTTCCTGTATTTTGTCACATTCTTGACAAAATCGAGACGTTATTGCAGAAGAATGGTAAAATTGTATAATGAAACTGACTCAGTCGCTTATTTTGACATGCTTTTCAAAACAACTGAACGATGCTGCTAGCATTAGCGTTCTATTTTTCTGTATTTTGTCACATTTTTTACAAAATCGAGCCGTGATTGCAAAGAATGGTAAAATTGTACAATGAAACTGACTCAGTCGCTTATTTTGACATGCTTGAAAATGACTCAGTCGCTTATTTTGACATGCTTTTCAAAACAACTGAACGATGTTGCTAGCATTTGCGTTCTATTTTCCTGTATTTTGTCACATTTTTGACAAAATCGAGTCGTTATTGCAGAAGAATGGTAAAATTGTATAACGAAATTGACTCAGTCGCTTATTTTGACATGCTTTTAAAAACAACTGAACGATGCTGCTAGCATTAGCGTTCTATTTTCCTGAATTTTGCCACATTCTTGACAAAATCGAGCAGTGATTGCAAAGAATGGTAAAATTGTTTAATGAAACCGACTCAGTCGCTTATTTTGACATGCTTTTCAAAACAACTGAACGACGTTGCTAGCACTTGCGTTCTATTTTCGTGTATTTTATCACATTCTTGACAAAATCGAGCCGTTATTGCAGAAGAATGGTAAAATTGTATAATGAAATGGACAACCGTTTATTTTGCACGATTTTCAAAAGAATTGAACGTTATTGGTAGCATTTGCGTTCTACTTTCTTGTATTTTGTCACATTCTTAACAAAATCGTGGCGTTATTGCAGAAGAATGGTAAAATTGTTTAATAAAATAGACTCAGCCGTTTATTTTGACACGCTTTTCAATACAACTGAACGATTTTGCTAGCATTTGCGTTCTATTTTTCTGTCTTTTGTCACATTCTTAACAAAATCGTGCCGTTATTGCAGAAGAATGGTAAAATTGTATAATAAAATAGACTCAGCCGTTTATTTTAACGGCTTTCAATACATCTGAACGATATTACTAGCATTTGCCTTGAATTTTCCTGTACTTTGTCACATTTTTTACAAAATCGAGTCGTTATTGCAGAAGAATGGTAAAATTGTATAATGAAATTGACTCAGTCGCTTATTTTGACATGCTTTTCAACACAACTGAACGATGTTGCTAGCATTTGCGTTCTATTTTCTTGTATTTTGTCACATTCTTAACAAAATCGTGCCGTTATTGCAGAAGAATGGTAAAATTGTTTAATAAAATAGACTCAGCCGTTTATTTTGACAGGCTTTTCAACACAACTGAACGATGTTGCTAGCATTTGCGTTCTATTTTCTTGTATTTTGTCACATTCTTAACAAAATCGAGTCGTTATTGCAGAAAAATGGTAAAATTGTTTAATGAAACCGACTCAGTCGCTTATTTTGACATGCTTTTCAAAACAACTGAACGACGTTGCTAGCACTTGCGTTCTATTTTCGTGTATTTTATCACATTCTTGACAAAATCGAGCCGTTATTGCAGAAGAATGGTAAAATTGTATAATGAAATGGACCAAGCCGTTTATTTTGACACGCTTTTCAATACAACTAAACGATTTTGCTAGCATTTGCGTTCTATTTTTCTGTATTTTGTCACATTCTTAACAAAATCGTGCCGTTATTGCAGAAGAATGGTAAAATTGTATAACAAAATGGACTCAGTCATTCATTCTGACACGCTTTTCAATACAACTGAACGATATTGCTAGCGTTTGCGTAGAATTTTCCTTTATTTTGTCACATTTTGACAAAATCGAGTCGTTATTGTAGAAGAAGGATAAAATTGTGTAACGAAATGGACTCAACCGTTTATTTTGCACGATTTTCAAAAGAATTGAACGTTATTGGTAGCATTAGCGTTCTATTTTCCTGAATTTTGCCACATTCTTGACAAAATCGAGCCGTGATTGCAAAGAATGGTAAAATTGTATAATGAAACTGACTCAGTCGCTTATTTTGACACGCTTTTCAATACATCTGAACGATATTACTAGCATTTGCCTTGAATTTTCCTGAATTTTGCCACATTTTTGACAAAATTGAGTCGTTATTGTAGAAGGATAAAATTGTATAACGAAATGGACTCAACCGTTTATTTTGGCACGATTCTCAAAAAGTTGAACGCTTTTGGATGCATTTGCGTTCTATTTTTCTGTATTTTGTCACATTCTTAACAAAATCGTGCCGTTATTGCAGAAGAATGGTAAGATTGTATAATAAAATAGACCCAGCCGTTTATTTTGACACGCTTTTCAATACATCTGAACGATATTACTAGCATTTGCGTTCTATTTTCCTGTATTTTGTCACATTCTTGACAAAATCGAGCCGTTATTGCAGAAGAATGGTAAAATTGTATAATGAAATGGATCAACCGTTTATTTTGCACGATTTTCAAAAGAATTGAACGTTATTGGTAGCATTTGCGTTCTATTTTCTTGTATTTTGTCACATTCTTAACAAAATCGTGCCGTTATTGCAGAAGAATGGTAAAATTGTATAATGAAATAGACTAAGCCGTTTATTTTGACACGCTTTTCAATACAACTAAACGATTTTGCTAGCATTTGCGTTCTATTTTTCTGTATTTTGTCACATTCTTAACAAAATCGTGCCGTTATTGCAGAAGAATGGTAAGATTGTATAATAAAATAGACTCAGCCGTTTATTTTAACACGCTTTTCAATACATCTGAACGATATTACTAGCATTTGCCTTAAATTTTCCTGAATTTTGTCACATTCTTGACAAAATCGAGCCGTTATTGCAGAAGAATGGTAAAATTGTATAATGAAATGGACTCAACCGTTTATTTTGCACGATTTTCAAAAGAATTGAACGTTATTGGTAGCATTTGCGTTCTATTTTCCTGTATTTGGTCACATTCTTAACAAAATCGTGCCGTTATTGCAGAAGAATGGTAAAATTGTATAATAAAATGGACTCAACCGTTTATTTTAACGGCTTTCAATACATCTGAACGATATTACTAGCATTTGCCTTGAATTTTCCTGTACTTTGTCACATTTTTGACAAAATCGAGTGGTTATTGCAGAAGAATGGTAATAATTGTATAATAAAATGGACTCAGTCATTCATTCTGACACGCTTTTCAATACATCTGAACGATATTACTAGCATTTGCCTTGAATTTTCCTGAATTTTGTCACATTTTTGACAAAATCGAGTCGTTATTGCATAGAATGGTAAAATTGTTTAATAAAATAGACTCAGCCGTTTATTTTGACAGGCTTTCAATACATCTGAACGATATTACTAGCATTTGCCTTGAATTTTCCTGTATTTTGTCACATTTTTGACAAAATCGAGTCGTTATTGCAGAAGAATGGTAAAATTGTATAATAAAATGGACTCAGTCATTCATTCTGACACGCTTTTCAATACAACTGAACGATATTACTAGCATTTGCCTTGAATTTTCCTGAATTTTGTCACATTTTTGACAAAATCGAGTCGTTATTGCAGAAGAATGGTAAAATTGCATAATGAAATAGACTCACTCGTTCATTTTGACATGCTTTTCAAAACAACTGAACGATGTTGCTAGAATTTGCGTTCTATTTTCCTGTATTTTGTCACATTCTTGACAAAATCGAGCCGTTATTGCAGAAGAATGGTAAAATTGTATAATGAAATGGACTCAACCGTTTATTTTGCACGATTTTCAAAAGAATTGAACGTTATTGGTAGCATTTGCGTTCTATTTTCCTGTATTTTGTCACATTCTTAACAAAATCGTGCCGTTATTGCAGAAGAATGGTAAAATTGTTTAATAAAATAGACTCAGCCGTTTATTTTGACAGGCTTTCAATACATCTGAACGATATTACTAGCATTTGCCTTGAATTTTCCTGTATTTTGTCACATTTTTGACAAAATCGAGTCGTTATTGCAGAAGAATGGTAAAATTGTATAATAAAATGGACTCAGTCATTTATTCTGACACGCTTTTCAATACAACTGAACGTTATTGGTAGCATTTTCGTTCTATTTTTATGTATTTTGTAACATTCTTGACAAAATCGAGCAGTTATTGCAGAAGAATGGTAAAATTGTATAATGAAATTGACTCAGTAGCTTATTTTGACATGCTTTTAAAAACAACTGAACGATGCTGCTAGCATTAGCGTTCTATTTTCCTGAATTTTGCCACATCCTTGACAAAATCGAGCCGTGATTGCAAAGAATGGTAAAATTGTATAATGAAACTGACTCAGTCGCTTATTTTGACATGCTTTTCAAAACAACTGAACGATGTTGCTGGCATTTGCGTTCTATTTTCCTGTATTTTGTCACATTCTTGACAAAATCGAGCCGTTATTGCAGAAGAATGGTAAAATTGTATAATGAAATGGATCAACCGTTTATTTTGCACAATTTTCAAAAGAATTGAACGTTATTGGTAGCATTTGCGTTCTATTTTCTTGTATTTTGTCACATTCTTAACAAAATCGTGCCGTTATTGCAGAAGAATGGTAAAATTGTATAATAAAATAGACTCAGCCGTTTATTTTGACACGCTTTTCAATACAACTGAACGATTTTGCTAGCATTTGCGTTCTATTTTTCTGTATTTTGTCACATTCTTAACAAAATCGTGCCGTTATTGCAGAAGAATGGTAAAATTGTATAATAAAATAGACTCAGCCGTTTATTTTAACGGCTTTCAATACATCTGAACGATATTACTAGCATTTGCCTTGAATTTTCCTGTACCTTGTCACATTTTTGACAAAATCGAGTCGTTATTGCAGAAGAATGGTAAAATTGTATAATAAAATGGACTCAGTCATTCATTCTGACACGCTTTTCAATACAACTGAACGATATTGCTAGCGTTTGCGTAGCATTTTCCTTTATTTTGTCACATTTTTGACAAAATCGAGTCGTTATTGCAGAAGAATGGTAAAATTGCATAATGAAATAGACTCACTCGTTCATTTTGACATGCTTTTCAAAACAACTGAACGATGTTGCTAGCATTTGCGTTCTATTTTCCTGTATTTTGTTACATTCTTGACAAAATCGAGCCGTTATTGCAGAAGAATGGTAAAATTGTTTAATAAAATAGACTCAGCCGTTTATTTTGACAGGCTTTCAATACATCTGAACGATATTACTAGCATTTGCCTTGAATTTTCCTGTATTTTGTCACATTTTTGACAAAATCGAGTCGTTATTGCAGAAGAATGGTAAAATTGTATAATAAAATGGACTCAGTCATTCATTCTGACACGCTTTTCAATACAACTGAACGATATTACTAGCATTTGCCTTGAATTTTCCTGAATTTTGTCACATTTTTGACAAAATCGAGTCGTTATTGCAGAAGAATGGTAAAATTGCATAATGAAATAGACTCACTCGTTCATTTTGACATGCTTTTCAAAACAACTGAACGATGTTGCTAGAATTTGCGTTCTATTTTCCTGTATTTTGTCACATTCTTGACAAAATCGAGCCGTTATTGCAGAAGAATGGTAAAATTGTATAATGAAATGGACTCAACCGTTTATTTTGCACGATTTTCAAAAGAATTGAACGTTATTGGTAGCATTTGCGTTCTATTTTCCTGTATTTTGTCACATTCTTAACAAAATCGTGCCGTTATTGCAGAAGAATGGTAAAATTGTTTAATAAAATAGACTCAGCCGTTTATTTTGACAGGCTTTCAATACATCTCAACGATATTACTAGCATTTGCCTTGAATTTTCCTGTATTTTGTCACATTTTTGACAAAATCGAGTCGTTATTGCAGAAGAATGGTAAAATTGTATAATAAAATGGACTCAGTCATTTATTCTGACACGCTTTTCAATACAACTGAACGCTATTGGTAGCATTTGCGTTCTATTTTTATGTATTTTGTCACATTCTTGACAAAATCGAGCAGTTATTGCAGAAGAATGGTAAAATTGTATAATGAAATTGACTCAGTAGCTTATTTTGACATGCTTTTAAAAACAACTGAACGATGCTGCTAGCATAAGCGTTCTATTTTCCTGAATTTTGCCACATCCTTGACAAAATCGAGCCGTGATTGCAAAGAATGGTAAAATTGTATAATGAAACTGACTCAGTCGCTTATTTTGACATGCTTTTCAAAACAACTGAACGATGTTGCTGGCATTTGCGTTCTATTTTCCTGTATATTGTCACATTCTTGACAAAATCGAGCCGTTATTGCAGAAGAATGGTAAAATTGTATAATGAAATGGATCAACCGTTTATTTTGCACAATTTTCAAAAGAATTGAACGTTATTGGTAGCATTTGCGTTCTATTTTCTTGTATTTTGTCACATTCTTAACAAAATCGTGCCGTTATTGCAGAAGAATGGTAAAATTGTATAATAAAATAGACTCAGCCGTTTATTTTGACACGCTTTTCAATACAACTGAACGATTTTGCTAGCATTTGCGTTCTATTTTTCTGTATTTTGTCACATTCTTAACAAAATCGTGCCGTTATTGCAGAAGAATGGTAAAATTGTATAATAAAATAGACTCAGCCGTTTATTTTAACGGCTTTCAATACATCTGAACGATATTACTAGCATTTGCCTTGAATTTCCCTGTACTTTGTCACATTTTTGACAAAATCGAGTCGTTATTGCAGAAGAATGGTAAAATTGTATAATAAAATGGACTCAGTCATTCATTCTGACACGCTTTTCAATACAACTGAACGATATTGCTAGCGTTTGCGTAGCATTTTCCTTTATTTTGTCACATTTTGACAAAATCGAGTCGTTATTGTAGAAGAAGGATAAAATTGTATAACGAAATGGACTCAACCGTTTATTTTGCACGATTTTCAAAAGAATTGAACGTAATTGGTAGCATTAGCGTTCTATTTTCCTGAATTTTGCCACATTCTTGACAAAATCGAGCCGTGACTGCAAAGAATGGTAAAATTGTATAATGAAACTGACTCAGTCGCTTATTTTGACATGCTTTTCAAAACAACTGATCGATGTTGCTAGCATTTGCGTACTATTTTCCTGTATTTTGTCACATTCTTGACAAAATCGAGCAGTTATTGCAGAAGAATGGTAAAATTGTATAACGAAATGGACTCAACCGTTTATTTTGCACGATTTTCAAAAGAATTGAACGTTATTGGTAGCATTTGCGTTCTATTTTCTTGTATTTTGTCACATTCTTAACAAAATCGAGTCGTTATTGCAGAAGAATGGTATAATTGTATAATAAAATAGGCTCAGCCGTTTATTTTGACACGCTTTTCAATACATCTGAACGATATTACTAGCATTTGCCTTGAATTTTCCTGAATTTTGTCACATTTTTGACAAAATCGAGTCGTTATTGCATAGAATGGTAAAATTGTATAATGAAACTGACTC
Organism: Agrilus cyanescens; assembly: GCA_947389935.1. Taxonomy (NCBI): domain Eukaryota; kingdom Metazoa; phylum Arthropoda; class Insecta; order Coleoptera; family Buprestidae; genus Agrilus; species Agrilus cyanescens. Next base: position 11,653,976 of record OX376711.1, read on the forward strand.
AGTCGCTTATTTTGACATGCTTTTCAAAACAACTGAACGATGTTGCTAGTGTTTGCGTTCTATTTTCCTGTATTTTGTCACATTCTTGACAAAATCGAGCCGTTATTGTAGAAGAAGGATAAAATTGTATAACGAAATGGACTCAACCGTTTATTTTGGCACGATTCTCAAAAGAATTGAACGCTTTTGGATGCATTTGCGTTCTATTTTTCTGTATTTTGTCACATTCTTAACAAAATCGTGCCGTTATTGCAGAAGAATGGTAAGATTGTATAATAAAATAGACTCAGCCGTTTATTTTGACATGCTTTTCAATACATCTGAACGATGTTGCTAGTGTTTGCGTTCTATTTTCCTGTATTTTGTCACATTCTTGACAAAATCGATCCGTTATAGCAGAAGAATGGTAAAATTGTATAATGAAATGGTCTCAACCGTTTATTTTGGCACTATTCTCAAAAGAATTGAACGCTTTTGGATGCATTTGCGTTCTATTTTTCTGTATTTTGTCACATTCTTAACAAAATCGTGCCGTTATTGCAGAAGAATGGTAAGATTGTATAATAAAATAGGCTCAGCCGTTTATTTTGACACGCTTTTCAATACAACTGAACGATGTTGCTAGTGTTTGCGTTCTATTTTCCTGAATTTTGCCACATTCTTGACAAAATCGAGCCGTGATTGCAAAGAATGGTAAAATTGTATAATGAAACCGACTCAGTCGCTTATTTTGACATGCTTTTCAAAACAACTGAACGATGTTGCTAGCATTTGCGTACTATTTTCCTGTATTTTGTCACATTCTTGACAAAATCGATCCGTTATAGCAGAAGAATGGTAAAATTGTATAATGAAATGGTCTCAACCGTTTATTTTGGCACTATTCTCAAAAGAATTGAACGCTTTTGGATGCATTTGCGTTCTATTTTTCTGTATTTTGTCACATTCTTAACAAAATCGTGCCGTTATTGCAGAAGAATGGTAAGATTGTATAATAAAATAGGCTCAGCCGTTTATTTTGACACGCTTTTCAATACATCTGAACGATATTACTAGCATTTGCCTTGAATTTTCCTGAATTTTGTCACATTTTTGACAAAATCGAGTCGTTATTGCAGAAGAATGGTATAATTGTATAATAAAATAGGCTCAGCCGTTTATTTTGACACGCTTTTCAATACATCTGAACGATATTACTAGCATTTGCCTTGAATTTTCCTGAATTTTGTCACATTTTTGACAAAATCGAGTCGTTATTGCATAGAATGGTAAAATTGTATAATGAAACTGACTCAGTCGCTTATTTTGACATGCTTTTCAAAACAACTGAACGATGTTGCTAGTGTTTGCGTTCTATTTTCCTGTATTTTGTCACATTCTTGACAAAATCGAGCCGTTATTGTAGAAGAAGGATAAAATTGTATAACGAAATGGACTCAACCGTTTATTTTGGCACGATTCTCAAAAGAATTGAACGCTTTTGGATGCATTTGCGTTCTATTTTTCTGTATTTTGTCACATTCTTAACAAAATCGTGCCGTTATTGCAGAAGAATGGTAAGATTGTATAATAAAATAGACTCAGCCGTTTATTTTGACATGCTTTTCAATACATCTGAACGATGTTGCTAGTGTTTGCGTTCTATTTTCCTGTATTTTGTCACATTCTTGACAAAATCGATCCGTTATAGCAGAAGAATGGTAAAATTGTATAATGAAATGGTCTCAACCGTTTATTTTGGCACTATTCTCAAAAGAATTGAACGCTTTTGGATGCATTTGCGTTCTATTTTTCTGTATTTTGTCACATTCTTAACAAAATCGTGCCGTTATTGCAGAAGAATGGTAAGATTGTATAATAAAATAGGCTCAGCCGTTTATTTTGACACGCTTTTCAATACATCTGAACGATATTACTAGCATTTGCCTTGAATTTTCCTGAATTTTGTCACATTTTTGACAAAATCGAGTCGTTATTGCATAGAATGGTAAAATTGCATAATGAAATAGACTCACTTGTTCATTTTGACATGCTTTTCAAAACAACTGAACGATGTTGCTAGTGTTTGCATTCTATTTTCCTGTATTTTGTCACATTCTTGACAAAATCGATCCGTTATAGCAGAAGAATGGTAAAATTGTATAATGAAATGGTCTCAACCGTTTATTTTGGCACTATTCTCAAAAGAATTGAACGCTTTTGGATGCATTTGCGTTCTATTTTTCTGTATTTTGTCACATTCTTGACAAAATCGTGCCGTTATTGCAGAAGAATGGTATAATTGTATAATAAAATAGGCTCAGCCGTTTATTTTGACACGCTTTTCAATACATCTGAACGATATTACTAGCATTTGCCTTGAATTTGCCTGAATTTTGTCACATTTTTGACAAAATCGAGTCGTTATTGCATAGAATGGTAAAATTGCATAATGAAATAGACTCACTCGTTCATTTTGACATGCTTTTCAAAACAACTGAACGATGTTGCTAGTGTTTGCATTCTATTTTTCTGTATTTTGTCACATTCTTGACAAAATCGATCCGTTATAGCAGAAGAATGGTAAAATTGTATAATGAAATGGTCTCAACCGTTTATTTTGGCACTATTCTCAAAAGAATTGAACGCTTTTGGATGCATTTGCGTTCTATTTTTCTGTATTTTGTCACATTCTTAACAAAATCGTGCCGTTATTGCAGAAGAATGGTAAGATTGTATAATAAAATAGGCTCAGCCGTTTATTTTGACAGGCTTTTCAATACATCTGAACGATATTACTAGCATTTGCCTTGAATTTTCCTGAATTTTGTCACATTTTTGACAAAATCGAGTCGTTATTGCATAGAATGGTAAAATTGCATAATTAAATAGACTCACTCGTTCATTTTGACATGCTTTTCAAAACAACTGAACGATGTTGCTAGTGTTTGCATTCTATTTTCCTGTATTTTGTCACATTCTTGACAAAATCGATCCGTTATAGCAGAAGAATGGTAAAATTGTATAATGAAATGGTCTCAACCGTTTATTTTGGCACTATTCTCAAAAGAATTGAACGCTTTTGGATGCATTTGCGTTCTATTTTTCTGTATTTTGTCACATTCTTAACAAAATCGTGCCGTTATTGCAGAAGAATGGTAAGATTGTATAATAAAATAGGCTCAGCCGTTTATTTTGACACGCTTTTCAATACAACTGAACGATGTTGCTAGTGTTTGCGTTCTATTTTCCTGAATTTTGCCACATTCTTGACAAAATCGAGCCGTGATTGCAAAGAATGGTAAAATTGTATAATGAAACCGACTCAGTCGCTTATTTTGACATGCTTTTCAAAACAACTGAACGATGTTGCTAGCATTTGCGTACTATTTTCCTGTATTTTGTCACATTCTTGACAAAATCGATCCGTTATAGCAGAAGAATGGTAAAATTGTATAATGAAATGGTCTCAACCGTTTATTTTGGCACTATTCTCAAAAGAATTGAACGCTTTTGGATGCATTTGCGTTCTATTTTTCTGTATTTTGTCACATTCTTAACAAAATCGTGCCGTTATTGCAGAAGAATGGTAAGATTGTATAATAAAATAGGCTCAGCCGTTTATTTTGACACGCTTTTCAATACATCTGAACGATATTACTAGCATTTGCCTTGAATTTTCCTGAATTTTGTCACATTTTTGACAAAATCGAGTCGTTATTGCAGAAGAATGGTATAATTGTATAATAAAATAGGCTCAGCCGTTTATTTTGACACGCTTTTCAATACATCTGAACGATATTACTAGCATTTGCCTTGAATTTTCCTGAATTTTGTCACATTTTTGACAAAATCGAGTCGTTATTGCATAGAATGGTAAAATTGTATAATGAAACTGACTCAGTCGCTTATTTTGACATGCTTTTCAAAACAACTGAACGATGTTGCTAGTGTTTGCGTTCTATTTTCCTGTATTTTGTCACATTCTTGACAAAATCGAGCCGTTATTGTAGAAGAAGGATAAAATTGTATAACGAAATGGACTCAACCGTTTATTTTGGCACGATTCTCAAAAGAATTGAACGCTTTTGGATGCATTTGCGTTCTATTTTTCTGTATTTTGTCACATTCTTAACAAAATCGTGCCGTTATTGCAGAAGAATGGTAAGATTGTATAATAAAATAGACTCAGCCGTTTATTTTGACATGCTTTTCAATACATCTGAACGATGTTGCTAGTGTTTGCGTTCTATTTTCCTGTATTTTGTCACATTCTTGACAAAATCGATCCGTTATAGCAGAAGAATGGTAAAATTGTATAATGAAATGGTCTCAACCGTTTATTTTGGCACTATTCTCAAAAGAATTGAACGCTTTTGGATGCATTTGCGTTCTATTTTTCTGTATTTTGTCACATTCTTGACAAAATCGTGCCGTTATTGCAGAAGAATGGTATAATTGTATAATAAAATAGGCTCAGCCGTTTATTTTGACACGCTTTTCAATACATCTGAACGATATTACTAGCATTTGCCTTGAATTTGCCTGAATTTTGTCACATTTTTGACAAAATCGAGTCGTTATTGCATAGAATGGTAAAATTGCATAATGAAATAGACTCACTCGTTCATTTTGACATGCTTTTCAAAACAACTGAACGATGTTGCTAGTGTTTGCATTCTATTTTTCTGTATTTTGTCACATTCTTGACAAAATCGATCCGTTATAGCAGAAGAATGGTAAAATTGTATAATGAAATGGTCTCAACCGTTTATTTTGGCACTATTCTCAAAAGAATTGAACGCTTTTGGATGCATTTGCGTTCTATTTTTCTGTATTTTGTCACATTCTTAACAAAATCGTGCCGTTATTGCAGAAGAATGGTAAGATTGTATAATAAAATAGGCTCAGCCGTTTATTTTGACAGGCTTTTCAATACATCTGAACGATATTACTAGCATTTGCCTTGAATTTTCCTGAATTTTGTCACATTTTTGACAAAATCGAGTCGTTATTGCATAGAATGGTAAAATTGCATAATTAAATAGACTCACTCGTTCATTTTGACATGCTTTTCAAAACAACTGAACGATGTTGCTAGTGTTTGCATTCTATTTTCCTGTATTTTGTCACATTCTTGACAAAATCGATCCGTTATAGCAGAAGAATGGTAAAATTGTATAATGAAATGGTCTCAACCGTTTATTTTGGCACTATTCTCAAAAGAATTGAACGCTTTTGGATGCATTTGCGTTCTATTTTTCTGTATTTTGTCACATTCTTAACAAAATCGTGCCGTTATTGCAGAAGAATGGTAAGATTGTATAATAAAATAGGCTCAGCCGTTTATTTTGACACGCTTTTCAATACAACTGAACGATGTTGCTAGTGTTTGCGTTCTATTTTCCTGAATTTTGCCACATTCTTGACAAAATCGAGCCGTGATTGCAAAGAATGGTAAAATTGTATAATGAAACCGACTCAGTCGCTTATTTTGACATGCTTTTCAAAACAACTGAACGATGTTGCTAGCATTTGCGTACTATTTTCCTGTATTTTGTCACATTCTTGACAAAATCGATCCGTTATAGCAGAAGAATGGTAAAATTGAATAATGAAATGGTCTCAACCGTTTATTTTGGCACTATTCTCAAAAGAATTGAACGCTTTTGGATGCATTTGCGTTCTATTTTTCTGTATTTTGTCACATTCTTAACAAAATCGTGCCGTTATTGCAGAAGAATGGTAAGATTGTATAATAAAATAGGCTCAGCCGTTTATTTTGACACGCTTTTCAATACATCTGAACGATATTACTAGCATTTGCCTTGAATTTTCCTGAATTTTGTCACATTTTTGACAAAATCGAGTCGTTATTGCAGAAGAATGGTATAATTGTATAATAAAATAGGCTCAGCCGTTTATTTTGACACGCTTTTCAATACATCTGAACGATATTACTAGCATTTGCCTTGAATTTTCCTGAATTTTGTCACATTTTTGACAAAATCGAGTCGTTATTGCATAGAATGGTAAAATTGTATAATGAAACTGACTCAGTCGCTTATTTTGACATGCTTTTCAAAACAACTGAACGATGTTGCTAGTGTTTGCGTTCTATTTTCCTGTATTTTGTCACATTCTTGACAAAATCGAGCCGTTATTGTAGAAGAAGGATAAAATTGTATAACGAAATGGACTCAACCGTTTATTTTGGCACGATTCTCAAAAGAATTGAACGCTTTTGGATGCATTTGCGTTCTATTTTCCTGTATTTTGTCACATTCTTGACAAAATCGATCCGTTATAGCAGAAGAATGGTAAAATTGTATAATGAAATGGTCTCAACCGTTTATTTTGGCACTATTCTCAAAAGAATTGAACGCTTTTGGATGCATTTGCGTTCTATTTTTCTGTATTTTGTCACATTCTTAACAAAATCGTGCCGTTATTGCAGAAGAATGGTAAGATTGTATAATAAAATAGGCTCAGCCGTTTATTTTGACACGCTTTTCAATACAACTGAACGATGTTGCTAGTGTTTGCGTTCTATTTTCCTGAATTTTGCCACATTCTTGACAAAATCGAGCCGTGATTGCAAAGAATGGTAAAATTGTATAATGAAACCGACTCAGTCGCTTATTTTGACATGCTTTTCAAAACAACTGAACGATGTTGCTAGCATTTGCGTACTATTTTCCTGTATTTTGTCACATTCTTGACAAAATCGATCCGTTATAGCAGAAGAATGGTAAAATTGTATAATGAAATGGTCTCAACCGTTTATTTTGGCACTATTCTCAAAAGAATTGAACGCTTTTGGATGCATTTGCGTTCTATTTTTCTGTATTTTGTCACATTCTTAACAAAATCGTGCCGTTATTGCAGAAGAATGGTAAGATTGTATAATAAAATAGGCTCAGCCGTTTATTTTGACACGCTTTTCAATACATCTGAACGATATTACTAGCATTTGCCTTGAATTTTCCTGAATTTTGTCACATTTTTGACAAAATCGAGTCGTTATTGCAGAAGAATGGTATAATTGTATAATAAAATAGGCTCAGCCGTTTATTTTGACACGCTTTTCAATACATCTGAACGATATTACTAGCATTTGCCTTGAATTTTCCTGAATTTTGTCACATTTTTGACAAAATCGAGTCGTTATTGCATAGAATGGTAAAATTGTATAATGAAACTGACTCAGTCGCTTATTTTGACATGCTTTTCAAAACAACTGAACGATGTTGCTAGTGTTTGCGTTCTATTTTCCTGTATTTTGTCACATTCTTGACAAAATCGAGCCGTTATTGTAGAAGAAGGATAAAATTGTATAACGAAATGGACTCAACCGTTTATTTTGGCACGATTCTCAAAAGAATTGAACGCTTTTGGATGCATTTGCGTTCTATTTTTCTGTATTTTGTCACATTCTTAACAAAATCGTGCCGTTATTGCAGAAGAATGGTAAGATTGTATAATAAAATAGACTCAGCCGTTTATTTTGACATGCTTTTCAATACATCTGAACGATGTTGCTAGTGTTTGCGTTCTATTTTCCTGTATTTTGTCACATTCTTGACAAAATCGATCCGTTATAGCAGAAGAATGGTAAAATTGTATAATGAAATGGTCTCAACCGTTTATTTTGGCACTATTCTCAAAAGAATTGAACGCTTTTGGATGCATTTGCGTTCTATTTTTCTGTATTTTGTCACATTCTTAACAAAATCGTGCCGTTATTGCAGAAGAATGGTAAGATTGTATAATAAAATAGGCTCAGCCGTTTATTTTGACACGCTTTTCAATACATCTGAACGATATTACTAGCATTTGCCTTGAATTTTCCTGAATTTTGTCACATTTTTGACAAAATCGAGTCGTTATTGCATAGAATGGTAAAATTGCATAATGAAATAGACTCACTCGTTCATTTTGACATGCTTTTCAAAACAACTGAACGATGTTGCTAGTGTTTGCATTCTATTTTTCTGTATTTTGTCACATTCTTGACAAAATCGATCCGTTATAGCAGAAGAATGGTAAAATTGTATAATGAAATGGTCTCAACCGTTTATTTTGGCACTATTCTCAAAAGAATTGAACGCTTTTGGATGCATTTGCGTTCTATTTTTCTGTATTTTGTCACATTCTTAACAAAATCGTGCCGTTATTGCAGAAGAATGGTAAGATTGTATAATAAAATAGGCTCAGCCGTTTATTTTGACAGGCTTTTCAATACATCTGAACGATATTACTAGCATTTGCCTTGAATTTTCCTGAATTTTGTCACATTTTTGACAAAATCGAGTCGTTATTGCATAGAATGGTAAAATTGCATAATTAAATAGACTCACTCGTTCATTTTGACATGCTTTTCAAAACAACTGAACGATGTTGCTAGTGTTTGCATTCTATTTTCCTGTATTTTGTCACATTCTTGACAAAATCGATCCGTTATAGCAGAAGAATGGTAAAATTGTATAATGAAATGGTCTCAACCGTTTATTTTGGCACTATTCTCAAAAGAATTGAACGCTTTTGGATGCATTTGCGTTCTATTTTTCTGTATTTTGTCACATTCTTGACAAAATCGTGCCGTTATTGCAGAAGAATGGTATAATTGTATAATAAAATAGGCTCAGCCGTTTATTTTGACACGCTTTTCAATACATCTGAACGATATTACTAGCATTTGCCTTGAATTTTCCTGAATTTTGTCACATTTTTGACAAAATCGAGTCGTTATTGCATAGAATGGTAAAATTGCATAATGAAATAGACTCACTCGTTCATTTTGACATGCTTTTCAAAACAACTGAACGATGTTGCTAGTGTTTGCATTCTATTTTTCTGTATTTTGTCACATTTTTGACAAAATCGATCCGTTATAGCAGAAGAATGGTAAAATTGTATAATGAAATGGTCTCAACCGTTTATTTTGGCACTATTCTCAAAAGAATTGAACGCTTTTGGATGCATTTGCGTTCTATTTTTCTGTATTTTGTCACATTCTTAACAAAATCGTGCCGTTATTGCAGAAGAATGGTAAGATTGTATAATAAAATAGGCTCAGCCGTTTATTTTGACACGCTTTTCAATACATCTGAACGATATTACTAGCATTTGCCTTGAATTTTCCTGAATTTTGTCACATTTTTGACAAAATCGAGTCGTTATTGCATAGAATGGTAAAATTGCATAATTAAATAGACTCACTCGTTCATTTTGACATGCTTTTCAAAACAACTGAACGATGTTGCTAGTGTTTGCATTCTATTTTCCTGTATTTTGTCACATTCTTGACAAAATCGATCCGTTATAGCAGAAGAATGGTAAAATTGTATAATGAAATGGTCTCAACCGTTTATTTTGGCACTATTCTCAAAAGAATTGAACGCTTTTGGATGCATTTGCGTTCTATTTTCCTGTATTTTGTCACATTCATGACAAAATCGAGCCGTTATTGCAGAAGAATGGTAAAATTGCATTATGAAATACTCACTCGTTCATTTTGACATACCTTTCAAAACAACTGAACGATGCTGCTAGCATTAGCGTTCTATTTTCCTGAATTTTGCCACATTCTTGACAAAATCGAGCCGTTATTGCAGAAGAATGGTAAAATTGTATAATAAAATGGACTCAGTCATTTATTCTGACACGCTTTTCAATACAACTGAACGTTATTGGTAGCATTTGCGTTCTATTTTCATGTATTTTGTCACATTCTTGACAAAATCGAGCCGTTATTGCAGAAGAATGGTATAATTGCATAATGAAATGGATCAACCGTTTATTTTGCACGATTTTCAAAAGAATTAAACGTTATTGGTAGCATTTGCGTTCTATTTCCTTGTATTTTGTCACATTCTTAACAAAATCGTGCTGTTATTGCAGAAGAATGGTAAGATTGTATAATAAAATAGGCTCAGCCGTTTATTTTGACACGCTTTTCAATACATCTGAACGATATTACTAGCATTTGCCTTGAATTTTCCTGAATTTTGTCACATTTTTGACAAAATCGAGTCGTTATTGCATAGAATGGTAAAATTGTATAATGAAACTGACTCAGTCGCTTATTTTGACATGCTTTTCAAAACAACTGAATGATGTTGCTAGTGTTTGCGTTCTATTTTCCTGTATTTTGTCACATTCTTGACAAAATCGAGCCGTTATTGTAGAAGAAGGATAAAATTGTATAACGAAATGGACTCAACCGTTTATTTTGGCACGATTCTCAAAAGAATTGAACGCTTTTGGATGCATTTGCGTTCTATTTTTCTGTATTTTGTCACATTCTTAACAAAATCGTGCCGTTATTGCAGAAGAATGGTAAGATTGTATAATAAAATAGACTCAGCCGTTTATTTTGACATGCTTTTCAATACATCTGAACGATGTTGCTAGTGTTTGCGTTCTATTTTCCTGTATTTTGTCACATTCTTGACAAAATCGATCCGTTATAGCAGAAGAATGGTAAAATTGTATAATGAAATGGTCTCAACCGTTTATTTTGGCACTATTCTCAAAAGAATTGAACGCTTTTGGATGCATTTGCGTTCTATTTTTCTGTATTTTGTCACATTCTTAACAAAATCGTGCCGTTATTGCAGAAGAATGGTAAGATTGTATAATAAAATAGGCTCAGCCGTTTATTTTGACACGCTTTTCAATACATCTGAACGATATTACTAGCATTTGCCTTGAATTTTCCTGAATTTTGTCACATTTTTGACAAAATCGAGTCGTTATTGCATAGAATGGTAAAATTGCATAATGAAATAGACTCACTCGTTCATTTTGACATGCTTTTCAAAACAACTGAACGATGTTGCTAGTGTTTGCATTCTATTTTCCTGTATTTAGTCACATTCTTGACAAAATCGATCCGTTATAGCAGAAGAATGGTAAAATTGTATAATGAAATGGTCTCAACCGTTTATTTTGGCACTATTCTCAAAAGAATTGAACGCTTTTGGATGCATTTGCGTTCTATTTTTCTGTATTTTGTCACATTCTTAACAAAATCGTGCCGTTATTGCAGAAGAATGGTAAGATTGTATAATAAAATAGGCTCAGCCGTTTATTTTGACACGCTTTTCAATACATCTGAACGATATTACTAGCATTTGCCTTGAATTTTCCTGAATTTTGTCACATTTTTGACAAAATCGAGTCGTTATTGCATAGAATGGTAAAATTGTATATTGAAACTGACTCAGTCGCTTATTTTGACATGCTTTTCAAAACAACTGAACGATGTTGCTAGTGTTTGCGTTCTATTTTCCTGAATTTTGCCACATTCTTGACAAAATCGACCCGTGATTGCAGAAGAATGGTATAATTGCATAATGAAATAGACTCACTCGTTCATTTTGACATGCTTTTCAAAACAACTGAACGATGTTGCTAGTGTTTGCATTCTATTTTTCTGTATTTTGTCACATTCTTGACAAAATCGATCCGTTATAGCAGAAGAATGGTAAAATTGTATAATGAAATGGTCTCAACCGTTTATTTTGGCACTATTCTCAAAAGAATTGAACGCTTTTGGATGCATTTGCGTTCTATTTTTCTGTATTTTGTCACATTCTTAACAAAATCGTGCCGTTATTGCAGAAGAATGGTAAGATTGTATAATAAAATAGGCTCAGCCGTTTATTTTGACACGCTTTTCAATACATCTGAACGATATTACTAGCATTTGCCTTGAATTTTCCTGAATTTTGTCACATTTTTGACAAAATCGAGTCGTTATTGCATAGAATGGTAAAATTGCATAATGAAATAGACTCACTCGTTCATTTTGACATGCTTTTCAAAACAACTGAACGATGTTGCTAGTGTTTGCATTCTATTTTCCTGTATTTAGTCACATTCTTGACAAAATCGATCCGTTATAGCAGAAGAATGGTAAAATTGTATAATGAAATGGTCTCAACCGTTTATTTTGGCACTATTCTCAAAAGAATTGAACGCTTTTGGATGCATTTGCGTTCTATTTTTCTGTATTTTGTCACATTCTTAACAAAATCGTGCTGTTATTGCAGAAGAATGGTAAGATTGTATAATAAAATAGGCTCAGCCGTTTATTTTGACACGCTTTTCAATACATCTGAACGATATTACTAGCATTTGCCTTGAATTTTCCTGAATTTTGTCACATTTTTGACAAAATCGAGTCGTTATTGCATAGAATGGTAAAATTGCATAATGAAATAGACTCACTCGTTCATTTTGACATGCTTTTCAAAACAACTGAACGATGTTGCTAGTGTTTGCATTCTATTTTCCTGTATTTTGTCACATTCTTGACAAAATCGATCCGTTATAGCAGAAGAATGGTAAAATTGTATAATGAAATGGTCTCAACCGTTTATTTTGGCACTATTCTCAAAAGAATTGAACGCTTTTGGATGCATTTGCGTTCTATTTTTCTGTATTTTGTCACATTCTTAACAAAATCGTGCCGTTATTGCAGAAGAATGGTAAGATTGTATAATAAAATAGGCTCAGCCGTTTATTTTGACACGCTTTTCAATACATCTGAACGATATTACTAGCATTTGCCTTGAATTTTCCTGAATTTTGTCACATTTTTGACAAAATCGAGTCGTTATTGCATAGAATGGTAAAATTGCATAATGAAATAGACTCACTCGTTCATTTTGACATGCTTTTCAAAACAACTGAACGATGTTGCTAGTGTTTGCATTCTATTTTCCTGTATTTAGTCACATTCTTGACAAAATCGATCCGTTATAGCAGAAGAATGGTAAAATTGTATAATGAAATGGTCTCAACCGTTTATTTTGGCACTATTCTCAAAAGAATTGAACGCTTTTGGATGCATTTGCGTTCTATTTTTCTGTATTTTGTCACATTCTTAACAAAATCGTGCCGCTATTGCAGAAGAATGGTAAGATTGTATAATAAAATAGGCTCAGCCGTTTATTTTGACACGCTTTTCAATACATCTGAACGATATTACTAGCATTTGCCTTGAATTTTCCTGAATTTTGTCACATTTTTGACAAAATCGAGTCGTTATTGCATAGAATGGTAAAATTGTATAATGAAACTGACTCAGTCGCTTATTTTGACATGCTTTTCAAAACAACTGAACGATGTTGCTAGTGTTTGCGTTCTATTTTCCTGAATTTTGCCACATTCTTGACAAAATCGAGCCGTTATTGCAGAAGAATGGTATAATTGCATAATGAAATGGATCAACCGTTTATTTTGCACGATTTTCAAAAGAATTAAACGTTATTGGTAGCATTTGCGTTCTATTTCCTTGTATTTTGTCACATTCTTAACAAAATCGTGCCGTTATTGCAGAAGAATGGTAAGATTGTATAATAAAATAGGCTCAGCCGTTTATTTTGACACGCTTTTCAATACATCTGAACGATATTACTAGCATTTGCCTTGAATTTTCCTGAATTTTGTCACATTTTTGACAAAATCGAGTCGTTATTGCATAGAATGGTAAAATTGCATAATGAAATAGACTCACTCGTTCATTTTGACATGCTTTTCAAAACAACTGAACGATGTTGCTAGTGTTTGCGTTCTATTTTCCTGAATTTTGCCACATTCTTGACAAAATCGAGCCGTGATTGCAAAGAATGGTAAAATTGTATAATGAAACCGACTCAGTCGCTTATTTTGACATGCTTTTCAAAACAACTGAACGATGTTGCTAGCATTTGCGTACTATTTTCCTGTATTTCGTCTCATTCTTGACAAAATCGAGCAGTTATTGCAGAAGAATGGTAAAATTGTATAACGAAATGGACTCAACCGTTTATTTTGCACTATTTTCAAAAGAATTGAACGTTATTGGTAGCATTTGCGTTCTATTTTCCTGTATTTTGACACATTCTTGACAAAATCGAGCCGTTATTGCAGAAGAATGGTTAAATTGCATTATGAAATAGACTCACTCGTTCATTTTGACATACCTTTCAAAACAACTGAACGATGCTGCTAGCATTAGCGTTCTATTTTCCTGAATTTTGCCACATTCTTGACAAAATCGAGCCGTTATTGCAGAAGAATGGTAAAATTGTATAATAAAATGGACTCAGTCATTTATTCTGACACGCTTTTCAATACAACTGAACGTTATTGGTAGCATTTGCGTTCTATTTTCATGTATTTTGTCACATTCTTGACAAAATCGAGCCGTTATTGCAGAAGAATGGTATAATTGTATAATAAAATAGGCTCAGCCGTTTATTTTGACACGCTTTTCAATACATCTGAACGATATTACTAGCATTTGCCTTGAATTTTCCTGAATTTTGTCACATTTTTGACAAAATCGAGTCGTTATTGCATAGAATGGTAAAATTGTATAATGAAACTGACTCAGTCGCTTATTTTGACATGCTTTTCAAAACAACTGAACGATGTTGCTAGTGTTTGCGTTCTATTTTCCTGAATTTTGCCACATTCTTGACAAAATCGAGCCGTGATTGCAAAGAATGGTAAAATTGTATAATGAAACCGACTCAGTCGCTTATTTTGACATGCTTTTCAAAACAACTGAACGATGTTGCTAGCATTTGCGTACTATTTTCCTGTATTTTGTCACATTCTTGACAAAATCGAGCAGTTATTGCAGAAGAATGGTAAAATTGTATAACGAAATGGACTCAACCGTTTATTTTGCACGATTTTCAAAAGAATTGAACGTTATTGGTAGCATTTGCGTTCTATTTTCCTGTATTTTGTCACATGCATGACAAAATCGAGCCGTTATTGCAGAAGAATGGTAAAATTGTATAATAAAATGGACTCAGTCATTTATTCTGACACGCTTTTCAATACAACTGAACGTTATTGGTAGCATTTGCGTTCTATTTTCATGTATTTTGTCACATTCTTGACAAAATCGAGCCGTTATTGCAGAAGAATGGTATAATTGCATAATGAAATGGATCAACCGTTTATTTTGCACGATTTTCAAAAGAATTAAACGTTATTGGTAGCATTTGCGTTCTATTTCCTTGTATTTTGACACATTCTTGACAAAATCGAGCCGTTATTGCAGAAGAATGGTTAAATTGCATTATGAAATAGACTCACTCGTTCATTTTGACATACCTTTCAAAACAACTGAACGATGCTGCTAGCATTAGCGTTCTATTTTCCTGAATTTTGCCACATTCTTGACAAAATCGAGCCGTTATTGCAGAAGAATGGTTAAATTGTATAATAAAATGGACTCAGTCATTTATTCTGACACGCTTTTCAATACAACTGAACGTTATTGGTAGCATTTGCGTTCTATTTTCATGTATTTTGTCACATTCTTGACAAAATCGAGCCGTTATTGCAGAAGAATGGTAAAATTGCATAATGAAATAGACTCACTCGTTCATTTTGACATGCTTTTCAAAACAACTGAACGATGTTGCTAGTGTTTGCATTCTATTTTTCTGTATTTTGTCACATTCTTGACAAAATCGATCCGTTATAGCAGAAGAATGGTAAAATTGTATAATGAAATGGTCTCAACCGTTTATTTTGGCACTATTCTCAAAAGAATTGAACGCTTTTGGATGCATTTGCGTTCTATTTTTCTGTATTTTGTCACATTCTTAACAAAATCGTGCCGTTATTGCAGAAGAATGGTAAGATTGTATAATAAAATAGGCTCAGCCGTTTATTTTGACACGCTTTTCAATACATCTGAACGATATTACTAGCATTTGCCTTGAATTTTCCTGAATTTTGTCACATTTTTGACAAAATCGAGTCGTTATTGCATAGAATGGTAAAATTGCATAATTAAATAGACTCACTCGTTCATTTTGACATGCTTTTCAAAACAACTGAACGATGTTGCTAGTGTTTGCATTCTATTTTCCTGTATTTTGTCACATTCTTGACAAAATCGATCCGTTATAGCAGAAGAATGGTAAAATTGTATAATGAAATGGTCTCAACCGTTTATTTTGGCACTATTCTCAAAAGAATTGAACGCTTTTGGATGCATTTGCGTTCTATTTTTCTGTATTTTGTCACATTCTTGACAAAATCGTGCCGTTATTGCAGAAGAATGGTATAATTGTATAATAAAATAGGCTCAGCCGTTTATTTTGACACGCTTTTCAATACATCTGAACGATATTACTAGCATTTGCCTTGAATTTTCCTGAATTTTGTCACATTTTTGACAAAATCGAGTCGTTGTTGCATAGAATGGTAAAATTTCATAATGAAATAGACTCACTCGTTCATTTTGACATGCTTTTCAAAACAACTGAACGATGTTGCTAGTGTTTGCATTCTATTTTTCTGTATTTTGT
Organism: Agrilus cyanescens; assembly: GCA_947389935.1. Classification (NCBI taxonomy): domain Eukaryota; kingdom Metazoa; phylum Arthropoda; class Insecta; order Coleoptera; family Buprestidae; genus Agrilus; species Agrilus cyanescens. Next base: position 11,670,286 of record OX376711.1, read on the forward strand.
CACATTCTTGACAAAATCGATCCGTTATAGCAGAAGAATGGTAAAATTGTATAATGAAATGGTCTCAACCGTTTATTTTGGCACTATTCTCAAAAGAATTGAACGCTTTTGGATGCATTTGCGTTCTATTTTTCTGTATTTTGTCACATTCTTAACAAAATCGTGCCGTTATTGCAGAAGAATGGTAAGATTGTATAATAAAATAGGCTCAGCCGTTTATTTTGACACGCTTTTCAATACATCTGAACGATATTACTAGCATTTGCCTTGAATTTTCCTGAATTTTGTCACATTTTTGACAAAATCGAGTCGTTATTGCATAGAATGGTAAAATTGCATAATTAAATAGACTCACTCGTTCATTTTGACATGCTTTTCAAAACAACTGAACGATGTTGCTAGTGTTTGCATTCTATTTTCCTGTATTTTGTCACATTCTTGACAAAATCGATCCGTTATAGCAGAAGAATGGTAAAATTGTATAATGAAATGGTCTCAACCGTTTATTTTGGCACTATTCTCAAAAGAATTGAACGCTTTTGGATGCATTTGCGTTCTATTTTTCTGTATTTTGTCACATTCTTGACAAAATCGTGCCGTTATTGCAGAAGAATGGTAAGATTGTATAATAAAATAGGCTCAGCTGTTTATTTTGACACGCTTTTCAATACATCTGAACGATATTACTAGCATTTGCCTTGAATTTTCCTGAATTTTGTCACATTTTTGACAAAATCGAGTCGTTATTGCATAGAATGGTAAAATTGCATAATGAAATAGACTCACTCGTTCATTTTGACATGCTTTTCAAAACAACTGAACGATGTTGCTAGTGTTTGCGTTCTATTTTCCTGAATTTTGCCACATTCTTGACAAAATCGAGCCGTGATTGCAAAGAATGGTAAAATTGTATAATGAAACCGACTCAGTCGCTTATTTTGACATGCTTTTCAAAACAACTGAACGATGTTGCTAGCATTTGCGTACTATTTTCCTGTATTTTGTCACATTCTTGACAAGATCGAGCAGTTATTGCAGAAGAATGGTAAAATTGTATAACGAAATGGACTCAACCGTTTATTTTGCACGATTTTCAAAAGAATTGAACGTTATTGGTAGCATTTGCGTTCTATTTTCCTGTATTTTGTCACATTCATGACAAAATCGAGCCGTTATTGCAGAAGAATGGTAAAATTGCATTATGAAATACTCACTCGTTCATTTTGACATACCTTTCAAAACAACTGAACGATGCTGCTAGCATTAGCGTTCTATTTTCCTGAATTTTGCCACATTCTTGACAAAATCGAGCCGTTATTGCAGAAGAATGGTAAAATTGTATAATAAAATGGACTCAGTCATTTATTCTGACACGCTTTTCAATACAACTGAACGTTATTGGTAGCATTTGCGTTCTATTTTCATGTATTTTGTCACATTCTTGACAAAATCGAGCCGTTATTGCAGAAGAATGGTATAATTGCATAATGAAATGGATCAACCGTTTATTTTGCACGATTTTCAAAAGAATTAAACGTTATTGGTAGCATTTGCGTTCTATTTCCTTGTATTTTGTCACATTCTTAACAAAATCGTGCTGTTATTGCAGAAGAATGGTAAGATTGTATAATAAAATAGGCTCAGCCGTTTATTTTGACACGCTTTTCAATACATCTGAACGATATTACTAGCATTTGCCTTGAATTTTCCTGAATTTTGTCACATTTTTGACAAAATCGAGTCGTTATTGCATAGAATGGTAAAATTGTATAATGAAACTGACTCAGTCGCTTATTTTGACATGCTTTTCAAAACAACTGAATGATGTTGCTAGTGTTTGCGTTCTATTTTCCTGTATTTTGTCACATTCTTGACAAAATCGAGCCGTTATTGTAGAAGAAGGATAAAATTGTATAACGAAATGGACTCAACCGTTTATTTTGGCACGATTCTCAAAAGAATTGAACGCTTTTGGATGCATTTGCGTTCTATTTTTCTGTATTTTGTCACATTCTTAACAAAATCGTGCCGTTATTGCAGAAGAATGGTAAGATTGTATAATAAAATAGACTCAGCCGTTTATTTTGACATGCTTTTCAATACATCTGAACGATGTTGCTAGTGTTTGCGTTCTATTTTCCTGTATTTTGTCACATTCTTGACAAAATCGATCCGTTATAGCAGAAGAATGGTAAAATTGTATAACGAAATGGACTCAACCGTTTATTTTGCACTATTTTCAAAAGAATTGAACGTTATTGGTAGCATTTGCGTTCTATTTTCCTGTATTTTGCCACATTCTTGACAAAATCGAGCCGTTATTGCAGAAGAATGGTAAAATTGTATAATAAAATGGACTCAGCCGTTTATTTTGACACGCTTTTCAATACATCTGAACGATATTACTAGCATTTGCCTTGAATTTTCCTGAATTTTGTCACATTTTTGACAAAATCGAGTCGTTATTGCATAGAATGGTAAAATTGCATAATGAAATAGACTCACTCGTTCATTTTGACATGCTTTTCAAAACAACTGAACGATGTTGCTAGTGTTTGCGTTCTATTTTCCTGAATTTTGCCACATTCTTGACAAAATCGAGGCGTGATTGCAAAGAATGGTAAAATTGTATAATGAAACCGACTCAGTCGCTTATTTTGACATGCTTTTCAAAACAACTGAACGATGTTGCTAGCATTTGCGTACTATTTTCCTGTATTTTGTCACATTCTTGACAAAATCGAGCAGTTATTGCAGAAGAATGGTAAAATTGTATAACGAAATGGACTCAACCGTTTATTTTGCACGATTTTCAAAAGAATTGAAAATTATTGGTAGCATTTGCGTTCTATTTTCCTGTATTTTGACACATTCTTGACAAAATCGAGCCGTTATTGCAGAAGAATGGTTAAATTGCATTATGAAATAGACTCACTCGTTCATTTTGACACACCTTTCAAAACAACTGAACGATGCTGCTAGCATTAGCGTTCTATTTTCCTGAATTTTGCCACATTCTTGACAAAATCGAGCCGTTATTGCAGAAGAATGGTAAAATTGTATAATAAAATGGACTCAGTCATTTATTCTGACACGCTATTCAATACAACTGAACGTTATTGGTAGCATTTGCGTTCTATTTTCATGTATTTTGTCACATTCTTGACAAAATCGAGCCGTTATTGCAGAAGAATGGTATAATTGTATAATAAAATAGGCTCAGCCGTTTATTTTGACACGCTTTTCAATACATCTGAACGATATTACTAGCATTTGCCTTGAATTTTCCTGAATTTTGTCACATTTTTGACAAAATCGAGTCGTTATTGCATAGAATGGTAAAATTGTATATTGAAACTGACTCAGTCGCTTATTTTGACATGCTTTTCAAAACAACTGAACGATGTTGCTAGTGTTTGCGTTCTATTTTCCTGTATTTTGTCACATTCTTAACAAAATCGTGCCGTTATTGCAGAAGAATGGTAAGATTGTATAATAAAATAGGCTCAGCCGTTTATTTTGACACGCTTTTCAATACATCTGAACGATGTTGCTAGCATTTGCGTACTATTTTCCTGTATTTCGTCTCATTCTTGACAAAATCGAGCAGTTATTGCAGAAGAATGGTAAAATTGTATAACGAAATGGACTCAACCGTTTATTTTGCACTATTTTCAAAAGAATTGAACGTTATTGGTAGCATTTGCGTTCTATTTTCCTGTATTTTGACACATTCTTGACAAAATCGAGCCGTTATTGCAGAAGAATGGTTAAATTGCATTATGAAATAGACTCACTCGTTCATTTTGACATACCTTTCAAAACAACTGAACGATGCTGCTAGCATTAGCGTTCTATTTTCCTGAATTTTGCCACATTCTTCACAAAATCGAGCCGTTATTGCAGAAGAATGGTAAAATTGTATAATAAAATGGACTCAGTCATTTATTCTGACACGCTTTTCAATACAACTGAACGTTATTGGTAGCATTTGCGTTCTATTTTTATGTATTTTGTCACATTCTTGACAAAATCGAGCCGTTATTGCAGAAGAATGGTATAATTGTATAATAAAATAGGCTCAGCCGTTTATTTTGACACGCTTTTCAATACATCTGAACGATATTACTAGCATTTGCCTTGAATTTTCCTGAATTTTGTCACATTTTTGACAAAATCGAGTCGTTATTGCATAGAATGGTAAAATTGTATATTGAAACTGACTCAGTCGCTTATTTTGACATGCTTTTCAAAACAACTGAACGATGTTGCTAGTGTTTGCGTTCTATTTTCCTGAATTTTGCCACATTCTTGACAAAATCGAGCCGTGATTGCAAAGAATGGTAAAATTGTATAATGAAACCGACTCAGTCGCTTATTTTGACATGCTTTTCAAAACAACTGAACGATGTTGCTAACATTTGCGTACTATTTTCCTGTATTTTGTCACATTCTTGACAAAATCGAGCAGTTATTGCAGAAGAATGGTAAAATTGTATAACGAAATGGACTCAACCGTTTATTTTGCACGATTTTCAAAAGAATTGAACGTTATTGGTAGCATTTGCGTTCTATTTTCCTGTATTTTGTCACATTCATGACAAAATCGAGCCGTTATTGCAGAAGAATGGCAAAATTGCATTATGAAATAGACTCACTCGTTCATTTTGACATATCTTTCAAAACAACTGAACGATGCTGCTAGCATTAGCGTTCTATTTTCCTGAATTTTGCCACATTCTTGACAAAATCGAGCCGTGATTGCAAAGAATGGTAAAATTGTATAATGAAACCGACTCAGTCGCTTATTTTGACATGCTTTTCAAAACAACTGAACGATGTTGCTAACATTTGCGTACTATTTTCCTGTATTTTGTCACATTCTTGACAAAATCGAGCAGTTATTGCAGAAGAATGGTAAAATTGTATAACGAAATGGACTCAACCGTTTATTTTGCACGATTTTCAAAAGAATTGAACGTTATTGGTAGCATTTGCGTTCTATTTTCCTGTATTTTGACACATTCTTGACAAAATCGAGCCGTTATTGCAGAAGAATGGTTAAATTGCATTATGAAATAGACTCACTCGTTCATTTTGACATACCTTTCAAAACAACTGAACGATGCTGCTAGCATTAGCGTTCTATTTTCCTGAATTTTGCCACATTCTTGACAAAATCGAGCCGTTATTGCAGAAGAATGGTAAAATTGTATAATAAAATGGACTCAGTCATTTATTCTGACACGCTTTTCAATACAACTGAACGTTATTGGTAGCATTTGCGTTCTATTTTCATGTATTTTGTCACATTCTTGACAAAATCGAGCCGTTATTGCAGAAGAATGGTATAATTGTATAATAAAATAGGCTCAGCCGTTTATTTTGACACGCTTTTCAATACATCTGAACGATATTACTAGCATTTGCCTTGAATTTTCCTGAATTTTGTCACATTTTTGACAAAATCGAGTCGTTATTGCATAGAATGGTAAAATTGTATATTGAAACTGACTCAGTCGCTTATTTTGACATGCTTTTCAAAACAACTGAACGATGTTGCTAGTGTTTGCGTTCTATTTTCCTGTATTTTGTCACATTCTTAACAAAATCGTGCCGTTATTGCAGAAGAATGGTAAGATTGTATAATAAAATAGGCTCAGCCGTTTATTTTGACACGCTTTTCAATACATCTGAACGATGTTGCTAGCATTTGCGTACTATTTTCCTGTATTTCGTCTCATTCTTGACAAAATCGAGCAGTTATTGCAGAAGAATGGTAAAATTGTATAACGAAATGGACTCAACCGTTTATTTTGCACTATTTTCAAAAGAATTGAACGTTATTGGTAGCATTTGCGTTCTATTTTCCCGTATTTTGACACATTCTTGACAAAATCGAGCCGTTATTGCAGAAGAATGGTTAAATTGCATTATGAAATAGACTCACTCGTTCATTTTGACATACCTTTCAAAACAACTGAACGATGCTGCTAGCATTAGCGTTCTATTTTCCTGAATTTTGCCACATTCTTCACAAAATCGAGCCGTTATTGCAGAAGAATGGTAAAATTGTATAATAAAATGGACTCAGTCATTTATTCTGACACGCTTTTCAATACAACTGAACGTTATTGGTAGCATTTGCGTTCTATTTTCATGTATTTTGTCACATTCTTGACAAAATCGAGCCGTTATTGCAGAAGAATGGTATAATTGTATAATAAAATAGGCTCAGCCGTTTATTTTGACACGCTTTTCAATACATCTGAACGATATTACTAGCATTTGCCTTGAATTTTCCTGAATTTTGTCACATTTTTGACAAAATCGAGTCGTTATTGCATAGAATGGTAAAATTGTATATTGAAACTGACTCAGTCGCTTATTTTGACATGCTTTTCAAAACAACTGAACGATGTTGCTAGTGTTTGCGTTCTATTTTCCTGAATTTTGCCACATTCTTGACAAAATCGAGCCGTGATTGCAAAGAATGGTAAAATTGTATAATGAAACCGACTCAGTCGCTTATTTTGACATGCTTTTCAAAACAACTGAACGATGTTGCTAACATTTGCGTACTATTTTCCTGTATTTTGTCACATTCTTGACAAAATCGAGCAGTTATTGCAGAAGAATGGTAAAATTGTATAACGAAATGGACTCAACCGTTTATTTTGCACGATTTTCAAAAGAATTGAACGTTATTGGTAGCATTTGCGTTCTATTTTCCTGTATTTTGTCACATTCATGACAAAATCGAGCCGTTATTGCAGAAGAATGGCAAAATTGCATTATGAAATAGACTCACTCGTTCATTTTGACATATCTTTCAAAACAACTGAACGATGCTGCTAGCATTAGCGTTCTATTTTCCTGAATTTTGCCACATTCTTGACAAAATCGAGCCGTTATTGCAGAAGAATGGTAAAATTGTATAATAAAATGGACTCAGTCATTTATTCTGACACGCTTTTCAATACAACTGAACGTTATTGGAAGCATTTGCGTTCTATTTTCATGTATTTTGTCACATTCTTGACAAAATCGAGCCGTTATTGCAGAAGAATGGTATAATTGCATAATGAAATGGATCAACCGTTTATTTTGCACGATTTTCAAAAGAATTAAACGTTATTGGTAGCATTTGCGTTCTATTTCCTTGTATTTTGTCACATTCTTAACAAAATCGTACCGTTATTGCAGAAGAATGGTAAGATTGTATAATAAAATAGGCTCAGCCGTTTATTTTGACACGCTTTTCAATACATCTGAACGATATTACTAGCATTTGCCTTGAATTTTCTTGAATTTTGTCACATTTTTGACAAAATCGAGTCGTTATTGCATAGAATGGTAAAATTGCATAATGAAATAGACTCACTCGTTCATTTTGACATGCTTTTCAAAACAACTGAACGATGTTGCTAGTGTTTGCGTTCTATTTTCCTGAATTTTGCCACATTCTTGACAAAATCGAGCCGTGATTGCAAAGAATGGTAAAATTGTATAATGAAACCGACTCAGTCGCTTATTTTGACATGCTTTTCAAAACAACTGAACGATGTTGCTAGCATTTGCGTACTATTTTCCTGTATTTTGTCACATTCTTGACAAAATCGAGCAGTTATTGCAGAAGAATGGTAAAATTGTATAACGAAATGGACTCAACCGTTTATTTTGCACGATTTTCAAAAGAATTGAATGTTATTGGTAGCATTTGCGTTCTATTTTCCTGTATTTTGACACATTCTTGACAAAATCGAGCCGTTATTGCAGAAGAATGGTTAAATTGCATTATGAAATAGACTCACTCGTTCATTTTGACATACCTTTCAAAACAACTGAACGATGCTGCTAGCATTAGCGTTCTATTTTCCTGAATTTTGCCACATTCTTGACAAAATCGAGCCGTTATTGCAGAAGAATGGTAAAATTGTATAATAAAATGGACTCAGCCGTTTATTTTGACACGCTTTTCAATACATCTGAACGATATTACTAGCATTTGCCTTGAATTTTCCTGAATTTTGTCACATTTTTGACAAAATCGAGTCGTTATTGCATAGAATGGTAAAATTGCATAATGAAATAGACTCACTCGTTCATTTTGACATGCTTTTCAAAACAACTGAACTATGTTGCTAGTGTTTGCGTTCTATTTTCCTGAATTTTGCCACATTCTTGACAAAATCGAGCCGTGATTGCAAAGAATGGTAAAATTGTATAATGAAACCGACTCAGTCGCTTATTTTGACATGCTTTTCAAAACAACTGAACGATGTTGCTAGCATTTGCGTACTATTTTCCTGTATTTTGTCACATTCTTGACAAAATCGAGCAGTTATTGCAGAAGAATGGTAAAATTGTATAACGAAATGGACTCAACCGTTTATTTTGCACGATTTTCAAAAGAATTGAAAATTATCGGTAGCATTTGCGTTCTATTTTCCTGTATTTTGACACATTCTTGACAAAATCGAGCCGTTATTGCAGAAGAATGGTTAAATTGCATTATGAAATAGACTCACTCGTTCATTTTGACATACCTTTCAAAACAACTGAACGATGCTGCTAGCATTAGCGTTCTATTTTCCTGAATTTTGCCACATTCTTGACAAAATCGAGCCGTTATTGCAGAAGAATGGTAAAATTGTATAATAAAATGGACTCAGTCATTTATTCTGACACGCTTTTCAATACAACTGAACGTTATTGGTAGCATTTGCGTTCTATTTTCATGTATTTTGTCACATTCTTGACAAAATCGAGCCGTTATTGCAGAAGAATGGTATAATTGTATAATAAAATAGGCTCAGCCGTTTATTTTGACACGCTTTTCAATACATCTGAACGATGTTGCTAGCATTTGCGTACTATTTTCCTGTATTTCGTCTCATTCTTGACAAAATCGAGCAGTTATTGCAGAAGAATGGTAAAATTGTATAACGAAATGGACTCAACCGTTTATTTTGCACTATTTTCAAAAGAATTGAACGTTATTGGTAGCATTTGCGTTCTATTTTCCTGTATTTTGCCACATTCTTGACAAAATCGAGCCGTTATTGCAGAAGAATGGTAAAATTGTATAATAAAATGGACTCAGCCGTTTATTTTGACACGCTTTTCAATACATCTGAACGATATTACTAGCATTTGCCTTGAATTTTCCTGAATTTTGTCACATTTTTGACAAAATCGAATCGTTATTGCATAGAATGGTAAAATTGCATAATGAAATAGACTCACTCGTTCATTTTGACATGCTTTTCAAAACAACTGAACGATGTTGCTAGTGTTTGCGTTCTATTTTCCTGAATTTTGCCACATTCTTGACAAAATCGAGCCGTGATTGCAAAGAATGGTAAAATTGTATAATGAAACCGACTCAGTCGCTTATTTTGACATGCTTTTCAAAACAACTGAACGATGTTGCTAGCATTTGCGTACTATTTTCCTGTATTTTGTCACATTCTTGACAAAATCGAGCAGTTATTGCAGAAGAATGGTAAAATTGTATAACGAAATGGACTCAACCGTTTATTTTGCACGATTTTCAAAAGAATTGAAAATTATTGGTAGCATTTGCGTTCTATTTTCCTGTATTTTGACACATTCTTGACAAAATCGAGCCGTTATTGCAGAAGAATGGTTAAATTGCATTATGAAATAGACTCACTCGTTCATTTTGACATACCTTTCAAAACAACTGAACGATGCTGCTAGCATTAGCGTTCTATTTTCCTGAATTTTGCCACATTCTTGACAAAATCGAGCCGTTATTGCAGAAGAATGGTAAAATTGTATAATAAAATGGACTCAGTCATTTATTCTGACACGCTTTTCAATACAACTGAACGTTATTGGTAGCATTTGCGTTCTATTTTCATGTATTTTGTCACATTCTTGACAAAATCGAGCCGTTATTGCAGAAGAATGGTATAATTGTATAATAAAATAGGCTCAGCCGTTTATTTTGACACGCTTTTCAATACATCTGAACGATATTACTAGCATTTGCCTTGAATTTTCCTGAATTTTGTCACATTTTTGACAAAATCGAGTCGTTATTGCATAGAATGGTAAAATTGTATATTGAAACTGACTCAGTCGCTTATTTTGACATGCTTTTCAAAACAACTGAACGATGTTGCTAGTGTTTGCGTTCTATTTTCCTGTATTTTGTCACATTCTTAACAAAATCGTGCCGTTATTGCAGAAGAATGGTAAGATTGTATAATAAAATAGGCTCAGCCGTTTATTTTGACACGCTTTTCAATACATCTGAACGATGTTGCTAGCATTTGCGTACTATTTTCCTGTATTTCGTCTCATTCTTGACAAAATCGAGCAGTTATTGCAGAAGAATGGTAAAATTGTATAACGAAATGGACTCAACCGTTTATTTTGCACTATTTTCAAAAGAATTGAACGTTATTGGTAGCATTTGCGTTCTATTTTCCTGTATTTTGACACATTCTTGACAAAATCGAGCCGTTATTGCAGAAGAATGGTTAAATTGCATTATGAAATAGACTCACTCGTTCATTTTGACATACCTTTCAAAACAACTGAACGATGCTGCTAGCATTAGCGTTCTATTTTCCTGAATTTTGCCACATTCTTCACAAAATCGAGCCGTTATTGCAGAAGAATGGTAAAATTGTATAATAAAATGGACTCAGTCATTTATTCTGACACGCTTTTCAATACAACTGAACGTTATTGGTAGCATTTGCGTTCTATTTTCATGTATTTTGTCACATTCTTGACAAAATCGAGCCGTTATTGCAGAAGAATGGTATAATTGTATAATAAAATAGGCTCAGCCGTTTATTTTGACACGCTTTTCAATACATCTGAACGATATTACTAGGATTTGCCTTGAATTTTCCTGAATTTTGTCACATTTTTGACAAAATCGAGTCGTTATTGCATAGAATGGTAAAATTGTATATTGAAACTGACTCAGTCGCTTATTTTGACATGCTTTTCAAAACAACTGAACGATGTTGCTAGTGTTTGCGTTCTATTTTCCTGAATTTTGCCACATTCTTGACAAAATCGAGCCGTGATTGCAAAGAATGGTAAAATTGTATAATGAAACCGACTCAGTCGCTTATTTTGACATGCTTTTCAAAACAACTGAACGATGTTGCTAACATTTGCGTACTATTTTCCTGTATTTTGTCACATTCTTGACAAAATCGAGCAGTTATTGCAGAAGAATGGTAAAATTGTATAACGAAATGGACTCAACCGTTTATTTTGCACGATTTTCAAAAGAATTGAACGTTATTGGTAGCATTTGCGTTCTATTTTCCTGTATTTTGTCACATTCATGACAAAATCGAGCCGTTATTGCAGAAGAATGGCAAAATTGCATTATGAAATAGACTCACTCGTTCATTTTGACATATCTTTCAAAACAACTGAACGATGCTGCTAGCATTAGCGTTCTATTTTCCTGAATTTTGCCACATTCTTGACAAAATCGAGCCGTTATTGCAGAAGAATGGTAAAATTGTATAATAAAATGGACTCAGTCATTTATTCTGACACGCTTTTCAATACAACTGAACGTTATTGGTAGCATTTGCGTTCTATTTTCATGTATTTTGTCACATTCTTGACAAAATCGAGCCGTTATTGCAGAAGAATGGTATAATTGCATAATGAAATGGATCAACCGTTTATTTTGCACGATTTTCAAAAGAATTAAACGTTATTGGTAGCATTTGCGTTCTATTTCCTTGTATTTTGTCACATTCTTAACAAAATCGTACCGTTATTGCAGAAGAATGGTAAGATTGTATAATAAAATAGGCTCAGCCGTTTATTTTGACATGCTTTTCAAAACAACTGAACGATGTTGCTAGTGTTTGCGTTCTATTTTCCTGAATTTTGCCACATTCTTGACAAAATCGAGCCGTGATTGCAAAGAATGGTAAAATTGTATAATGAAACCGACTCAGTCGCTTATTTTGACATGCTTTTCAAAACAACTGAACGATGTTGCTAGCATTTGCGTACTATTTTCCTGTATTTTGTCACATTCTTGACAAAATCGAGCAGTTATTGCAGAAGAATGGTAAAATTGTATAACGAAATGGACTCAACCGTTTATTTTGCACGATTTTCAAAAGAATTGAACGTTATTGGTAGCATTTGCGTTCTATTTTCCTGTATTTTGACACATTCTTGACAAAATCGAGCCGTTATTGCAGAAGAATGGTTAAATTGCATTATGAAATAGACTCACTCGTTCATTTTGACATACCTTTCAAAACAACTGAACGATGCTGCTAGCATTAGCGTTCTATTTTCCTGAATTTTGCCACATTCTTGACAAAATCGAGCCGTTATTGCAGAAGAATGGTAAAATTGTATAATAAAATGGACTCAGCCGTTTATTTTGACACGCTTTTCAATACATCTGAACGATATTACTAGCATTTGCCTTGAATTTTCCTGAATTTTGTCACATTTTTGACAAAATCGAGTCGTTATTGCATAGAATGGTAAAATTGCATAATGAAATAGACTCACTCGTTCATTTTGACATGCTTTTCAAAACAACTGAACGATGTTGCTAGTGTTTGCGTTCTATTTTCCTGAATTTTGCCACATTCTTGACAAAATCGAGCCGTGATTGCAAAGAATGGTAAAATTGTATAATGAAACCGACTCAGTCGCTTATTTTGACATGCTTTTCAAAACAACTGAACGATGTTGCTAGCATTTGCGTACTATTTTCCTGTATTTTGTCACATTCTTGACAAAATCGAGCAGTTATTGCAGAAGAATGGTAAAATTGTATAACGAAATGGACTCAACCGTTTATTTTGCACGATTTTCAAAAGAATTGAAAATTATTGGTAGCATTTGCGTTCTATTTTCCTGTATTTTGACACATTCTTGACAAAATCGAGCCGTTATTGCAGAAGAATGGTTAAATTGCATTATGAAATAGACTCACTCGTTCATTTTGACATACCTTTCAAAACAACTGAACGATGCTGCTAGCATTAGCGTTCTATTTTCCTGAATTTTGCCACATTCTTGACAAAATCGAGCCGTTATTGCAGAAGAATGGTAAAATTGTATAATAAAATGGACTCAGTCATTTATTCTGACACGCTTTTCAATACAACTGAACGTTATTGGTAGCATTTGCGTTCTATTTTCATGTATTTTGTCACATTCTTGACAAAATCGAGCCGTTATTGCAGAAGAATGGTATAATTGTATAATAAAATAGGCTCAGCCGTTTATTTTGACACGCTTTTCAATACATCTGAACGATATTACTAGCATTTGCCTTGAATTTTCCTGAATTTTGTCACATTTTTGACAAAATCGAGTCGTTATTGCATAGAATGGTAAAATTGTATAATGAAACTGACTCAGTCGCTTATTTTGACATGCTTTTCAAAACAACTGAACGATGTTGCTAGTGTTTGCGTTCTATTTTCCTGTATTTTGTCACATTCTTAACAAAATCGTGCCGTTATTGCAGAAGAATGGTAAGATTGTATAATAAAATAGGCTCAGCCGTTTATTTTGACACGCTTTTCAATACATCTGAACGATGTTGCTAGCATTTGCGTACTATTTTCCTGTATTTCGTCTCATTCTTGACAAAATCGAGCAGTTATTGCAGAAGAATGGTAAAATTGTATAACGAAATGGACTCAACCGTTTATTTTGCACTATTTTCAAAAGAATTGAACGTTATTGGTAGCATTTGCGTTCTATTTTCCTGTATTTTGACACATTCTTGACAAAATCGAGCCGTTATTGCAGAAGAATGGTTAAATTGCATTATGAAATAGACTCACTCGTTCATTTTGACATACCTTTCAAAACAACTGAACGATGCTGCTAGCATTAGCGTTCTATTTTCCTGAATTTTGCCACATTCTTGACAAAATCGAGCCGTTATTGCAGAAGAATGGTAAAATTGTATAATAAAATGGACTCAGTCATTTATTCTGACACGCTTTTCAATACAACTGAACGTTATTGGTAGCATTTGCGTTCTATTTTCATGTATTTTGTCACATTCTTGACAAAATCGAGCCGTTATTGCAGAAGAATGGTATAATTGTATAATAAAATAGGCTCAGCCGTTTATTTTGACACGCATTTCAATACATCTGAACGATATTACTAGCATTTGCCTTGAATTTTCCTGAATTTTGTCACATTTTTGACAAAATCGAGTCGTTATTGCATAGAATGGTAAAATTGTATAATGAAACTGACTCAGTCGCTTATTTTGACATGCTTTTCAAAACAACTGAACGATGTTGCTAGTGTTTGCGTTCTATTTTCCTGAATTTTGCCACATTCTTGACAAAATCGAGCCGTGATTGCAAAGAATGGTAAAATTGTATAATGAAACCGACTCAGTCGCTTATTTTGACATGCTTTTCAAAACAACTGAACGATGTTGCTAACATTTGCGTACTATTTTCCTGTATTTTGTCACATTCTTGACAAAATCGAGCAGTTATTGCAGAAGAATGGTAAAATTGTATAACGAAATGGACTCAACCGTTTATTTTGCACGATTTTCAAAAGAATTGAACGTTATTGGTAGCATTTGCGTTCTATTTTCCTGTATTTTGTCACATTCATGACAAAATCGAGCCGTTATTGCAGAAGAATGGCAAAATTGCATTATGAAATAGACTCACTCGTTCATTTTGACATATCTTTCAAAACAACTGAACGATGCTGCTAGCATTAGCGTTCTATTTTCCTGAATTTTGCCACATTCTTGACAAAATCGAGCCGTTATTGCAGAAGAATGGTAAAATTGTATTATAAAATGGACTCAGTCATTTATTCTGACACGCTTTTCAATACAACTGAACATTATTGGTAGCATTTGCGTTCTATTTTCATGTATTTTGTCACATTTTTGACAAAATCGAGCCGTTATTGCAGAAGAATGGTATAATTGCATAATGAAATGGATCAACCGTTTATTTTGCACTATTTTCAAAAGAATTAAACGTTATTGGTAGCATTTGCGTTCTATTTCCTTGTATTTTGTCACATTCTTAACAAAATCGTGCCGTTATTGCAGAAGAATGGTAAGATTGTATAATAAAATAGGCTCAGCCGTTTATTTTGACACGCTTTTCAATACATCTGAACGATATTACTAGCATTTGCCTTGAATTTTCCTGAATTTTGTCACATTTTTGACAAAATCGAGTCGTTATTGCATAGAATGGTAAAATTGCATAATGAAATAGACTCACTCGTTCATTTTGACATGCTTTTCAAAACAACTGAACGATGTTGCTAGTGTTTGCGTTCTATTTTCCTGAATTTTGCCACATTCTTGACAAAATCGAGCCGTGATTGCAAAGAATGGTAAAATTGTATAATGAAACCGACTCAGTCGCTTATTTTGACATGCTTTTCAAAACAACTGAACGATGTTGCTAGCATTTGCGTGCTATTTTCCTGTATTTTGTCACATTCTTGACAAAATCGAGCAGTTATTGCAGAAGAATGGTAAAATTGTATAACGAAATGGACTCAACCGTTTATTTTGCACGATTTTCAAAAGAATTGAACGTTATTGGTAGCATTTGCGTTCTATTTTCCTGTATTTTGACACATTCTTGACAAAATCGAGCCGTTATTGCAGAAGAATGGTTAAATTGCATTATGAAATAGACTCACTCGTTCATTTTGACATACCTTTCAAAACAACTGAACGATGCTGCTAGCATTAGCGTTCTATTTTCCTGAATTTTGCCACATTCTTGACAAAATCGAGCCGTTATTGCAGAAGAATGGTAAAATTGTATAATAAAATGGACTCAGTCATTTATTCTGACACGCTTTTCAATACAACTGAACGTTATTGGTAGCATTTGCGTTCTATTTTCATGTATTTTGTCACCTTCTTGACAAAATCGAGCCGTTATTGCAGAAGAATGGTATTATTGTATAATAAAATAGGCTCAGCCGTTTATTTTGACACGCTTTTCAATACATCTGAACGATTTTACTAGCATTTGCCTTGAATTTTCCTGAATTTTGTCACATTTTTCACAAAATCGAGTCGTTATTGCATAGAATGGTAAAATTGTATAATGAAACTGACTCAGTCGCTTATTTTGACATGCTTTTCAAAACAACTGAACGATGTTGCTAGAGTTTGCGTTCTATTTTCCTGTATTTTGTCACATTCTTGACAAAATCGAGCCGTTATTGTAGAAGTAGGATAAAATTGTATAACGAAATGGACTCAACCGTTTATTTTGGCACGATTCTCAAAAGAATTGAACGCTTTTGGATGCATTTGCGTTCTATTTTTCTGTATTTTGTCACATTCTTAACAAAATCGTGCCGTTATTGCAGAAGAATGGTAAGATTGTATAATAAAATAGGCTCAGCCGTTTATTCTGACACGCTTTTCAATACAACTGAACGTTATTGGTAGCATTTTCGTTCTATTTTCATGTATTTTGTCACATTCTTGACAAAATCGTGCCGTTATTGCAGAAGAATGGTAAGATTATATAATAAAATAGGCTCAGCCGTTTATTTTGACACGCTTTTCAATACATCTGAACGATATTACTAGCATTTGCCTTGAATTTTCCTGAATTTTGTCACATTTTTGACAAAATCATGTCGTTATTGCATAGAATGGTAAAATTGCATAATGAAATAGACTCACTCGTTCATTTTGACATGCTTTTCAAAACAACTGAACGATGTTGCTAGTGTTTGCGTTCTATTTTCCTGAATTTTGCCACATTCTTGACAAAATCGAGCCGTGATTGCAAAGAATGGTAAAATTGTATAATGAAACCGACTCAGTCGCTTATTTTGACATGCTTTTCAAAACAACTGAACGATGTTGCTAGCATTTGCGTACTATTTTCCTGTATTTTGTCACATTCTTGACAAAATCGAGCAGTTATTGCAGAAGAATGGTAAAATTGTATAACGAAATGGACTCAACCGTTTATTTTGCACGATTTTCAAAAGAATTGAACGTTATTGGTAGCATTTGCGTTCTATTTTCCTGTATTTTGACACATTCTTGACAAAATCGAGCCGTTATTGCAGAAGAATGGTTAAATTGCATTATGAAATAGACTCACTCGTTCATTTTGACATACCTTTCAAAACAACTGAACGATGCTGCTAGCATTAGCGTTCTATTTTCCTGAATTTTGCCACATTCTTGACAAAATCGAGCCGTTATTGCAGAAGAATGGTAAAATTGTATAATAAAATGGACTCAGCCGTTTATTTTGACACGCTTTTCAATACATCTGAACGATATTACTAGCATTTGCCTTGAATTTTCCTGAATTTTGTCACATTTTTGACAAAATCGAGTCGTTATTGCATAGAATGGTAAAATTGCATAATGAAATAGACTCACTCGTTCATTTTGACATGCTTTTCAAAACAACTGAACGATGTTGCTAGTGTTTGCGTTCTATTTTCCTGAATTTTGCCACATTCTTGACAAAATCGAGCCGTGATTGCAAAGAATGGTAAAATTGTATAATGAAACCGACTCAGTCGCTTATTTTGACATGCTTTTCAAAACAACTGAACGATGTTGCTAGCATTTGCGTACTATTTTCCTGTATTTTGTCACATTCTTGACAAAATCGAGCAGTTATTGCAGAAGAATGGTAAAATTGTATAACGAAATGGACTCAACCGTTTATTTTGCACGATTTTCAAAAGAATTGAAAATTATTGGTAGCATTTGCGTTCTATTTTCCTGTATTTTGACACATTCTTGACAAAATCGAGCCGTTATTGCAGAAGAATGGTTAAATTGCATTATGAAATAGACTCACTCGTTCATTTTGACATACCTTTCAAAACAACTGAACGATGCTGCTAGCATTAGCGTTCTATTTTCCTGAATTTTGCCACATTCTTGACAAAATCGAGCCGTTATTGCAGAAGAATGGTAAAATTGTATAATAAAATGGACTCAGTCATTTATTCTGACACGCTTTTCAATACAACTGAACGTTATTGGTAGCATTTGCGTTCTATTTTCATGTATTTTGTCACATTCTTGACAAAATCGAGCCGTTATTGCAGAAGAATGGTATAATTGTATAATAAAATAGGCTCAGCCGTTTATTTTGACACGCTTTTCAATACATCTGAACGATATTACTAGCATTTGCCTTGAATTTTCCTGAATTTTGTCACATTTTTGACAAAATCGAGTCGTTATTGCATAGAATGGTAAAATTGTATAATGAAACTGACTCAGTCGCTTATTTTGACATGCTTTTCAAAACAACTGAACGATGTTGCTAGTGTTTGCGTTCTATTTTCCTGTATTTTGTCACATTCTTAACAAAATCGTGCCGTTATTGCAGAAGAATGGTAAGATTGTATAATAAAATAGGCTCAGCCGTTTATTTTGACACGCTTTTCAATACATCTGAACGATGTTGCTAGCATTTGCGTACTATTTTCCTGTATTTCGTCTCATTCTTGACAAAATCGAGCAGTTATTGCAGAAGAATGGTAAAATTGTATAACGAAATGGACTCAACCGTTTATTTTGCACTATTTTCAAAAGAATTGAACGTTATTGGTAGCATTTGCGTTCTATTTTCCTGTATTTTGACACATTCTTGACAAAATCGAGCCGTTATTGCAGAAGAATGGTTAAATTGCATTATGAAATAGACTCACTCGTTCATTTTGACATACCTTTCAAAACAACTGAACGATGCTGCTAGCATTAGCGTTCTATTTTCCTGAATTTTGCCACATTCTTGACAAAATCGAGCCGTTATTGCAGAAGAATGGTAAAATTGTATAATAAAATGGACTCAGTCATTTATTCTGACACGCTTTTCAATACAACTGAACGTTATTGGTAGCATTTGCGTTCTATTTTCATGTATTTTGTCACATTCTTGACAAAATCGAGCCGTTATTGCAGAAGAATGGTATAATTGTATAATAAAATAGGCTCAGCCGTTTATTTTGACACGCTTTTCAATACATCTGAACGATATTACTAGCATTTGCCTTGAATTTTCCTGAATTTTGTCACATTTTTGACAAAATCGAGTCGTTATTGCATAGAATGGTAAAATTGTATAATGAAACTGACTCAGTCGCTTATTTTGACATGCTTTTCAAAACAACTGAACGATGTTGCTAGTGTTTGCGTTCTATTTTCCTGAATTTTGCCACATTCTTGACAAAATCGAGCCGTGATTGCAAAGAATGGTAAAATTGTATAATGAAACCGACTCAGTCGCTTATTTTGACATGCTTTTCAAAACAACTGAACGATGTTGCTAACATTTGCGTACTATTTTCCTGTATTTTGTCACATTCTTGACAAAATCGAGCAGTTATTGCAGAAGAATGGTAAAATTGTATAACGAAATGGACTCAACCGTTTATTTTGCACGATTTTCAAAAGAATTGAACGTTATTGGTAGCATTTGCGTTCTATTTTCCTGTATTTTGTCACATTCATGACAAAATCGAGCCGTTATTGCAGAAGAATGGCAAAATTGCATTATGAAATAGACTCACTCGTTCATTTTGACATATCTTTCAAAACAACTGAACGATGCTGCTAGCATTAGCGTTCTATTTTCCTGAATTTTGCCACATTCTTGACAAAATCGAGCCGTTATTGCAGAAGAATGGTAAAATTGTATTATAAAATGGACTCAGTCATTTATTCTGACACGCTTTTCAATACAACTGAACATTATTGGTAGCATTTGCGTTCTATTTTCATGTATTTTGTCACATTTTTGACAAAATCGAGCCGTTATTGCAGAAGAATGGTATAATTGCATAATGAAATGGATCAACCGTTTATTTTGCACTATTTTCAAAAGAATTAAACGTTATTGGTAGCATTTGCGTTCTATTTCCTTGTATTTTGTCACATTCTTAACAAAATCGTGCCGTTATTGCAGAAGAATGGTAAGATTGTATAATAAAATAGGCTCAGCCGTTTATTTTGACACGCTTTTCAATACATCTGAACGATATTACTAGCATTTGCCTTGAATTTTCCTGAATTTTGTCACATTTTTGACAAAATCGAGTCGTTATTGCATAGAATGGTAAAATTGCATAATGAAATAGACTCACTCGTTCATTTTGACATGCTTTTCAAAACAACTGAACGATGTTGCTAGTGTTTGCGTTCTATTTTCCTGAATTTTGCCACATTCTTGACAAAATCGAGCCGTGATTGCAAAGAATGGTAAAATTGTATAATGAAACCGACTCAGTCGCTTATTTTGACATGCTTTTCAAAACAACTGAACGATGTTGCTAGCATTTGCGTGCTATTTTCCTGTATTTTGTCACATTCTTGACAAAATCGAGCAGTTATTGCAGAAGAATGGTAAAATTGTATAACGAAATGGACTCAACCGTTTATTTTGCACGATTTTCAAAAGAATTGAACGTTATTGGTAGCATTTGCGTTCTATTTTCCTGTATTTTGACACATTCTTGACAAAATCGAGCCGTTATTGCAGAAGAATGGTTAAATTGCATTATGAAATAGACTCACTCGTTCATTTTGACATACCTTTCAAAACAACTGAACGATGCTGCTAGCATTAGCGTTCTATTTTCCTGAATTTTGCCACATTCTTGACAAAATCGAGCCGTTATTGCAGAAGAATGGTAAAATTGTATAATAAAATGGACTCAGTCATTTATTCTGACACGCTTTTCAATACAACTGAACGTTATTGGTAGCATTTGCGTTCTATTTTCATGTATTTTGTCACCTTCTTGACAAAATCGAGCCGTTATTGCAGAAGAATGGTATTATTGTATAATAAAATAGGCTCAGCCGTTTATTTTGACACGCTTTTCAATACATCTGAACGATTTTACTAGCATTTGCCTTGAATTTTCCTGAATTTTGTCACATTTTTGACAAAATCGAGTCGTTATTGCATAGAATGGTAAAATTGTATAATGAAACTGACTCAGTCGCTTATTTTGACATGCTTTTCAAAACAACTGAACGATGTTGCTAGAGTTTGCGTTCTATTTTCCTGTATTTTGTCACATTCTTGACAAAATCGAGCCGTTATTGTAGAAGTAGGATAAAATTGTATAACGAAATGGACTCAACCGTTTATTTTGGCACGATTCTCAAAAGAATTGAACGCTTTTGGATGCATTTGCGTTCTATTTTTCTGTATTTTGTCACATTCTTAACAAAATCGTGCCGTTATTGCAGAAGAATGGTAAGATTGTATAATAAAATAGGCTCAGCCGTTTATTCTGACACGCTTTTCAATACAACTGAACGTTATTGGTAGCATTTTCGTTCTATTTTCATGTATTTTGTCACATTCTTGACAAAATCGTGCCGTTATTGCAGAAGAATGGTAAGATTATATAATAAAATAGGCTCAGCCGTTTATTTTGACACGCTTTTCAATACATCTGAACGATATTACTAGCATTTGCCTTGAATTTTCCTGAATTTTGTCACATTTTTGACAAAATCATGTCGTTATTGCATAGAATGGTAAAATTGCATAATGAAATAGACTCACTCGTTCATTTTGACATGCTTTTCAAAACAACTGAACGATGTTGCTAGTGTTTGCGTTCTATTTTCCTGAATTTTGCCACATTCTTGACAAAATCGAGCCGTGATTGCAAAGAATGGTAAAATTGTATAATGAAACCGACTCAGTTGCTTATTTTGACATGCTTTTCAAAACAACTGAACGATGTTGCTAACATTTGCGTACTATTTTCCTGTATTTTGTCACATTCTTGACAAAATCGAGCAGTTATTGCAGAAGAATGGTAAAATTGTATAACGAAATGGACTCAACCGTTTATTTTGCACGATTTTCAAAAGAATTGAACGTTATTGGTAGCATTTGCGTTCTATTTTCCTGTATTTTGTCACATTCATGACAAAATCGAGCCGTTATTGCAGAAGAATGGCAAAATTGCATTATGAAATAGACTCACTCGTTCATTTTGACATATCTTTCAAAACAACTGAACGATGCTGCTAGCATTAGCGTTCTATTTTCCTGAATTTTGCCACATTCTTGACAAAATCGAGCCGTTATTGCAGAAGAATGGTAAAATTGTATTATAAAATGGACTCAGTCATTTATTCTGACACGCTTTTCAATACAACTGAACATTATTGGTAGCATTTGCGTTCTATTTTCATGTATTTTGTCACATTTTTGACAAAATCGAGCCGTTATTGCAGAAGAATGGTATAATTGCATAATGAAATGGATCAACCGTTTATTTTGCACTATTTTCAAAAGAATTAAACGTTATTGGTAGCATTTGCGTTCTATTTCCTTGTATTTTGTCACATTCTTAACAAAATCGTGCCGTTATTGCAGAAGAATGGTAAGATTGTATAATAAAATAGGCTCAGCCGTTTATTTTGACACGCTTTTCAATACATCTGAACGATATTACTAGCATTTGCCTTGAATTTTCCTGAATTTTGTCACATTTTTGACAAAATCGAGTCGTTATTGCATAGAATGGTAAAATTGCATAATGAAATAGACTCACTCGTTCATTTTGACATGCTTTTCAAAACAACTGAACGATGTTGCTAGTGTTTGCGTTCTATTTTCCTGAATTTTGCCACATTCTTGACAAAATCGAGCCGTGATTGCAAAGAATGGTAAAATTGTATAATGAAACCGACTCAGTCGCTTATTTTGACATGCTTTTCAAAACAACTGAACGATGTTGCTAGCATTTGCGTGCTATTTTCCTGTATTTTGTCACATTCTTGACAAAATCGAGCAGTTATTGCAGAAGAATGGTAAAATTGTATAACGAAATGGACTCAACCGTTTATTTTGCACGATTTTCAAAAGAATTGAACGTTATTGGTAGCATTTGCGTTCTATTTTCCTGTATTTTGACACATTCTTGACAAAATCGAGCCGTTATTGCAGAAGAATGGTTAAATTGCATTATGAAATAGACTCACTCGTTCATTTTGACATACCTTTCAAAACAACTGAACGATGCTGCTAGCATTAGCGTTCTATTTTCCTGAATTTTGCCACATTCTTGACAAAATCGAGCCGTTATTGCAGAAGAATGGTAAAATTGTATAATAAAATGGACTCAGTCATTTATTCTGACACGCTTTTCAATACAACTGAACGTTATTGGTAGCATTTGCGTTCTATTTTCATGTATTTTGTCACATTCTTGACAAAATCGAGCCGTTATTGCAGAAGAATGGTATTATTGTATAATAAAATAGGCTCAGCCGTTTATTTTGACACGCTTTTCAATACATCTGAACGATATTACTAGCATTTGCCTTGAATTTTCCTGAATTTTGTCACATTTTTGACAAAATCGAGTCGTCATTGCATAGAATGGTAAAATTGTATAATGAAACTGACTCAGTCGCTTATTTTGACATGCTTTTCAAAACAACTGAACGATGTTGCTAGAGTTTGCGTTCTATTTTCCTGTATTTTGTCACATTCTTGACAAAATCGAGCCGTTATTGTAGAAGTAGGATAAAATTGTATAACGAAATGGACTCAACCGTTTATTTTGGCACGATTCTCAAAAGAATTGAACGCTTTTGGATGCATTTGCGTTCTATTTTTCTGTATTTTGTCACATTCTTAACAAAATCGTGCCGTTATTGCAGAAGAATGGTAAGATTGTATAATAAAATAGGCTCAGCCGTTTATTCTGACACGCTTTTCAATACAACTGAACGTTATTGGTAGCATTTTCGTTCTATTTTCATGTATTTTGTCACATTCTTGACAAAATCGTGCCGTTATTGCAGAAGAATGGTAAGATTATATAATAAAATAGGCTCAGCCGTTTATTTTGACACGCTTTTCAATACATCTGAACGATATTACTAGCATTTGCCTTGAATTTTCCTGAATTTTGTCACATTTTTGACAAAATCATGTCGTTATTGCATAGAATGGTAAAATTGCATAATGAAATAGACTCACTCGTTCATTTTGACATGCTTTTCAAAACAACTGAACGATGTTGCTAGTGTTTGCGTTCTATTTTCCTGAATTTTGCCACATTCTTGACAAAATCGAGCCGTGATTGCAAAGAATGGTAAAATTGTATTATGAAACCGACTCAGTCGCTTATTTTGACATGCTTTTCAAAACAACTGAACGATGTTGCTAGCATTTGCGTACTATTTTCCTGTATTTTGTCACATTCTTGACAAAATCGAGCAGTTATTGCAGAAGAATGGTAAAATTGTATAACGAAATGGACTCAACCGTTTATTTTGCACGATTTTCAAAAGAATTGAACGTTATTGGTAGCAAGACTGACTAGAAACAACAGAAACAACTACTCCGAGGGCTAATACCCCTACCGGCATTGAATTACACTGTTGAATCTGAAGGTGCATACATGTTAGACGTGGATATTGGTAGCATTTGCGTTCTATTTTCCTGTATTTTGACACATTCTTGACAAAATCGAGCCGTTATTGCAGAAGAATGGTTAAATTGCATTATGAAATAGACTCACTCGTTCATTTTGACATACCTTTCAAAACAACTGAACGATGCTGCTAGCTTTAGCGTTCTATTTTCCTGAATTTTGCCACATTCTTGACAAAATCGAGCCGTTATTGCAGAAGAATGGTAAAATTGTATAATAAAATGGACTCAGTCATTTATTCTGACACGCTTTTCAATACAACTGAACGTTATTGGTAGCATTTGCGTTCTATTTTCATGTATTTTGTCACATTCTTGACAAAATCGAGCCGTTATTGCAGAAGAATGGTTTAATTGTATAATAAAATAGGCTCAGCCGTTTATTTTGACACGCTTTTCAATACATCTGAACGATATTACTAGCATTTGCCTTGAATTTTCCTGAATTTTGTCACATTTTTGACAAAATCGAGTCGTTATTGCATAGAATGGTAAAATTGTATAATGAAACTGACTCAGTCGCTTATTTTGACATGCTTTTCAAAACAACTGAACGATGTTGCTAGAGTTTGCGTTCTATTTTCCTGTATTTTGTCACATTCTTGACAAAATCGAGCCGTTATTGTAGAAGTAGGATAAAATTGTATAACGAAATGGACTCAACCGTTTATTTTGGCACGATTCTCAAAAGAATTGAACGCTTTTGGATGCATTTGCGTTCTATTTTTCTGTATTTTGTCACATTCTTAACAAAATCGTGCCGTTATTGCAGAAGAATGGTAAGATTGTATAATAAAATAGGCTCAGCCGTTTATTTTGACACGCTTTCCAATACATCTGAACGATATTACTAGCATTTGCCTTGAATTTTCCTGAATTTTGTCACATTTTTGACAAAATCGAGTCGTTATTGCATAGAATGGTAAAATTGCATAATGAAATAGACTCACTCGTTCATTTTGACATGCTTTTCAAAACAACTGAACGATGTTGCTAGTGTTTGCATTCTATTTTTATGTATTTTGTCACATTCTTGACAAAATCGATCCGTTATAGCAGAAGAATGGTAAAATTGTATAATGAAATGGTCTCAACCGTTTATTTTGGCACTATTCTCAAAAGAATTGAACGCTTTTGGATGCATTTGCGTTCTATTTTTCTGTATTTTGTCACATTCTTGACAAAATCGTGCCGTTATTGCAGAAGAATGGTAAGATTGTATAATAAAATAGGCTCAGCCGTTTATTTTGACACGCTTTTCAATACATCTGAACGATATTACTAGCATTTGCCTTGAATTTTCCTGAATTTTGTCACATTTTTGACAAAATCGAGTCGTTATTGCATAGAATGGTAAAATTGTATAATGAAACTGACTCAGTCGCTTATTTTGACATGCTTTTCAAAACAACTGAACGATGTTGCAAGTGTTTGCGTTCTATTTTCCTGAATTTTGCCACATTCTTGACAAAATCGAGCCGTGATTGCAAAGAATGGTAAAATTGTATAATGAAACCGACTCAGTCGCTTATTTTGACATGCTTTTCAAAACATTTGAACGATGTTGCTAGCATTTGCGTACTATTTTCCTGTATTTTGTCACATTCTTGACAAAATCGAGCAGTTATTGCAGAAGAATGGTAAAATTGTATAACGAAATGGACTCAACCGTTTATTTTGCACGATTTTCAAAAGAATTGAACGTTATTGGTAGCATTTGCGTTCTATTTTCCTGTATTTTGTCACATTCTTGACAAAATCGAGCCGTTATTGCAGAAGAATGGTAAAATTGCATTATGAAATAGACTCACTCGTTCATTTTGACATACCTTTCAAAACAACTGAACGATGCTGCTAGCATTAGCGTTCTATTTTCCTGAATTTTGCCACATTCTTGACAAAATCGAGCCGTTATTGCAGAAGAATGGTAAAATTGTATAATAAAATGGACTCAGTCATTTATTCTGACACGCTTTTCAATACAACTGAACGTTATTGGTAGCATTTGCGTTCTATTTTCATGTATTTTGTCACATTCTTGACAAAATCGAGCCGTTATTGCAGAAGAATGGTATAATTGCATAATGAAATGGATCAACCGTTTATTTTGCACGATTTTCAAAAGAATTAAACGTTATTGGTAGCATTTGCGTTCTATTTCCTTGTATTTTGTCACATTCTTAACAAAATCGTGCTGTTATTGCAGAAGAATGGTAAGATTGTATAATAAAATAGGCTCAGCCGTTTATTTTGACACGCTTTTCAATACATCTGAACGATATTACTAGCATTTGCCTTGAATTTTCCTGAATTTTGTCACATTTTTGACAAAATCGAGTCGTTATTGCATAGAATGGTAAAATTGCATAATGAAATAGACTCACTCGTTCATTTTGACATGCTTTTCAAAACAACTGAACGATGTTGCTAGTGTTTGCATTCTATTTTTATGTATTTTGTCACATTCTTGACAAAATCGATCCGTTATAGCAGAAGAATGGTAAAATTGTATAATGAAATGGTCTCAACCGTTTATTTTGGCACTATTCTCAAAAGAATTGAACGCTTTTGGATGCATTTGCGTTCTATTTTTCTGTATTTTGTCACATTCTTAACAAAATCGTGCCGTTATTGCAGAAGAATGGTAAGATTGTATAATAAAATAGGCTCAGCCGTTTATTTTGACACGCTTTTCAATACATCTGAACGATATTACTAGCATTTGCCTTGAATTTTCCTGAATTTTGTCACATTTTTGACAAAATCGAGTCGTTATTGCATAGAATGGTAAAATTGCATAATGAAATAGACTCACTCGTTCATTTTGACATGCTTTTCAAAACAACTGAACGATGTTGCTAGTGTTTGCATTCTATTTTCCTGTATTTTGTCACATTCTTGACAAAATCGATCCGTTATAGCAGAAGAATGGTAAAATTGTATAATGAAATAGTCTCAACCGTTTAGTTTGGCACTATTCTCAAAAGAATTGAACGCTTTTGGATGCATTTGCGTTCTATTTTTCTGTATTTTGTCACATTCATGACAAAATCGAGCCGTTATTGCAGAAGAATGGTAAAATTGCATTGTGAAATAGACTCACTCGTTCATTTTGACATACCTTTCAAAACAACTGAACGATGCTGCTAGCATTAGCGTTCTATTTTCCTGTATTTTGTTACATTCTTGACAAAATCGAGCCGTTATTGCAGAAGAATGGTAAAATTGCATAATGAAATGGATGAACCGTTTATTTTGCACGATTTTCAAAAGAATTAAACGTTATTGGTAGCATTTGCGTTCTATTTCCTTGTATTTTGTCACATTCTTAACAAAATCGTGCCGTTATTGCAGAAGAATGGTAAGATTGTATAATAAAATAGGCTCAGCCGTTTATTTTGACACGCTTTTCAATACATCTGAACGATATTACTAGCATTTGCCTTGAATTTTCCTGAATTTTGTCACATTTTTGACAAAATCGAGTCGTTATTGCATAGAATGGTAAAATTGCATAATGAAATAGACTCACTCGTTCATTTTGACATGCTCTTCAAAACAACTGAACGATGTTGCTAGTGTTTGCATTCTATTTTCCTGTATTTTGTCACATTCTTGACAAAATCGATTCGTTATTGCAGAAGAATGGTAAAATTGTATAATGAAATGGACTCAACCGTTTATTTTGACATGCTTTTCAATACATCTGAACGATATTACTAGCATTTGCCTTGAATTTTCCTGAATTTTGTCACATTTTTGACAAAATCGAGTCGTTATTGCATAGAATGGTAAAATTGTATAATGAAACTGACTCAGTCGCTAATTTTGACATGCTTTTCAAAACAACTGAACGATGTTGCTAGTGTTTGCGTTCTATTTTCCTGAATTTTGCCACATTCTTGACAAAATCGAGCCGTGATTGCAAAGAATGGTAAAATTGTATAATGAAACCGACTCAGTCGCTTATTTTGACATGCTTTTCAAAACAACTGAACGATGTTGCTAGCATTTGCGTACTATTTTCCTGTATTTTGTCACATTCTTGACAAAATCGAGCAGTTATTGCAGAAGAATGGTAAAATTGTATAACGAAATGGACTCAACCGTTTATTTTGCACGATTTTCAAAAGAATTGAACGTTATTGGTAGCATTTGCGTTCTATTTTCCTGTATTTTGACACATTCTTGACAAAATCGAGCCGTTATTGCAGAAGAATGGTTAAATTGCATTATGAAATAGACTCACTCGTTCATTTTGACATACCTTTCAAAACAACTGAACGATGCTGCTAGCATTAGCGTTCTATTTTCCTGAATTTTGCCACATTCTTGACAAAATCGAGCCGTTATTGCAGAAGAATGGTAAAATTGTATAATAAAATGGACTCAGTCATTTATTCTGACACGCTTTTCAATAGAACTGAACGTTATTGGTAGCATTTGCGTTCTATTTTCATGTATTTTGTCACATTCTTGACAAAATCGAGCCGTTATTGCAGAAGAATGGTATAATTGTATAATAAAATAGGCTCAGCCGTTTATTTTGACACGCTTTTCAATACATCTGAACGATATTACTAGCATTTGCCTTGAATTTTCCTGAATTTTGTCACATTTTTGACAAAATCGAGTCGTTATTGCATAGAATGGTAAAATTGTATAATGAAACTGACTCAGTCGCTTATTTTGACATGCTTTTCAAAACAACTGAACGATGTTGCTAGTGTTTGCGTTCTATTTTCCTGTATTTTGTCACATTCTTGACAAAATCGAGCCGTTATTGTAGAAGAAGGATAAAATTGTATAACGAAATGGACTCAACCGTTTATTTTGGCACGATTCTCAAAAGAATTGAACGCTTTTGGATGCATTTGCGTTCTATTTTTCTGTACTTTGTCACATTCTTAACAAAATCGTGCCGTTATTGCAGAAGAATGGTAAGATTGTATAATAAAATAGACTCAGCCGTTTATTTTGACATGCTTTTCAATACATCTGAACGATGTTGCTAGTGTTTGCGTTCTATTTTCCTGTATTTTGTCACATTCTTGACAAAATCGATCCGTTATAGCAGAAGAATGGTAAAATTGTATAATGAAATGGTCTCAACCGTTTATTTTGGCACTATTCTCAAAAGAATTGAACGCTTTTGGATGCATTGGCGTTCTATTTTTCTGTATTTTGTCACATTCTTAACAAAATCGTGCCGTTATTGCAAAAGAATGGTAAGATTGTATAATAAAATAGGCTCAGCCGTTTATTTTGACACGCTTTTCAATACATCTGAACGATATTACTAGCATTTGCCTTGAATTTTCCTGAATTTTGTCACATTTTTGACAAAATCGAGTCGTTATTGCATAGAATGGTAAAATTGCATAATGAAATAGACTCACTCGTTCATTTTGACATGCTTTTCAAAACAACTGAACGATGTTGCTAGTGTTTGCATTCTATTTTTCTGTATTTTGTCACATTCTTGACAAAATCGATCCGTTATAGCAGAAGAATGGTAAAATTGTATAATGAAATGGTCTCAACCGTTTATTTTGGCACTATTCTCAAAAGAATTGAACGCTTTTGGATGCATTTGCGTTCTATTTTTCTGTATTTTGTCACATTCTTAACAAAGTCGTGCCGTTATTGCAGAAGAATGGTGAGATTGTATAATAAAATAGGCTCAGCCGTTTATTTTGACACGATTTTCAATACATCTGAACGATATTACTAGCATTTGCCTTGAATTTTCCTGAATTTTGTCACATTTTTGACAAAATCGAGTCGTTATTGCATAGAATGGTAAAATTGTATAATGAAACTGACTCAGTCGCTTATTTTGACATGCTTTTCAAAACAACTGAACGATGTTGCTAGTGTTTGCGTTCTATTTTCCTGAATTTTGCCACATTCTTGACAAAATCGAGCCGTGATTGCAAAGAATGGTAAAATTGTATAATGAAACCGACTCAGTCGCTTATTTTGACATGCTTTTCAAAACAACTGAACGATGTTGCTAGCATTTGCGTACTATTTTCCTGTATTTTGTCACATTCTTGACAAAATCGAGCAGTTATTGCAGAAGAATGGTAAAATTGTATAACGAAATGGACTCAACCGTTTATTTTGCACGATTTTCAAAAGAATTGAACGTTATTGGTAGCATTTGCGTTCTATTTTCCTGTATTTTGTCACATTCTTGACAAAATCGAGCCGTTATTGCAGAAGAATGGTAAAATTGCATTATGAAATACACTCACTCGTTCATTTTGACATACCTTTCAAAACAACTGAACGATGCTGCTAGCATTAGCGTTCTATTTTCCTGAATTTTGCCACATTCTTGACAAAATCGAGCCGTTATTGCAGAAGAATGGTAAAATTGTATAATAAAATGGACTCAGTCATTTATTCTGACACGCTTTTCAATACAACTGAACGTTATTGGTAGCATTTGCGTTCTATTTTCATGTATTTTGTCACATTCTTGACAAAATCGAGCCGTTATTGCAGAAGAATGGTATAATTGTATAATGAAATGGATCAACCGTTTATTTTGCACGATTTTCAAAAGAATTAAACGTTATTGGTAGCATCTGCGTTCTATTTCCTTCTATTTTGTCACATTCTTAACAAAATCGTGCCGTTATTGCAGAAGAATGGTAAGATTGTATAATAAAATAGACTCAGCCGTTTATTTTGACATGCTTTTCAATACATCTGAACGATGTTGCTAGTGTTTGCGTTCTATTTTCCTGTATTTTGTCACATTCTTGACAAAATCGATCCGTTATAGCAGAAGAATGGTGAAATTGTATAATGAAATGGTCTCAACCGTTTATCTTGGCACTATTCTCAAAAGAATTGAACGCTTTTGGATGCATTTGCGTTCTATTTTTCTGTATTTTGTCACATTCTTAACAAAATCGTGCCGTTATTGAAGAAGAATGGTAAAATTGTATAATAAAATGGACTCTGTCATTCATTCTGACACGCTTTTCAATGCAACTGAACGTTATTGGTAGCATTTGCGTTCTATTTTCATGTATTTTGTCACATTCTTGACAAAATCGAGCCGTTATTGCAGAAGAATGGTAAAATTGCATTATGAAATAGACTCACTCGTTCATTTTGACATACCTTTAAAAACAACTGAACGATGCTGCTAGCATTTGCGTTCTATTTTCTTGTATTTTGTCACATTCTTAACAAAATCGTGCCGTTATTGCAGAGGAATGGTAAAATTGTATAACGAAATGGACTCAACCGTTTATTTTGCACGATTTTCAAAAAAATTGAACGTTATTGGTAGCATTTGCGTTCTATTTTCCTGTATTTTGTCACATTCTTGACAAAATCGAGCAGTTATTGCAGAAGAATGGTAAAATTGTATAACGAAATGGACTCAACCGTTTATTTTGCACGATTTTCAAAAGAATTGAACGTTATTGGTAGCATTTGCGTTCTATTTTCCTGTATTTTGTCACATTCTTGACAAAATCGAGCCGTTATTGCAGAAGAATGGTAAAATTGCATTATGAAATACTCACTCGTTTATTTTGACATACTTTTCAAAACAACTGAACGATGTTGCTAGCATTTGCGTTGCATTTTCCTTTATTTTGTCACATTTTGACAAAATCGAGTCGTTATTGCAGAAGAATGGTAAAATTGTATAGTAAAATGGACTCAGTCATTCATTCTGACACGCTTTTCAATACAACTGAACGTTATTGGTAGCATTTGCGTTCTATTTTCATGTATTTTGTCACATTCTTGACAAAATCGAGCCGTTATTGCAGAAGAATGGTAAAAAAGTATAATGAAATGGATCAACCGTTTATTTTGCACGATTTTCAAAAGAATTAAACGTTATTGGTAGCATTTGCGTTCTATCTCCTTGTATTTTGTCACATTCTTAACAAAATCGTGCCGTTATTGCAGAAGAATGGTAAAATTGTATAATAAAATAGACAGCCGTTTATTTTGAAACGATTTTCAATACAACTGAACGGTTTTGCTAGCGTTTGCGTAGCATTTTCCTTTATTTTGTCAAATTTTGACAAAATCGAGTCGTTATTGTAGAAGAAGGATAAAATTGTATAACGAAATGGACTCAACCGTTTATTTTGGCACGATTCTCAAAAGAATTGAACGCTTTTGGATGCATTTGCGTTCTATTTTTCTGTATTTTGTCACATTCTTAACAAAATCGTGCCGTTATTGCAGAAGAATGGTAAGTTTGTATAATAAAATAGACTCAGCCGTTTATTTTGACACGCTTTTCAAACAACTGAACGATTTTGCTAGCATTTGCGTTCTATTTTTCTGTATTTTGTCACATTCTTAACAAAATCGAGCCGTTTTTGCAGAAGAATGGGAAAATTGTATAATGAGATAGACTCAGCCGTTTATTTTGACACGCTTTCAATACAACTAAACGATTTTGCAGGCATTTGCGTTGAATTTGCATGAATTTTGTCACATTTTTGACAAAATCGAGCCGTTATTGCAGAAGAATGGTAAAATTGTATAATAAAATAGACTCAGCCGTTTATTTTGACACGCTTTCAATACATCTGAACGTTATAGCTAGCATTTCCGTTGAATTTTCCTGTATTTTGTCACATTCTTAACAAAATCGAGCCGTTTTTGCAGAAGAATGGTAAAATTGTATAATAAAATAGACTCAGCCGTTTATTTTGACACGCTTTCAATACAACTAAACGATTTTGCAGGCATTTGCGTTGAATTTGCATGAATTTTGTCACATTTTTGACAAAATCGAGCCGTTATTGCAGAAGAATGGTAAAATTGTATAATAAAATAGACTCAGCCGTTTATTTTGACACGCTTTTCAATACATCTGAACGATATTACTAGCATTTGCCTTGAATTTTCCTGAATTTTGTCACATTTTTGACAAAATCGAATCGTTATTGCATAGAATGGTAAAATTGTATAATGAAACTGACTCAGTCGCTTATTTTGACATGCTTTTCAAAACAACTGAACGATGTTGCTAGTGTTTGCGTTCTATTTTCCTGAATTTTGCCACATTCTTGACAAAATCGAGCCGTGATTGCAAAGAATGGTAAAATTGTATAATGAAACCGACTCAGTCGCTTATTTTGACATGCTTTTCAAAACAACTGAACGATGTTGCTAGCATTTGCGTTCTATTTTCCTGTATTTGGTCACATTCACGACAAAATCGCGCCGTTATTGCAGAAGAATGGTAAAATTGTATATTTAGATAGACTCAGCCGTTTATTATGACACGCTTTCAATACAACTGAACGATTTTGCAGGCATTTGCGTTGAATTTTCATTAATTTTGTCACTTTCTTGACAAAATCGAGTCGTTATTGCAGAAGAATGGTAAAATTGTATAATGAGATAGACTCAGCCGTTTATTTTGACACGCTTTCAATACATCTGAACGTTATAGCTAGCATTTGCGTTGAATTTTCCTGTATTTTGTCACATTTTTGACCAAATCGAGCCGTTTTTGCAGAAGAATGGTAACATTGTATAATAAAATAGACTCAGTCGTTCATTTTGACACGCTTTTCAATACAACTGAACGATTTTGCTAGCATTTGCGTTCTATTTTCCTGTATTTGGTCACATTCACGACAAAATCGCGCCGTTATTGCAGAAGAATGGTAAAATTGTATATTTAGATAGACTCAGCCGTTTATTATGACACGCTTTCAATACAACTGAACGATTTTGCAGGCATTTGCGTTGAATTTGCATGAATTTTGTCACATTTTTGACAAAATCGAGCCGTTATTGCAGAAGAATGGTAAAATTGTATAATAAAATAGACTCAGCCGTATATTTTGACACGCGTTCAATACAACTGAACGATTTTGCAGGCATTTGCGTTGAATTTGCATGAATTTTGTCACATTTTTGACAAAATCGAGCCGTTATTGCAGAAGAATGGTAAAATTGTATAATAAAATAGACTCAGCCGTTTATTTTGACACGCGTTCAATACATCTGAACGTTATTGCTAGCATTTGAGTTGAATTTTCATTAATTTTGTCACATTCTTGACAAAATCGAGTCGTTATTGCAGAAGAATGGTAAAATTGTATAATGAGATAGACTCAGCCGTTTATTTTGACACGCTTTCAATACAACTGAACGATTTTGCAGGCATTTGCGTTGAATTTGCATGAATTTTGTCACATTTTTTTCAAAATCGAGCCATTATTACAAAGAATGGTAAAATTGTATAATAAAATAGACTCAGCCGTTTATTTTGACACGCTTTCAATACAACTGAACGATTTTGCAGGCATTTGCGTTGAATTTGCATGATATTTGTCACATTTTTGACAAAATCGAGCCGTTATTGCAGAAGAATGGTAAAATTGTATAATTAGATAGACTCAGCCGTTTATTTTGACAGCTTTCAATACATCTGAACGTTATAGCTAGCATTTCCGTTGAATTTTCCTGTATTTTGTCACATTCTTAACAAAATCGAGCCGTTTTTGCAGAAGAATGGTAAAATTGTATAATAAAATAGACTCAGCCGTTTATTTTGACACGCTTTCAATACACTAAACGATTTTGCAGGCATTTGCGTTGAATTTGCATGAATTTTGTCACATTTTTGTCAAAATCGAGCCGTTATTGCAGAAGAATGGTAAAATTGTATAATAAAATAGACTCAGCCGTTTATTTTGACACGCGTTCAATACAACTAAACGATTTTGCAGGCATTTGCGTTGAATTTGCATGAATTTTGTCACATTTTTGACAAAATCGAGCCGTTATTGCAGAAGAATGGTAAAATTGTATAATAAAATTGACTCAGCCGTTTATTTTGACACGCTTTCAATACATCTGAACGTTATAGCTAGCATTTGCGTTGAATTTTCCTGTATTTTGTCACATTTTTGACCAAATAGAGCCGTTTGTGCAGAAGAATGGTAAAATTGTATAATAAAATTGACTCAGTCGTTCATTTTGACACGCTTTCAATACAAATGAACGATTTTGCAGGCATTTGCGTTGAATTTGCGTGAATTTTGTCACATTTTTGACAAAATCGAGTCGTTATTGCAGAAGAATGGTTAAATTGTATAATAAAATACTCAACCGTTTATTTTGACACGCGTTCAATACAACTGAACGATTTTGCAGGCATTTGCGTTGAATTTGCATGAATTTTGTCACATTTTTGACAAAATCGATCCGTTGTTGCAGAAGAATGGTAAAATTGTATAATAAAATTGACTCAGTCGTTCATTTTGACACGCTTTCAAAACAAATGAACTATTTTGCAGGCATTTGCGTTGAATTTTCATGAATTTTGTCACATTTTTGACAAAATCGAGTCGTTATTGCAGAAGAATGGTAAAATTGTATAATAAAATTGACTCAGTCGTTCATTTTGACACGCTTTCAATACAACTGAACGATTTTGCAGGCATTTGCGTTGAATTTGCATGAATTTTGTCACATTTTTGACAAAATCGAGTCGTTATTGCAGAAGAATGGTAAAATTGTATAATGAGATAGACTCAGCCGTTTATTTTGACACGCTTTCAATACATCTGAACGTTATAGCTAGCATTTGCGTTGAATTTTCCTGTATTTTGTCACATTTTTGACCAAATCGAGCCGTTTTTGCAGAAGAATGGTAAAATTGTATAATAAAATAGACTCAGTCGTTCATTTTCACACGCTTTCAAAACAACTGAACGATTTAGCAGGCATTTGCGTTGAATTTGCATGAATTTTGTCACATTTTTGACAAAATCGAGCCGTTATTGCAGAAGAATAGTAAAATTGTATAATAAAATAGACAGCCGTTTATTTGACACGCGTTCAATACAACTGAACGATATTGCTAGCATTTGCGTTGAATTTTCATGAATTTTGTCACATTTTTGACAAAATCGAGTCGTTATTGCCGAAGAATGGTAAAATTGTGTAATTAGATACTCAGCTGTTTATTTTGACACGCTTTCAATACATCTGAACGTTATAGCTAGCATTTCCGTTGAATTTTCCTGTATTTTGTCACATTCTTAACAAAATCGAGCCGTTTTTGCAGAAGAATGGGAAAATTGTATAATGAGATAGATTCAGCCGTTTATTTTGACACGCTTTCAATACATCTGAACGTTATAGCTAGCATTTGCGTTGAATTATCCTGTATTTTGTCACATTTTTGACCAAATCGAGCCGTTTTTGCAGAAGAATGGTAAAATTGTATAATAAAATTGACTCAGTCGTTCATTTTGACACGCTTTCAATACAAATGAAGATTTTGCAGGCATTTGCGTTGAATTTGCGTGAATTTTGTCACATTTTTGACAAAATCGAGTCGTTATTGCAGAAGAATGGTTAAATTGTATAATAAAATTGACTCAGTCGTTCATTTTGACATGCTTTCAATACAAATGAACGATTTTGCAGGCATTTGCGTTGAATTTGCGTGAATTTTGTCACATTTTTGACAAAATCGAGTCGTTATTGCAGAAGAATGGTTAAATTGTATAATTAGATAGACTCAGCCGTTTATTTTGACACGCTTTCAATACATCTGAACGTTATAGCTAGCATTTCCGTCTAATTTTCCTGTATTTTGTCACATTCTTAACAAAATCGAGCCGTTTTTGCAGAAGAATGGTAAAATTGTATAATAAAATAGACTCAGCCGTTTATTTTGACACGCTTTCAATACAACTAAACGATTTTGCAGGCATTTGCGTTGAATTTGCATGAATTTTGTCACATTTTTGACAAAATCGAGCCGTTATTGCAGAAGAATGGTAAAATTGTATAATAAAATTGACTCAGTCGTTCATTTTGACATGCTTTCAATACAAATGAACGATTTTGCAGGCATTTGCGTTGAATTTGCGTGAATTTTGTCACATTTTTGACAAAATCGAGTCGTTATTGCAGAAGAATGGTAAAATTGTATAATTAGATAGACTCAGCCGTTTATTTTGACACGCTTTCAATACATCTGAACGTTATAGCTAGCATTTGCGTTGAATTTTCCTGTATTTTGTCACATTTTTGACCAAATCGAGCCGTTTTTGCTGAAGAATGGGAAAATTGTATAATGAGATAGATTCAGCCGTTTATTTTGACACGCTTTCAATACATCTGAACGTTATAGCTAGCATTTGCGTTGAATTATCCTGTATTTTGTCACATTTTTGACCAAATCGAGCCGTTTTTGCAGAAGAATGGTAAAATTGTATAATAAAATTGACTCAGTCGTTCATTTTGACATGCTTTCAATACAAATGAACGATTTTGCAGGCATTTGCGTTGAATTTGCGTGAATTTTGTCACATTTTTGACAAAATCGAGTCGTTATTGCAGAAGAATGGTTAAATTGTATAATTAGATAGACTCAGCCGTTTATTTTGACACGCTTTCAATATATCTGAACGTTATAGCTAGCATTTCCGTCTAATTTTCCTGTATTTTGTCACATTCTTAACAAAATCGAGCCGTTTTTGCAGAAGAATGGTAAAATTGTATAATAAAATAGACTCAGCCGTTTATTTTGACACGCTTTCAATACAACTAAACGATTTTGCAGGCATTTGCGTTGAATTTGCATGAATTTTGTCACATTTTTGACAAAATCGAGCCGTTATTGCAGAAGAATGGTAAAATTGTATAATAAAATTGACTCAGTCGTTCATTTTGACATGCTTTCAATACAAATGAACGATTTTGCAGGCATTTGCGTTGAATTTGCGTGAATTTTGTCACATTTTTGACAAAATCGAGTCGTTATTGCAGAAGAATGGTAAAATTGTATAATGAGATAGACTCAGCCGTTTATTTTGACACGCTTTCAATACATCTGAACGTTATAGCTAGCATTTGCGTTGAATTTTCCTGTATTTTGTCATATTTTTGACCAAATCGAGCCGTTTTGGGTGAAGAATGGTAAAATTGTATAATAAAATTGACTCAGTCGTTCATTTTGACATGCTTTCAATACAAATGAACGATTTTGCAGGCATTTGCGTTGAATTTGCGTAAATTTTGTCACATTTTTGACAAAATCGAGTCGTTTGTGCAGAAGAATGGTAAAATTGTATAATAAAATTGACTCAGTCGTTCATTTTGACACGCTTTCAATACAACTGAACGATTTTGCAGGCATTTGCGTTGAATTTGCATGAATTTTGTCACATTTTTGACAAAATCGAGTCGTTATTGCAGAAGAATGGTAAAATTGTATAATAAAATTGACTCAGTCGTTCATTTTGACACGCTTTCAATACAACTGAACGATTTTGCAGGCATTTGCGTTGAATTTGCTGAATTTTGTCACATTTTTGACAAAATCGAGTCGTTATTGCAGAAGAATGGTAAAATTGTATAATGAGATAGACTCAGCCGTTTATTTTGACACGCTTTCAATACATCTGAACGTTATAGCTAGCATTTGCGTTGAATTTTCCTGTATTTTGTCACATTTTTGACCAAATCGAGCCGTTTTTGCAGAAGAATGGTAAAATTGTATAATAAAATAGACTCAGTCGTTCATTTTCACACGCGTTCAAAACAACTGAACGATTTAGCAGGCATTTGCGTTGAATTTGCATGAATTTTGTCACATTTTTGACCAAATCGAGCCGTTTTTGCAGAAGAATGGTAAAATTGTATAATAAAATTGACTCAGTCGTTCATTTTGACACGCTTTCAATACAAATGAAGATTTTGCAGGCATTTGCGTTGAATTTGCGTGAATTTTGTCACATTTTTGACAAAATCGAGTCGTTATTGCAGAAGAATGGTTAAATTGTATAATAAAATTGACTCAGTCGTTCATTTTGACATGCTTTCAATACAAATGAACGATTTTGCAGGCATTTGCGTTGAATTTGCGTGAATTTTGTCACATTCTTAACAAAATCGAGCCGTTTTTGCAGAAGAATGGTAAAATTGTATAATAAAATAGACTCAGCCGTTTATTTTGACACGCTTTCAATACAACTAAACGATTTTGCAGGCATTTGCGTTGAATTTTCCTGTATTTTGTCACATTTTTGACCAAATCGAGCCGTTTTTGCAGAAGAATGGTAAAATTGTATAATAAAATAGACTCAGTCGTTCATTTTCACACGCGTTCAAAACAACTGAACGATTTAGCAGGCATTTGCGTTGAATTTGCATGAATTTTGTCACATTTTTGACCAAATCGAGCCGTTTTTGCAGAAGAATGGTAAAATTGTATAATAAAATTGACTCAGTCGTTCATTTTGACACGCTTTCAATACAAATGAAGATTTTGCAGGCATTTGCGTTGAATTTGCGTGAATTTTGTCACATTTTTGACAAAATCGAGTCGTTATTGCAGAAGAATGGTAAAATTGTATAATTAGATAGACTCAGCCGTTTATTTTGACACGCTTTCAATTCATCTGAACGTTATAGCTAGCATTTGCGTTGAATTTTCCTGTATTTTGTCACATTTTTGACCAAATCGAGCCGTTTTTGCTGAAGAATGGGAAAATTGTATAATGAGATAGATTCAGCCGTTTATTTTGACACGCTTTCAATACATCTGAACGTTATAGCTAGCATTTGCGTTGAATTATCCTGTATTTTGTCACATTTTTGACCAAATCGAGCCGTTTTTGCAGAAGAATGGTAAAATTGTATAATAAAATTGACTCAGTCGTTCATTTTGACATGCTTTCAATACAAATGAACGATTTTGCAGGCATTTGCGTTGAATTTGCGTGAATTTTGTCACATTTTTGACAAAATCGAGTCGTTATTGCAGAAGAATGGTTAAATTGTATAATTAGATAGACTCAGCCGTTTATTTTGACACGCTTTCAATACATCTGAACGTTATAGCTAGCATTTCCGTCTAATTTTCCTGTATTTTGTCACATTCTTAACAAAATCGAGCCGTTTTTGCAGAAGAATGGTAAAATTGTATAATAAAATAGACTCAGCCGTTTATTTTGACACGCTTTCAATACAACTAAACGATTTTGCAGGCATTTGCGTTGAATTTGCATGAATTTTGTCACATTTTTGACAAAATCGAGCCGTTATTGCAGAAGAATGGTAAAATTGTATAATAAAATTGACTCAGTCGTTCATTTTGACATGCTTTCAATACAAATGAACGATTTTGCAGGCATTTGCGTTGAATTTGCGTGAATTTTGTCACATTTTTGACAAAATCGAGTCGTTATTGCAGAAGAATGGTAAAATTGTATAATTAGATAGACTCAGCCGTTTATTTTGACACGCTTTCAATACAACTAAACGATTTTGCAGGCATTTGTGTTGAATTTTCATTAATTTTGTCACATTCTAGACAAAATCGAGTCGTTATTGCAGAAGAATGGTAAAATTGTATAATGAGATAGACTCAGCCGTTTATTTTGACACGCTTTCAATACATCTGAACGTTATAGCTAGCATTTGCGTTGAATTTTCCTGTATTTTGTCATATTTTTGACCAAATCGAGCCGTTTTGGGTGAAGAATGGTAAAATTGTATAATAAAATTGACTCAGTCGTTCATTTTGACATGCTTTCAATACAAATGAACGATTTTGCAGGCATTTGCGTTGAATTTGCGTAAATTTTGTCACATTTTTGACAAAATCGAGTCGTTTGTGCAGAAGAATGGTAAAATTGTATAATAAAATTGACTCAGTCGTTCATTTTGACACGCTTTCAATACAACTGAACGATTTTGCAGGCATTTGCGTTGAATTTGCATGAATTTTGTCACATTTTTGACAAAATCGAGTCGTTATTGCAGAAGAATGGTAAAATTGTATAATAAAATTGACTCAGTCGTTCATTTTGACATGCTTTCAATACAAATGAACGATTTTGCAGGCATTTGCGTTGAATTTGCGTGAATTTTGTCACATTTTTGACAAAATCGAGTCGTTATTGCAGAAGAATGGTTAAATTGTATAATTAGATAGACTCAGCCGTTTATTTTGACACGCTTTCAATACATCTGAACGTTATAGCTAGCATTTCCGTCTAATTTTCCTGTATTTTGTCACATTCTTAACAAAATCGAGCCGTTTTTGCAGAAGAATGGTAAAATTGTATAATAAAATAGACTCAGCCGTTTATTTTGACACGCTTTCAATACAACTAAACGATTTTGCAGGCATTTGCGTTGAATTTGCATGAATTTTGTCACATTTTTGACAAAATCGAGCCGTTATTGCAGAAGAATGGTAAAATTGTATAATAAAATTGACTCAGTCGTTCATTTTGACATGCTTTCAATACAAATGAACGATTTTGCAGGCATTTGCGTTGAATTTGCGTGAATTTTGTCACATTTTTGACAAAATCGAGTCGTTATTGCAGAAGAATGGTAAAATTGTATAATTAGATAGACTCAGCCGTTTATTTTGACACGCTTTCAATACAACTAAACGATTTTGCAGGCATTTGTGTTGAATTTTCATTAATTTTGTCACATTCTAGACAAAATCGAGTCGTTATTGCAGAAGAATGGTAAAATTGTATAATGAGATAGACTCAGCCGTTTATTTTGACACGCTTTCAATACATCTGAACGTTATAGCTAGCATTTGCGTTGAATTTTCCTGTATTTTGTCATATTTTTGACCAAATCGAGCCGTTTTGGGTGAAGAATGGTAAAATTGTATAATAAAATTGACTCAGTCGTTCATTTTGACATGCTTTCAATACAAATGAACGATTTTGCAGGCATTTGCGTTGAATTTGCGTAAATTTTGTCACATTTTTGACAAAATCGAGTCGTTATTGCAGAAGAATGGTTAAATTGTATAATTAGATAGACTCAGCCGTTTATTTTGACACGCTTTCAATACATCTGAACGTTATAGCTAGCATTTCCGTCTAATTTTCCTGTATTTTGTCACATTCTTAACAAAATCGAGCCGTTTTTGCAGAAGAATGGTAAAATTGTATAATAAAATAGACTCAGCCGTTTATTTTGACACGCTTTCAATACAACTAAACGATTTTGCAGGCATTTGCGTTGAATTTGCATGAATTTTGTCACATTTTTGACAAAATCGAGCCGTTATTGCAGAAGAATGGTAAAATTGTATAATAAAATTGACTCAGTCGTTCATTTTGACATGCTTTCAATACAAATGAACGATTTTGCAGGCATTTGCGTTGAATTTGCGTGAATTTTGTCACATTTTTGACAAAATCGAGTCGTTATTGCAGAAGAATGGTAAAATTGTATAATTAGATAGACTCAGCCGTTTATTTTGACACGCTTTCAATACAACTAAACGATTTTGCAGGCATTTGTGTTGAATTTTCATTAATTTTGTCACATTCTAGACAAAATCGAGTCGTTATTGCAGAAGAATGGTAAAATTGTATAATGAGATAGACTCAGCCGTTTATTTTGACACGCTTTCAATACATCTGAACGTTATAGCTAGCATTTGCGTTGAATTTTCCTGTATTTTGTCATATTTTTGACCAAATCGAGCCGTTTTGGGTGAAGAATGGTAAAATTGTATAATAAAATTGACTCAGTCGTTCATTTTGACATGCTTTCAATACAAATGAACGATTTTGCAGGCATTTGCGTTGAATTTGCGTAAATTTTGTCACATTTTTGACAAAATCGAGTCGTTTGTGCAGAAGAATGGTAAAATTGTATAATAAAATTGACTCAGTCGTTCATTTTGACACGCTTTCAATACAACTGAACGATTTTGCAGGCATTTGCGTTGAATTTGCATGAATTTTGTCACATTTTTGACAAAATCGAGTCGTTATTGCAGAAGAATGGTAAAATTGTATAATAAAATTGACTCAGTCGTTCATTTTGACATGCTTTCAATACAAATGAACGATTTTGCAGGCATTTGCGTTGAATTTGCGTGAATTTTGTCACATTTTTGACAAAATCGAGTCGTTATTGCAGAAGAATGGTTAAATTGTATAATTAGATAGACTCAGCCGTTTATTTTGACACGCTTTCAATACATCTGAACGTTATAGCTAGCATTTCCGTCTAATTTTCCTGTATTTTGTCACATTCTTAACAAAATCGAGCCGTTTTTGCAGAAGAATGGTAAAATTGTATAATAAAATAGACTCAGCCGTTTATTTTGACACGCTTTCAATACAACTAAACGATTTTGCAGGCATTTGCGTTGAATTTGCATGAATTTTGTCACATTTTTGACAAAATCGAGCCGTTATTGCAGAAGAATGGTAAAATTGTATAATAAAATTGACTCAGTCGTTCATTTTGACATGCTTTCAATACAAATGAACGATTTTGCAGGCATTTGCGTTGAATTTGCGTGAATTTTGTCACATTTTTGACAAAATCGAGTCGTTATTGCAGAAGAATGGTAAAATTGTATAATTAGATAGACTCAGCCGTTTATTTTGACACGCTTTCAATACAACTAAACGATTTTGCAGGCATTTGTGTTGAATTTTCATTAATTTTGTCACATTCTAGACAAAATCGAGTCGTTATTGCAGAAGAATGGTAAAATTGTATAATGAGATAGACTC
Organism: Agrilus cyanescens; assembly: GCA_947389935.1. Taxonomy (NCBI): domain Eukaryota; kingdom Metazoa; phylum Arthropoda; class Insecta; order Coleoptera; family Buprestidae; genus Agrilus; species Agrilus cyanescens. The sequence continues at coordinate 11,714,318 of OX376711.1, forward strand.
AGCCGTTTATTTTGACACGCTTTCAATACATCTGAACGTTATAGCTAGCATTTGCGTTGAATTTTCCTGTATTTTGTCATATTTTTGACCAAATCGAGCCGTTTTGGGTGAAGAATGGTAAAATTGTATAATAAAATTGACTCAGTCGTTCATTTTGACATGCTTTCAATACAAATGAACGATTTTGCAGGCATTTGCGTTGAATTTGCGTAAATTTTGTCACATTTTTGACAAAATCGAGTCGTTATTGCAGAAGAATGGTTAAATTGTATAATTAGATAGACTCAGCCGTTTATTTTGACACGCTTTCAATACATCTGAACGTTATAGCTAGCATTTCCGTCTAATTTTCCTGTATTTTGTCACATTCTTAACAAAATCGAGCCGTTTTTGCAGAAGAATGGTAAAATTGTATAATAAAATAGACTCAGCCGTTTATTTTGACACGCTTTCAATACAACTAAACGATTTTGCAGGCATTTGCGTTGAATTTGCATGAATTTTGTCACATTTTTGACAAAATCGAGCCGTTATTGCAGAAGAATGGTAAAATTGTATAATAAAATTGACTCAGTCGTTCATTTTGACATGCTTTCAATACAAATGAACGATTTTGCAGGCATTTGCGTTGAATTTGCGTGAATTTTGTCACATTTTTGACAAAATCGAGTCGTTATTGCAGAAGAATGGTAAAATTGTATAATTAGATAGACTCAGCCGTTTATTTTGACACGCTTTCAATACAACTAAACGATTTTGCAGGCATTTGTGTTGAATTTTCATTAATTTTGTCACATTCTAGACAAAATCGAGTCGTTATTGCAGAAGAATGGTAAAATTGTATAATGAGATAGACTCAGCCGTTTATTTTGACACGCTTTCAATACATCTGAACGTTATAGCTAGCATTTGCGTTGAATTTTCCTGTATTTTGTCATATTTTTGACCAAATCGAGCCGTTTTGGGTGAAGAATGGTAAAATTGTATAATAAAATTGACTCAGTCGTTCATTTTGACATGCTTTCAATACAAATGAACGATTTTGCAGGCATTTGCGTTGAATTTGCGTAAATTTTGTCACATTTTTGACAAAATCGAGTCGTTTGTGCAGAAGAATGGTAAAATTGTATAATAAAATTGACTCAGTCGTTCATTTTGACACGCTTTCAATACAACTGAACGATTTTGCAGGCATTTGCGTTGAATTTGCATGAATTTTGTCACATTTTTGACAAAATCGAGTCGTTATTGCAGAAGAATGGTAAAATTGTATAATAAAATTGACTCAGTCGTTCATTTTGACATGCTTTCAATACAAATGAACGATTTTGCAGGCATTTGCGTTGAATTTGCGTGAATTTTGTCACATTTTTGACAAAATCGAGTCGTTATTGCAGAAGAATGGTTAAATTGTATAATTAGATAGACTCAGCCGTTTATTTTGACACGCTTTCAATACATCTGAACGTTATAGCTAGCATTTCCGTCTAATTTTCCTGTATTTTGTCACATTCTTAACAAAATCGAGCCGTTTTTGCAGAAGAATGGTAAAATTGTATAATAAAATAGACTCAGCCGTTTATTTTGACACGCTTTCAATACAACTAAACGATTTTGCAGGCATTTGCGTTGAATTTGCATGAATTTTGTCACATTTTTGACAAAATCGAGCCGTTATTGCAGAAGAATGGTAAAATTGTATAATAAAATTGACTCAGTCGTTCATTTTGACATGCTTTCAATACAAATGAACGATTTTGCAGGCATTTGCGTTGAATTTGCGTGAATTTTGTCACATTTTTGACAAAATCGAGTCGTTATTGCAGAAGAATGGTAAAATTGTATAATTAGATAGACTCAGCCGTTTATTTTGACACGCTTTCAATACAACTAAACGATTTTGCAGGCATTTGTGTTGAATTTTCATTAATTTTGTCACATTCTAGACAAAATCGAGTCGTTATTGCAGAAGAATGGTAAAATTGTATAATGAGATAGACTCAGCCGTTTATTTTGACACGCTTTCAATACATCTGAACGTTATAGCTAGCATTTGCGTTGAATTTTCCTGTATTTTGTCATATTTTTGACCAAATCGAGCCGTTTTGGGTGAAGAATGGTAAAATTGTATAATAAAATTGACTCAGTCGTTCATTTTGACATGCTTTCAATACAAATGAACGATTTTGCAGGCATTTGCGTTGAATTTGCGTAAATTTTGTCACATTTTTGACAAAATCGAGTCGTTTGTGCAGAAGAATGGTAAAATTGTATAATAAAATTGACTCAGTCGTTCATTTTGACACGCTTTCAATACAACTGAACGATTTTGCAGGCATTTGCGTTGAATTTGCATGAATTTTGTCACATTTTTGACAAAATCGAGTCGTTATTGCAGAAGAATGGTAAAATTGTATAATAAAATTGACTCAGTCGTTCATTTTGACACGCTTTCAATACAACTGAACGATTTTGCAGGCATTTGCGTTGAATTTGCATGAATTTTGTCACATTTTTGACAAAATCGAGTCGTTATTGCAGAAGAATGGTAAAATTGTATAATGAGATAGACTCAGCCGTTTATTTTGACACGCTTTCAATACATCTGAACGTTATAGCTAGCATTTGCGTTGAATTTTCCTGTATTTTGTCACATTTTTGACCAAATCGAGCCGTTTTTGCAGAAGAATGGTAAAATTGTATAATAAAATAGACTCAGTCGTTCATTTTCACACGCGTTCAAAACAACTGAACGATTTAGCAGGCATTTGCGTTGAATTTGCATGAATTTTGTCACATTTTTGACAAAATCGAGCCGTTATTGCAGAAGAATAGTAAAATTGTATAATAAAATAGACAGCCGTTTATTTGACACGCGTTCAATACAACTGAACGATATTGCTAGCATTTGCGTTGAATTTTCATGAATTTTGTCACATTTTTGACAAAATCGAGTCGTTATTGCCGAAGAATGGTAAAATTGTGTAATTAGATACTCAGCTGTTTATTTTGACACGCTTTCAATACATCTGAACGTTATAGCTAGCATTTCCGTTGAATTTTCCTGTATTTTGTCACATTCTTAACAAAATCGAGCCGTTTTTGCAGAAGAATGGGAAAATTGTATAATGAGATAGATTCACCCGTTTATTTTGACACGCTTTCAATACATCTGAACGTTATAGCTAGCATTTGCGTTGAATTATCCTGTATTTTGTCACATTTTTGACCAAATCGAGCCGTTTTTGCAGAAGAATGGTAAAATTGTATAATAAAATTGACTCAGTCGTTCATTTTGACACGCTTTCAATACAAATGAACGATTTTGCAGGCATTTGCGTTGAATTTGCATGAATTTTGTCACATTTTTGACAAAATCGAGTCGTTATTGCAGAAGAATGGTTAAATTGTATAATTAGATAGACTCAGCCGTTTATTTTGACACGCTTTCAATACATCTGAACGTTATAGCTAGCATTTCCGTCTAATTTTCCTGTATTTTGTCACATTCTTAACAAAATCGAGCCGTTTTTGCTGAAGAATGGTACAATTGTATAATAAAATTGACTCAGTCGTTCATTTTGACATGCTTTCAATACAAATGAACGATTTTGCAGGCATTTGCGTTGAATTTGCATGAATTTTGTCACATTTTTGACAAAATCGAGCCGTTATTGCAGAAGAATGGTAAAATTGTATAATAAAATAGACTCAGCCGTTTATTTTGACACGCTTTCAATACAACTAAACGATTTTGCAGGCATTTGTGTTGAATTTTCATTAATTTTGTCACATTCTAGACAAAATCGAGTCGTTATTGCAGAAGAATGGTAAAATTGTATAATGAGATAGACTCAGCCGTTTATTTTGACACGCTTTCAATACATCTGAACGTTATAGCTAGCATTTGCGTTGAATTTTCCTGTATTTTGTCATATTTTTGACCAAATCGAGCCGTTTTTGCTGAAGAATGGTAAAATTGTATAATAAAATTGACTCAGTCGTTCATTTTGACATGCTTTCAATACAAATGAACGATTTTGCAGGCATTTGCGTTGAATTTGCGTGAATTTTGTCACATTTTTGACAAAATCGAGTCGTTTGTGCAGAAGAATGGTAAAATTGTATAATAAAATTGACTCAGTCGTTCATTTTGACACGCTTTCAATACAACTGAACGATTTTGCAGGCATTTGCGTTGAATTTGCATGAATTTTGTCACATTTTTGACAAAATCGAGTCGTTATTGCAGAAGAATGGTAAAATTGTATAATAAAATTGACTCAGTCGTTCATTTTGACACGCTTTCAATACTAATGAACGATTTTGCAGGCTTTTGCGTTGAATTTGCATGAATTTTGTCACATTTGTGACAAAATCGAGTCGTTATTGCAGAAGTATGGTAAAATTGTATAATTAGATAGACTCAGCCGTTTATTTTGACACGCTTTCAATACATCTGAACGTTATAGCTAGCATTTGCGTTGAATTTTCCTGTATTTTGTCACATTTTTGACCAAATCGAGCCGTTTTTGTTGAAGAATGGTAAAATTGTATAATAAAATTGACTCAGTCGTTCATTTTGACATGCTTTCAATACAAATGAAGGATTTTGCAGGCATTTGCGTTGAATTTGCGTGAATTTTGTCACATTTTTGACAAAATCGAGTCGTTATTGCAGAAGAATGGTTAAATTGTATAATTAGATAGACTCAGCCGTTTATTTTGACACGCTTTCAATACATCTGAACGTTATAGCTAGCATTTCCGTCTAATTTTCCTGTATTTTGTCACATTCTTAACAAAATCGAGCCGTTTTTGCAGAAGAATGGTAAAATAGTATAATAAAATAGACAGCCGTTTATTTTGACACGCTTTCAATACAACTAAACGATTTTGCAGGCATTTGCGTTGAATTTTCCTGTATTTTGTCACATTTTTGACCAAATCGAGCCGTTTTTGCTGAAGAATGGTAAAATTGTATAATAAAATAGACTCAGCCGTTTATTTTGACACGCTTTCAATACAACTAAACGATTTTGCAGGCATTTGCGTTGAATTTGCATGAATTTTGTCACATTTTTGACAAAATCAAGCCGTTATTGCAGAAGAATGGTAAAATTGTATAATAAAATTGACTCAGTCGTTCATTTTGACAAGCTTTCAATACAAATGAACGATTTTGCAGGCATTTGCGTTGAATTTGCGTGAATTTTGTCTCATTTTTGACAAAATCGAGTCGATATTGCAGAAGAATGGTAAAATTGTATAATTAGATAGACTCAACCGTTTATTTTGACACGCTTTCAATACATCTGAACGTTATAGCTAGCATTTGCGTTGAATTATCCTGTATTTTGTCACATTTTTGACCAAATCGAGCCGTTTTTGCAGAAGAATGGTAAAATTGTATAATAAAATTGACTCAGTCGTTCATTTTGACACGCTTTCAATACAAATGAACGATTTTGCAGGCATTTGCGTTGAATTTGCGTGAATTTTGTCACATTTTTGACAAAATCGAGTCGTTATTGCAGAAGAATGGTTAAATTGTATAATAAAATAGACTCAGCCGTTTATTTTGACACGCGTTCAATACAACTGAACGATTTTGCAGGCATTTGCGTTGAATTTGCATGAATTTTGTCACATTTTTGACAAAATCGATCCGTTGTTGCAGAAGAATGGTAAAATTGTATAATAGAATTGACTCAGTCGTTCATTTTGACACGCTTTCAAAACAAATGAACGATTTTGCAGGCATTTGCGTTGAATTTTCATGAATTTTGTCACATTTTTGACAAAATCGAGTCGTTATTGCAGAAGAATGGTAAAATTGTATAATAAAATTGACTCAGTCGTTCATTTTGACACGCTTTCAATACAACTGAACGATTTTGCAGGCATTTGCGTTGAATTTGCATGAATTTTGTCACATTTTTGACAAAATCGAGTCGTTATTGCAGAAGAATGGTTAAATTGTATAATAAAATAGACTCAGTCGTTCATTTTGACATGCTTTCAATACATCTGAACGTTATAGCTAGCATTTGCGTTGAATTTTCCTGTATTTTGTCACATTTTTGACCAAATCGAGCCGTTTTTGCTGAAGAATGGTAAAATTGTACAATAAAATTGACTCAGTCGTTCATTTTGACATGCTTTCAATACAAATGAACGATTTTGCAGGCATTTGCGTTGAATTTGCGTGAATTTTGTCACATTTTTGACAAAATCGAGTTGTTATTGCAGAAGAATGGTTAAATTGTATAATTAGATAGACTCAGCCGTTTATTTTGACACGCTTTCAATACATCTGAACGTTATAGCTAGCATTTCCGTCTAATTTTCCTGTATTTTGTCACATTCTTAACAAAATCGAGCCGTTTTTGCAGAAGAATGGTAAAATAGTATAATAAAATAGACAGCCGTTTATTTTGACACGCTTTCAATACAACTAAACGATTTTGCAGGCATTTGCGTTGAATTTGCATGAATTTTGTCACATTTTTGACAAAATCGAGCCGTTATTGCAGAAGAATAGTAAAATTGTATAATTAGATAGACTCAGCCGTTTATTTTGACACGCTTTCAATACATCTGAACGTTATAGCTAGCATTTGCGTTGAATTTTCCTGTATTTTGTCACATTTTTGACCAAATCGAGCCGTTTTTGCTGAAGAATGGTAAAATTGTATAATAAAATAGACTCAGCCGTTTATTTTGACACGCTTTCAATACAACTAAACGATTTTGCAGGCATTTGCGTTGAATTTGCATGAATTTTGTCACATTTTTGACAAAATCGAGCCGTTATTGCAGAAGAATGGTAAAATTGTATAATAAAATTGACTCAGTCGTTCATTTTGACAAGCTTTCAATACAAATGAACGATTTTGCAGGCATTTGCGTTGAATTTGCGTGAATTTTGTCTCATTTTTGACAAAATCGAGTCGATATTGCAGAAGAATGGTAAAATTGTATAATTAGATAGACTCAACCGTTTATTTTGACACGCTTTCAATACATCTGAACGTTATAGCTAGCATTTGCGTTGAATTTTCCTGTATTTTGTCACATTTTTGACCAAATCGAGCCGTTTTTGCAGAAGAATGGTAAAATTGCATAATGAAATAGACTCACTCGTTCATTTTGACATGCTTTTCAAAACAACTGAACGATGTTGCTAGCATTTGCGTTCTATTTTCCTGTATTTTGTCACATTCTTGACAAAATCGAGCCGTTATTGCAGAAGAATGGTAAAATTGTATAATGAAATGGACTCAACCGTCTATTTTGCACGATTTTCAAAAGAATTGAACGTTATTGGTAGCATTTGCGTTCTATTTTCCTGTATTTTGTCACATTCTTAACAAAATCGTGCCGTTATTGCAGAAGAATGGTAAAATTGTATAATAAAATAGAGTCAGCCGTTTATTTTGAGACGCTTTTCAATACATCTGAACGATATTACTAGCATTTGCCTTGAATTTTCCTTAATTTTGTCACATTTTTGACAAAATCGAGTCGTTATTGCAGAAGAATGGTAAAATTGCATAATGAAATAGACTCACTCGTTCATTTTGACATGCTTTTCAAAACAACTGAACGATGTTGCTAGCATTTGCGTTCTATTTTCCTGTATTTTGTCACATTCTTGACAAAATCGAGCCGTTATTGCAGAAGAATGGTAAAATTGTATAATGAAATGGACTCAACCGTTTATTTTGCACGATTTTCAAAAGAATTGAACGTTATTGGTAGCATTTGCGTTCTATTTTCCTTTATTTTGTCACATTCTTAACAAAATCGTGCCGTTATTGCAGAAGAATGGTAAAATTGTTTAATAAAATAGACTCAGCCGTTTATTTTGACAGGCTTTCAAGACATCTGAACGATATTACTAGCATTTGCCTTGAATTTTCCTGTATTTTGTCAAATTTTTGACAAAATCGAGTCGTTATTGCAGAAGAATGGTAAAATTGTATAATAAAATGGACTCAGTCATTCATTCTGACACGCTTTTCAATACAACTGAACGTTTTTGGTAGCATTAGCGTTCTATTTTCATGTATTTTGTCACATTCTTGACAAAATCGGGCCGTTATGGCAGAAGAATGGTAAAATTGCATTATGAAATAGACTCACTCGTTCATTTTGACATACCCTTAAAAACAACTGAACGATGCTGCTAGCATTAGCGTTCTATTTTCCTGAATTTTGCCACATTCTTGACAAAATCGAGCCGTGATTGCAAAGAATGGTAAAATTGTATAATGAAACTGACTCAGTCGCTTATTTTGACATGCTTTTCAAAACAACTGAACGATGTTGCTAGTGTTTGCGTTCTATTTTCCTGTATTTTGTCACATCATTGACAAAATCGTGCCGTTATTGTAGAAGAAGGATAAAATTGTATAACGAAATGGACTCAACCGTTTATTTTGGCACGATTCTCAAAAGAATTGAACGCTTTTGGATGCATTTGCGTTCTATTTTTCTGTATTTTGTCACATTATTAACAAAATCGTGCCGTTATTGCAGAAGAATTGTAAGATTGTATAATAAAATAGACTCAGCCGTTTATTTTGACATGCTTTTCAATACATCTGAACGATATTACTAGCATTTGCCTTGAATTTTCCTGAATTTTGTCACATTTTTGACAAAATCGAGTCGTTATTGCAGAAGAATGGTAAAATTGCATAATGAAATAGACTCAGTCATTCATTCTGACACGCTTTTCAATACAACTGAACGTTATTGGTAGCATTTGCGTTCTATTTTCATGTATTTTGTCACATTCTTGACAAAATCGAGCAGTTATTGCAGAAGAATGGTAAAATTGTATAATGAAATTGACTCAGTCGCTTATTTTGACATGCTTTTCAAAACAACTGAACGATGTTGCTAGCATTTGCGTTCTATTTTCCTGTATTTTGTCACATTCTTGACAAAATCGAGCCGTTATTGCAGAAGAATGGTAAAATTGTATAATGAAATGGACTCAACCGTCTATTTTGCACGATTCTCAAAAGAATTGAACGTTATTGGTAGCATTTGCGTTCTATTTTCCTGTATTTTGTCACATTCTTAACAAAATCGTGCCGTTATTGCAGAAGAATGGTAAAATTGTATAATAAAATAGACTCAGTCGTTCATTTTGACACGCTTTTCAATACAACTGAACGATTTTGCTAGCATTTGCGTTCTATTTTCCTGTATTTGGTCACATTCACGACAAAATCGCGCCGTTATTGCAGAAGAATGGTAAAATTGTATATTTAGATAGACTCAGCCGTTTATTATGACACGCTTTCAATACAACTGAACGATTTTGCAGGCATTTGCGTTGAATTTGCATGAATTTTGTCACATTTTTGACAAAATCGAGCCGTTATTGCAGAAGAATGGTAAAATTGTATAATAAAATAGACTCAGCCGTATATTTTGACACGCGTTCAATACAACTGAACGATTTTGCAGGCATTTGCGTTGAATTTGCATGAATTTTGTCACATTTTTGACAAAATCGAGCCGTTATTGCAGAAGAATGGTAAAATTGTATAATAAAATAGACTCAGCCGTTTATTTTGACACGCGTTCAATACATCTGAACGTTATTGCTAGCATTTGAGTTGAATTTTCATTAATTTTGTCACATTCTTGACAAAATCGAGTCGTTATTGCAGAAGAATGGTAAAATTGTATAATGAGATAGACTCAGCCGTTTATTTTGACACGCTTTCAATACAACTGAACGATTTTGCAGGCATTTGCGTTGAATTTGCATGAATTTTGTCACATTTTTTTCAAAATCGAGCCATTATTACAAAGAATGGTAAAATTGTATAATAAAATAGACTCAGCCGTTTATTTTGACACGCTTTCAATACAACTGAACGATTTTGCAGGCATTTGCGTTGAATTTGCATGATATTTGTCACATTTTTGACAAAATCGAGCCGTTATTGCAGAAGAATGGTAAAATTGTATAATTAGATAGACTCAGCCGTTTATTTTGACAGCTTTCAATACATCTGAACGTTATAGCTAGCATTTCCGTTGAATTTTCCTGTATTTTGTCACATTCTTAACAAAATCGAGCCGTTTTTGCAGAAGAATGGTAAAATTGTATAATAAAATAGACTCAGCCGTTTATTTTGACACGCTTTCAATACACTAAACGATTTTGCAGGCATTTGCGTTGAATTTGCATGAATTTTGTCACATTTTTGTCAAAATCGAGCCGTTATTGCAGAAGAATGGTAAAATTGTATAATAAAATAGACTCAGCCGTTTATTTTGACACGCGTTCAATACAACTAAACGATTTTGCAGGCATTTGCGTTGAATTTGCATGAATTTTGTCACATTTTTGACAAAATCGAGCCGTTATTGCAGAAGAATGGTAAAATTGTATAATAAAATTGACTCAGCCGTTTATTTTGACACGCTTTCAATACATCTGAACGTTATAGCTAGCATTTGCGTTGAATTTTCCTGTATTTTGTCACATTTTTGACCAAATCGAGCCGTTTTTGCAGAAGAATGGTAAAATTGTATAATAAAATTGACTCAGTCGTTCATTTTGACACGCTTTCAATACAAATGAACGATTTTGCAGGCATTTGCGTTGAATTTGCGTGAATTTTGTCACATTTTTGACAAAATCGAGTCGTTATTGCAGAAGAATGGTTAAATTGTATAATAAAATACTCAACCGTTTATTTTGACACGCGTTCAATACAACTGAACGATTTTGCAGGCATTTGCGTTGAATTTGCATGAATTTTGTCACATTTTTGACAAAATCGATCCGTTGTTGCAGAAGAATGGTAAAATTGTATAATAAAATTGACTCAGTCGTTCATTTTGACACGCTTTCAAAACAAATGAACGATTTTGCAGGCATTTGCGTTGAATTTTCATGAATTTTGTCACATTTTTGACAAAATCGAGTCGTTATTGCAGAAGAATGGTAAAATTGTATAATAAAATTGACTCAGTCGTTCATTTTGACACGCTTTCAATACAACTGAACGATTTTGCAGGCATTTGCGTTGAATTTGCATGAATTTTGTCACATTTTTGACAAAATCGAGTCGTTATTGCAGAAGAATGGTAAAATTGTATAATGAGATAGACTCAGCCGTTTATTTTGACACGCTTTCAATACATCTGAACGTTATAGCTAGCATTTGCGTTGAATTTTCCTGTATTTTGTCACATTTTTGACCAAATCGAGCCGTTTTTGCAGAAGAATGGTAAAATTGTATAATAAAATAGACTCAGTCGTTCATTTTCACACGCTTTCAAAACAACTGAACGATTTAGCAGGCATTTGCGTTGAATTTGCATGAATTTTGTCACATTTTTGACAAAATCGAGCCGTTATTGCAGAAGAATAGTAAAATTGTATAATAAAATAGACAGCCGTTTATTTGACACGCGTTCAATACAACTGAACGATATTGCTAGCATTTGCGTTGAATTTTCATGAATTTTGTCACATTTTTGACAAAATCGAGTCGTTATTGCCGAAGAATGGTAAAATTGTGTAATTAGATACTCAGCTGTTTATTTTGACACGCTTTCAATACATCTGAACGTTATAGCTAGCATTTCCGTTGAATTTTCCTGTATTTTGTCACATTCTTAACAAAATCGAGCCGTTTTTGCAGAAGAATGGGAAAATTGTATAATGAGATAGATTCAGCCGTTTATTTTGACACGCTTTCAATACATCTGAACGTTATAGCTAGCATTTGCGTTGAATTATCCTGTATTTTGTCACATTTTTGACCAAATCGAGCCGTTTTTGCAGAAGAATGGTAAAATTGTATAATAAAATTGACTCAGTCGTTCATTTTGACACGCTTTCAATACAAATGAAGATTTTGCAGGCATTTGCGTTGAATTTGCGTGAATTTTGTCACATTTTTGACAAAATCGAGTCGTTATTGCAGAAGAATGGTTAAATTGTATAATAAAATTGACTCAGTCGTTCATTTTGACATGCTTTCAATACAAATGAACGATTTTGCAGGCATTTGCGTTGAATTTGCGTGAATTTTGTCACATTTTTGACAAAATCGAGTCGTTATTGCAGAAGAATGGTTAAATTGTATAATTAGATAGACTCAGCCGTTTATTTTGACACGCTTTCAATACATCTGAACGTTATAGCTAGCATTTCCGTCTAATTTTCCTGTATTTTGTCACATTCTTAACAAAATCGAGCCGTTTTTGCAGAAGAATGGTAAAATTGTATAATAAAATAGACTCAGCCGTTTATTTTGACACGCTTTCAATACAACTAAACGATTTTGCAGGCATTTGCGTTGAATTTGCATGAATTTTGTCACATTTTTGACAAAATCGAGCCGTTATTGCAGAAGAATGGTAAAATTGTATAATTAGATAGACTCAGCCGTTTATTTTGACACGCTTTCAATACATCTGAACGTTATAGCTAGCATTTGCGTTGAATTTTCCTGTATTTTGTCACATTTTTGACCAAATCGAGCCGTTTTTGCTGAAGAATGGTAAAATTGTATAATAAAATTGACTCAGTCGTTCATTTTGACATGCTTTCAATACAAATGAACGATTTTGCAGGCATTTGCGTTGAATTTGCATGAATTTTGTCACATTTTTGACAAAATCGAGCCGTTATTGCAGAAGAATGGTAAAATTGTATAATAAAATAGACTCAGCCGTTTATTTTGACACGCTTTCAATACAACTAAACGATTTTGCAGGCATTTGTGTTGAATTTTCATTAATTTTGTCACATTTTTGACAAAATCGAGTCGTTATTGCAGAAGAATGGTAAAATTGTATAATAAAATTGACTCAGTCGTTCATTTTGACACGCTTTCAATACAACTGAACGATTTTGCAGGCATTTGCGTTGAATTTGCATGAATTTTGTCACATTTTTGACAAAATCGAGTCGTTATTGCAGAAGAATGGTAAAATTGTATAATGAGATAGACTCAGCCGTTTATTTTGACACGCTTTCAATACATCTGAACGTTATAGCTAGCATTTGCGTTGAATTTTCCTGTATTTTGTCACATTTTTGACCAAATCGAGCCGTTTTTGCAGAAGAATGGTAAAATTGTATAATAAAATAGACTCAGTCGTTCATTTTCACACGCGTTCAAAACAACTGAACGATTTAGCAGGCATTTGCGTTGAATTTGCATGAATTTTGTCACATTTTTGACAAAATCGAGCCGTTATTGCAGAAGAATAGTAAAATTGTATAATAAAATAGACAGCCGTTTATTTGACACGCGTTCAATACAACTGAACGATATTGCTAGCATTTGCGTTGAATTTTCATGAATTTTGTCACATTTTTGACAAAATCGAGTCGTTATTGCCGAAGAATGGTAAAATTGTGTAATTAGATACTCAGCTGTTTATTTTGACACGCTTTCAATACATCTGAACGTTATAGCTAGCATTTCCGTTGAATTTTCCTGTATTTTGTCACATTCTTAACAAAATCGAGCCGTTTTTGCAGAAGAATGGGAAAATTGTATAATGAGATAGATTCACCCGTTTATTTTGACACGCTTTCAATACATCTGAACGTTATAGCTAGCATTTGCGTTGAATTATCCTGTATTTTGTCACATTTTTGACCAAATCGAGCCGTTTTTGCAGAAGAATGGTAAAATTGTATAATAAAATTGACTCAGTCGTTCATTTTGACACGCTTTCAATACAAATGAACGATTTTGCAGGCATTTGCGTTGAATTTGCGTGAATTTTGTCACATTTTTGACAAAATCGAGTCGTTATTGCAGAAGAATGGTTAAATTGTATAATAAAATACTCAACCGTTTATTTTGACACGCGTTCAATACAACTGAACGATTTTGCAGGCATTTGCGTTGAATTTGCATGAATTTTGTCACATTTTTGACAAAATCGATCCGTTGTTGCAGAAGAATGGTAAAATTGTATAATAAAATTGACTCAGTCGTTCATTTTGACACGCTTTCAAAACAAATGAACGATTTTGCAGGCATTTGCGTTGAATTTTCATGAATTTTGTCACATTTTTGACAAAATCGAGTCGTTATTGCAGAAGAATGGTAAAATTGTATAATAAAATTGACTCAGTCGTTCATTTTGACACGCTTTCAATACAACTGAACGATTTTGCAGGCATTTGCGTTGAATTTGCATGAATTTTGTCACATTTTTGACAAAATCGAGTCGTTATTGCAGAAGAATGGTAAAATTGTATAATGAGATAGACTCAGCCGTTTATTTTGACACGCTTTCAATACATCTGAACGTTATAGCTAGCATTTGCGTTGAATTTTCCTGTATTTTGTCACATTTTTGACCAAATCGAGCCGTTTTTGCAGAAGAATGGTAAAATTGTATAATAAAATAGACTCAGTCGTTCATTTTCACACGCTTTCAAAACAACTGAACGATTTAGCAGGCATTTGCGTTGAATTTGCATGAATTTTGTCACATTTTTGACAAAATCGAGCCGTAATTGCAGAAGAATAGTAAAATTGTATAATAAAATAGACAGCCGTTTATTTGACACGCGTTCAATACAACTGAACGATATTGCTAGCATTTGCGTTGAATTTTCATGAATTTTGTCACATTTTTGACAAAATCGAGTCGTTATTGCCGAAGAATGGTAAAATTGTGTAATTAGATACTCAGCTGTTTATTTTGACACGCTTTCAATACATCTGAACGTTATAGCTAGCATTTCCGTTGAATTTTCCTGTATTTTGTCACATTCTTAACAAAATCGAGCCGTTTTTGCAGAAGAATGGGAAAATTGTATAATGAGATAGATTCAGCCGTTTATTTTGACACGCTTTCAATACATCTGAACGTTATAGCTAGCATTTGCGTTGAATTATCCTGTATTTTGTCACATTTTTGACCAAATCGAGCCGTTTTTGCAGAAGAATGGTAAAATTGTATAATAAAATTGACTCAGTCGTTCATTTTGACACGCTTTCAATACAAATGAAGATTTTGCAGGCATTTGCGTTGAATTTGCGTGAATTTTGTCACATTTTTGACAAAATCGAGTCGTTATTGCAGAAGAATGGTTAAATTGTATAATAAAATTGACTCAGTCGTTCATTTTGACATGCTTTCAATACAAATGAACGATTTTGCAGGCATTTGCGTTGAATTTGCGTGAATTTTGTCACATTTTTGACAAAATCGAGTCGTTATTGCAGAAGAATGGTTAAATTGTATAATTAGATAGACTCAGCCGTTTATTTTGACACGCTTTCAATACATCTGAACGTTATAGCTAGCATTTCCGTCTAATTTTCCTGTATTTTGTCACATTCTTAACAAAATCGAGCCGTTTTTGCAGAAGAATGGTAAAATTGTATAATAAAATAGACTCAGCCGTTTATTTTGACACGCTTTCAATACAACTAAACGATTTTGCAGGCATTTGCGTTGAATTTGCATGAATTTTGTCACATTTTTGACAAAATCGAGCCGTTATTGCAGAAGAATGGTAAAATTGTATAATTAGATAGACTCAGCCGTTTATTTTGACACGCTTTCAATACATCTGAACGTTATAGCTAGCATTTGCGTTGAATTTTCCTGTATTTTGTCACATTTTTGACCAAATCGAGCCGTTTTTGCTGAAGAATGGTAAAATTGTATAATAAAATTGACTCAGTCGTTCATTTTGACATGCTTTCAATACAAATGAACGATTTTGCAGGCATTTGCGTTGAATTTGCATGAATTTTGTCACATTTTTGACAAAATCGAGCCGTTATTGCAGAAGAATGGTAAAATTGTATAATAAAATAGACTCAGCCGTTTATTTTGACACGCTTTCAATACAACTAAACGATTTTGCAGGCATTTGTGTTGAATTTTCATTAATTTTGTCACATTCTAGACAAAATCGAGTCGTTATTGCAGAAGAATGGTAAAATTGTATAATGAGATAGACTCAGCCGTTTATTTTGACACGCTTTCAATACATCTGAACGTTATAGCTAGCATTTGCGTTGAATTTTCCTGTATTTTGTCACATTTTTGACCAAATCGAGCCGTTTTTGCTGAAGAATGGTAAAATTGTATAATAAAATTGACTCAGTCGTTCATTTTGACATGCTTTCAATACAAATCAACGATTTTGCAGGCATTTGCGTTGAATTTGCATGAATTTTGTCACATTTTTGACAAAATCGAGCCGTTATTGCAGAAGAATGGTAAAATTGTATAATAAAATAGACTCAGCCGTTTATTTTGACACGCTTTCAATACATCTGAACGTTATAGCTAGCATTTGCGTTGAATTTTCCTGTATTTTGTCACATTTTTGACCAAATCGAGCCGTTTTTGCTGAAGAATGGTAAAATTGTATAATAAAATTGACTCAGTCGTTCATTTTGACATGCTTTCAATACAAATGAACGATTTTGCAGGCATTTGCGTTGAATTTGCATGAATTTTGTCACATTTTTGACAAAATCGAGCCGTTATTGCAGAAGAATGGTAAAATTGTATAATAAAATAGACTCAGCCGTTTATTTTGACACGCTTTCAATACAACTAAACGATTTTGCAGGCATTTGTGTTGAATTTTCATTAATTTTGTCACATTCTAGACAAAATCGAGTCGTTATTGCAGAAGAATGGTAAAATTGTATAATGAGATAGACTCAGCCGTTTATTTTGACACGCTTTCAATACATCTGAACGTTATAGCTAGCATTTGCGTTGAATTTTCCTGTATTTTGTCATATTTTTGACCAAATCGAGCCGTTTTGGGTGAAGAATGGTAAAATTGTATAATAAAATTGACTCAGTCGTTCATTTTGACATGCTTTCAATACAAATGAACGATTTTGCAGGCATTTGCGTTGAATTTGCGTAAATTTTGTCACATTTTTGACAAAATCGAGTCGTTTGTGCAGAAGAATGGTAAAATTGTATAATAAAATTGACTCAGTCGTTCATTTTGACACGCTTTCAATACAACTGAACGATTTTGCAGGCATTTGCGTTGAATTTGCATGAATTTTGTCACATTTTTGACAAAATCGAGTCGTTATTGCAGAAGAATGGTAAAATTGTATAATAAAATTGACTCAGTCGTTCATTTTGACACGCTTTCAATACAACTGAACGATTTTGCAGGCATTTGCGTTGAATTTGCATGAATTTTGTCACATTTTTGACAAAATCGAGTCGTTATTGCAGAAGAATGGTAAAATTGTATAATGAGATAGACTCAGCCGTTTATTTTGACACGCTTTCAATACATCTGAACGTTATAGCTAGCATTTGCGTTGAATTTTCCTGTATTTTGTCACATTTTTGACCAAATCGAGCCGTTTTTGCAGAAGAATGGTAAAATTGTATAATAAAATAGACTCAGTCGTTCATTTTCACACGCGTTCAAAACAACTGAACGATTTAGCAGGCATTTGCGTTGAATTTGCATGAATTTTGTCACATTTTTGACAAAATCGAGCCGTTATTGCAGAAGAATGGTAAAATTGTATAATAAAATAGACAGCCGTTTATTTGACACGCGTTCAATACAACTGAACGATATTGCTAGCATTTGCGTTGAATTTTCATGAATTTTGTCACATTTTTGACAAAATCGAGTCGTTATTGCCGAAGAATGGTAAAATTGTGTAATTAGATACTCAGCTGTTTATTTTGACACGCTTTCAATACATCTGAACGTTATAGCTAGCATTTCCGTTGAATTTTCCTGTATTTTGTCACATTCTTAACAAAATCGAGCCGTTTTTGCAGAAGAATGGGAAAATTGTATAATGAGATAGATTCACCCGTTTATTTTGACACGCTTTCAATACATCTGAACGTTATAGCTAGCATTTGCGTTGAATTATCCTGTATTTTGTCACATTTTTGACCAAATCGAGCCGTTTTTGCAGAAGAATGGTAAAATTGTATAATAAAATTGACTCAGTCGTTCATTTTGACACGCTTTCAATACAAATGAACGATTTTGCAGGCATTTGCGTTGAATTTGCATGAATTTTGTCACATTTTTGACAAAATCGAGTCGTTATTGCAGAAGAATGGTTAAATTGTATAATTAGATAGACTCAGCCGTTTATTTTGACACGCTTTCAATACATCTGAACGTTATAGCTAGCATTTCCGTCTAATTTTCCTGTATTTTGTCACATTCTTAACAAAATCGAGCCGTTTTTGCTGAAGAATGGTACAATTGTATAATAAAATTGACTCAGTCGTTCATTTTGACATGCTTTCAATACAAATGAACGATTTTGCAGGCATTTGCGTTGAATTTGCATGAATTTTGTCACATTTTTGACAAAATCGAGCCGTTATTGCAGAAGAATGGTAAAATTGTATAATAAAATAGACTCAGCCGTTTATTTTGACACGCTTTCAATACAACTAAACGATTTTGCAGGCATTTGTGTTGAATTTTCATTAATTTTGTCACATTCTAGACAAAATCGAGTCGTTATTGCAGAAGAATGGTAAAATTGTATAATGAGATAGACTCAGCCGTTTATTTTGACACGCTTTCAATACATCTGAACGTTATAGCTAGCATTTGCGTTGAATTTTCCTGTATTTTGTCATATTTTTGACCAAATCGAGCCGTTTTTGCTGAAGAATGGTAAAATTGTATAATAAAATTGACTCAGTCGTTCATTTTGACATGCTTTCAATACAAATGAACGATTTTGCAGGCATTTGCGTTGAATTTGCGTGAATTTTGTCACATTTTTGACAAAATCGAGTCGTTTGTGCAGAAGAATGGTAAAATTGTATAATAAAATTGACTCAGTCGTTCATTTTGACACGCTTTCAATACATCTGAACGTTATAGCTAGCATTTCCGTCTAATTTTCCTGTATTTTGTCACATTCTTAACAAAATCGAGCCGTTTTTGCAGAAGAATGGTAAAATAGTATAATAAAATAGACAGCCGTTTATTTTGACACGCTTTCAATACAACTAAACGATTTTGCAGGCATTTGCGTTGAATTTTCCTGTATTTTGTCACATTTTTGACCAAATCGAGCCGTTTTTGCTGAAGAATGGTAAAATTGTATAATAAAATAGACTCAGCCGTTTATTTTGACACGCTTTCAATACAACTAAACGATTTTGCAGGCATTTGCGTTGAATTTGCATGAATTTTGTCACATTTTTGACAAAATCGAGCCGTTATTGCAGAAGAATGGTAAAATTGTATAATAAAATTGACTCAGTCGTTCATTTTGACAAGCTTTCAATACAAATGAACGATTTTGCAGGCATTTGCGTTGAATTTGCGTGAATTTTGTCTCATTTTTGACAAAATCGAGTCGATATTGCAGAAGAATGGTAAAATTGTATAATTAGATAGACTCAACCGTTTATTTTGACACGCTTTCAATACATCTGAACGTTATAGCTAGCATTTGCGTTGAATTTTCCTGTATTTTGTCACATTTTTGACCAAATCGAGCCGTTTTTGCAGAAGAATGGTAAAATTGTATAATAAAATTGACTCAGTCGTTCATTTTGACACGCTTTCAATACAAATGAACGATTTTGCAGGCATTTGCGTTGAATTTGCGTGAATTTTGTCACATTTTTGACAAAATCGAGTCGTTATTGCAGAAGAATGGTTAAATTGTATAATAAAATAGACTCAGCCGTTTATTTTGACACGCGTTCAATACAACTGAACGATTTTGCAGGCATTTGC
The DNA here is from genome assembly GCA_947389935.1 of Agrilus cyanescens. NCBI lineage: Eukaryota > Metazoa > Arthropoda > Insecta > Coleoptera > Buprestidae > Agrilus > Agrilus cyanescens. Next base: position 11,734,077 of record OX376711.1, read on the forward strand.
GTTGAATTTGCATGAATTTTGTCACATTTTTGACAAAATCGATCCGTTGTTGCAGAAGAATGGTAAAATTGTATAATAAAATTGACTCAGTCGTTCATTTTGACACGCTTTCAAAACAAATGAACGATTTTGCAGGCATTTGCGTTGAATTTTCATGAATTTTGTCACATTTTTGACAAAATCGAGTCGTTATTGCAGAAGAATGGTAAAATTGTATAATAAAATAGACTCAGCCGTTTATTTTGACACGCTTTCAATACAACTGAACGATTTTGCAGGCATTTGCGTTGAATTTGCATGAATTTTGTCACATTTTTGACAAAATCGAGTCGTTATTGCAGAAGAATGGTTAAATTGTATAATAAAATAGACTCAGTCGTTCATTTTGACATGCTTTCAATACATCTGAACGTTATAGCTAGCATTTGCGTTGAATTTTCCTGTATTTTGTCACATTTTTGACCAAATCGAGCCGTTTTTGCTGAAGAATGGTAAAATTGTACAATAAAATTGACTCAGTCGTTCATTTTGACATGCTTTCAATACAAATGAACGATTTTGCAGGCATTTGCGTTGAATTTGCGTGAATTTTGTCACATTTTTGACAAAATCGAGTTGTTATTGCAGAAGAATGGTTAAATTGTATAATTAGATAGACTCAGCCGTTTATTTTGACACGCTTTCAATACATCTGAACGTTATAGCTAGCATTTCCGTCTAATTTTCCTGTATTTTGTCACATTCTTAACAAAATCGAGCCGTTTTTGCAGAAGAATGGTAAAATAGTATAATAAAATAGACAGCCGTTTATTTTGACACGCTTTCAATACAACTAAACGATTTTGCAGGCATTTGCGTTGAATTTGCATGAATTTTGTCACATTTTTGACAAAATCGAGCCGTTATTGCAGAAGAATAGTAAAATTGTATAATTAGATAGACTCAGCCGTTTATTTTGACACGCTTTCAATACATCTGAACGTTATAGCTAGCATTTGCGTTGAATTTTCCTGTATTTTGTCACATTTTTGACCAAATCGAGCCGTTTTTGCTGAAGAATGGTAAAATTGTATAATAAAATAGACTCAGCCGTTTATTTTGACACGCTTTCAATACAACTAAACGATTTTGCAGGCATTTGCGTTGAATTTGCATGAATTTTGTCACATTTTTGACAAAATCGAGCCGTTATTGCAGAAGAATGGTAAAATTGTATAATAAAATTGACTCAGTCGTTCATTTTGACAAGCTTTCAATACAAATGAACGATTTTGCAGGCATTTGCGTTGAATTTGCGTGAATTTTGTCTCATTTTTGACAAAATCGAGTCGATATTGCAGAAGAATGGTAAAATTGTATAATTAGATAGACTCAACCGTTTATTTTGACACGCTTTCAATACATCTGAACGTTATAGCTAGCATTTGCGTTGAATTTTCCTGTATTTTGTCACATTTTTGACCAAATCGAGCCGTTTTTGCAGAAGAATGGTAAAATTGCATAATGAAATAGACTCACTCGTTCATTTTGACATGCTTTTCAAAACAACTGAACGATGTTGCTAGCATTTGCGTTCTATTTTCCTGTATTTTGTCACATTCTTGACAAAATCGAGCCGTTATTGCAGAAGAATGGTAAAATTGTATAATGAAATGGACTCAACCGTCTATTTTGCACGATTTTCAAAAGAATTGAACGTTATTGGTAGCATTTGCGTTCTATTTTCCTGTATTTTGTCACATTCTTAACAAAATCGTGCCGTTATTGCAGAAGAATGGTAAAATTGTATAATAAAATACTCAGCCGTTTATTTTGAGACGCTTTTCAATACATCTGAACGATATTACTAGCATTTGCCTTGAATTTTCCTTAATTTTGTCACATTTTTGACAAAATCGAGCCGTTATTGCAGAAGAATGGTAAAATTGCATAATGAAATAGACTCACTCGTTCATTTTGACATGCTTTTCAAAACAACTGAACGATGTTGCTAGCATTTGCGTTCTATTTTCCTGTATTTTGTCACATTCTTGACAAAATCGAGCCGTTATTGCAGAAGAATGGTAAAATTGTATAATAAAATGGACTCAACCGTTTATTTTGCACGATTTTCAAAAGAATTGAACGTTATTGGTAGCATTTGCGTTCTATTTTCCTTTATTTTGTCACATTCTTAACAAAATCGTGCCGTTATTGCAGAAGAATGGTAAAATTGTTTAATAAAATAGACTCAGCCGTTTATTTTGACAGGCTTTCAAGACATCTGAACGATATTACTAGCATTTGCCTTGAATTTTCCTGTATTTTGTCAAATTTTTGACAAAATCGAGTCGTTATTGCAGAAGAATGGTAAAATTGTATAATAAAATGGACTCAGTCATTCATTCTGACACGCTTTTCAATACAACTGAACGTTTTTGGTAGCATTAGCGTTCTATTTTCATGTATTTTGTCACATTCTTGACAAAATCGGGCCGTTATGGCAGAAGAATGGTAAAATTGCATTATGAAATAGACTCACTCGTTCATTTTGACATACCCTTAAAAACAACTGAACGATGCTGCTAGCATTAGCGTTCTATTTTCCTGAATTTTGCCACATTCTTGACAAAATCGAGCCGTGATTGCAAAGAATGGTAAAATTGTATAATGAAACTGACTCAGTCGCTTATTTTGACATGCTTTTCAAAACAACTGAACGATGTTGCTAGTGTTTGCGTTCTATTTTCCTGTATTTTGTCACATCATTGACAAAATCGTGCCGTTATTGTAGAAGAAGGATAAAATTGTATAACGAAATGGACTCAACCGTTTATTTTGGCACGATTCTCAAAAGAATTGAACGCTTTTGGATGCATTTGCGTTCTATTTTTCTGTATTTTGTCACATTCTTAACAAAATCGTGCCGTTATTGCAGAAGAATTGTAAGATTGTATAATAAAATAGACTCAGCCGTTTATTTTGACATGCTTTTCAATACATCTGAACGATATTACTAGCATTTGCCTTGAATTTTCCTGAATTTTGTCACATTTTTGACAAAATCGAGTCGTTATTGCAGAAGAATGGTAAAATTGCATAATGAAATAGACTCAGTCATTCATTCTGACACGCTTTTCAATACAACTGAACGTTATTGGTAGCATTTGCGTTCTATTTTCATGTATTTTGTCACATTCTTGACAAAATCGAGCAGTTATTGCAGAAGAATGGTAAAATTGTATAATGAAATTGACTCAGTCGCTTATTTTGACATGCTTTTCAAAACAACTGAACGATGTTGCTAGCATTTGCGTTCTATTTTCCTGTATTTTGTCACATTCTTGACAAAATCGAGCCGTTATTGCAGAAGAATGGTAAAATTGTATAATGAAATGGACTCAACCGTCTATTTTGCACGATTTTCAAAAGAATTGAACGTTATTGGTAGCATTTGCGTTCTATTTTCCTGTATTTTGTCACATTCTTAACAAAATCGTGCCGTTATTGCAGAAGAATGGTAAAATTGTATAATAAAATAGACTCAGCCGTTTATTTTGAGACGCTTTTCAATACATCTGAACGATATTACTAGCATTTGCCTTGAATTTTCCTTAATTTTGTCACATTTTTGACAAAATCGAGTCGTTATTGCAGAAGAATGGTAAAATTGCATAATGAAATAGACTCACTCGTTCATTTTGACATGCTTTTCAAAACAACTGAACGATGTTGCTAGCATTTGCGTTCTATTTTCCTGTATTTTGTCACATTCTTGACAAAATCGAGCCGTTATTGCAGAAGAATGGTAAAATTGTTTAATAAAATAGACTCAGCCGTTTATTTTGACAGGCTTTCAAGACATCTGAACGATATTACTAGCATTTGCCTTGAATTTTCCTGTATTTTGTCAAATTTTTGACAAAATCGAGTCGTTATTGCAGAAGAATGGTAAAATTGTATAATAAAATGGACTCAGTCATTCATTCTGACACGCTTTTCAATACAACTGAACGTTTTTGGTAGCATTAGCGTTCTATTTTCATGTATTTTGTCACATTCTTGACAAAATCGGGCCGTTATGGCAGAAGAATGGTAAAATTGCATTATGAAATAGACTCACTCGTTCATTTTGACATACCCTTAAAAACAACTGAACGATGCTGCTAGCATTAGCGTTCTATTTTCCTGAATTTTGCCACATTCTTGACAAAATCGAGCCGTGATTGCAAAGAATGGTAAAATTGTATAATGAAACTGACTCAGTCGCTTATTTTGACATGCTTTTCAAAACAACTGAACGATGTTGCTAGTGTTTGCGTTCTATTTTCCTGTATTTTGTCACATCATTGACAAAATCGTGCCGTTATTGTAGAAGAAGGATAAAATTGTATAACGAAATGGACTCAACCGTTTATTTTGGCACGATTCTCAAAAGAATTGAACGCTTTTGGATGCATTTGCGTTCTATTTTTCTGTATTTTGTCACATTCTTAACAAAATCGTGCCGTTATTGCAGAAGAATTGTAAGATTGTATAATAAAATAGACTCAGCCGTTTATTTTGACTTGCTTTTCAATACATCTGAACGATATTACTAGCATTTGCCTTGAATTTTCCTGAATTTTGTCACATTTTTGACAAAATCGAGTCGTTATTGCAGAAGAATGGTAAAATTGCATAATGAAATAGACTCAGTCATTCATTCTGACACGCTTTTCAATACAACTGAACGTTATTGGTAGCATTTGCGTTCTATTTTCATGTATTTTGTCACATTCTTGACAAAATCGAGCAGTTATTGCAGAAGAATGGTAAAATTGTATAATGAAATTGACTCAGTCGCTTATTTTGACATGCTTTTCAAAACAACTGAACGATGTTGCTAGCATTTGCGTTCTATTTTCCTGTATTTTGTCACATTCTTGACAAAATCGAGCCGTTATTGCAGAAGAATGGTAAAATTGCATTATGAAATAGACTCACTCGTTCATTTTGACATACCTTTCAAAACAACTCAACGATGTTGCTAGCATTTGCGTTGCATTTTCCTTTATTTTGTCACATTTTGACAAAATCGAGTCGTTATTGCAGAAGAATGGTAAAATTGTATAATGAAATTGACTCAACCGTTTATTTTGCACGATTTTCAAAAGAATTGAACGTTATTGGTAGCATTTGCGTTCTATTTTCCTGTATTTTGTCACATTCTTAACAAAATCGTGCCGTTATTGCAGAAGAATGGTAAAATTGTTTAATAAAATTGACTCAGCCGTTTATTTTGACATGCTTTTCAATACATCTGAACGATATTACTAGCATTTGCTTTGAATTTTCCTGAATTTTGTCACATTTTTGACAAAATCGAGTCGTTATTGCAGAAGAATGGTAAAATTGCATAATGAAATAGACTCAGTCATTCATTCTGACACGCTTTTCAATACAACTGAACGTTATTGGTAGCATTTGCGTTCTATTTTCCTGTATTTTGTCACATTCTTGACAAAATCGAGCCGTTATTGTAGAAGGATAAAATTGTATAACGAAATGGACTCAACCGTTTATTTTGGCACGATTCTCAAAAGAATTGAACGCTTTTTGGATGCTTTTGCGTTATATTTTTCTGTATTTTGTCACATTCTTAACAAAATCGTGCCGTTATTGCAGAAGAATTGTAAGATTGTATAATAAAATAGACTCAGCCGTTTATTTTGACAGGCTTTCAATACATCTGAACGATATTACTAGCATTTGCCTTGAATTTTCCTGTATTTTGTCACATTTTTGACAAAATCGAGCCGTGATTGCAGAAGAATGGTAAAATTGTATAATAAAATAGACAACCGTTTATTTTAACGGCTTTCTATACATCTGAACGATATTACTAGCATTTGCCTTGAATTTTCCTGTACTTCGTCACATTTTTGACAAAATCGAGTCGTTATTGCAGAAGAATGGTAAAATTGTATAATAAAATGGACCCAGTCATTCATTCTGACACGCTTTTCAATACAACTGAACGTTATTGGTAGCATTTGCGTTCTATTTTCTTGTATTTTGTCACATTCTTGACAAAATCGAGCAGTTATTGCAGAAGAATGGTAAAATTGTATAATGAAATTGACTCAGTCGCTTATTTTGACATGCTTTTAAAAACAACTGAACGATGCTGCTAGCATTAGCGTTCTATTTTCCTGAATTTTGCCACATTCTTGACAAAATCGAGCCGTGATTGCAAAAGAATGGTAAAATTGTATAATAATAGACTCAACCGTTTATTTTAACGGCTTTCAATACATCTGAACGATATTACTAGCATTTGCCTTGAATTTTCCTGAATTTTGTCACATTTTTGACAAAATCGAGTCATTGCATAGAATGGTAAAATTGTATAATGAAACTGACTCAGTCGCTTATTTTGACATGCTTCTCAAAACAACTGAACGATGTTGCTAGCGTTTGCGTAGCATTTTCCTTTATTTTGTCACATTTTGACAAAATCGAGTCGTTATTGTATAAGAAGGATAAAATTGTATAACGAAATGGACTCAACCGTTTATTTTGGCACGATTCTCAAAAGAATTGAACGCTTTTGGATGCATTTGCGTTCTATTTTTCTGTATTTTGTCACCTTCTTAACAAAATCGTGCCGTTATTGCAGAAAAATGGTAAGATTGTATAATAAAATAGACTCAGCCGTTTATTTTGAGACGCTTTTCAATACATCTGAACGATATTACTAGCATTTGCCTTGAATTTTCCTGAATTTTGTCACATTTTTGACAAAATCGAGTCGTTATTGCAGAAGAATGGTAAAATTGCATAATGAAATAGACTCACTCGTTCATTTTGACATGCTTTTCAAAACAACTGAACGATGTTGCTAGCATTTGCGTTCTATTTTCATGTATTTTGTCACATTCTTGACAAAATCGAGCCGTTATTGCAGAAGAATGGTAAAATTGTATAATGAAATGGACTCAACCGTTTATTTTGCACGATTTTCAAAAGAATTGAACGTTATTGGTAGCATTTGCGTTCTATTTTCCTTTATTTTGTCACATTCTTAACAAAATCGTGCCGTTATTGCAGAAGAATGGTAAAATTGTTTCATAAAATAGACTCAGCCGTTTATTTTGACAGGCTTTCAATACATCTGAACGATATTACTAGCATTTGCCTTGAATTTTCCTGTATTTTGTCAAATTTTTGACAAAATCGAGTCGTTATTGCAGAAGAATGGTAAAATTGTATAATAAAATGGACTCAGTCATTCATTCTGACACGCTTTTCAATACAACTGAACGTTTTTGGTAGCATTTGCGTTCTATTTTCATGTATTTTGTCACATTCTTGACAAAATCGAGCCGTTATTGCAGAAGAATGGTAAAATTGCATTATGAAATAGACTCACTCGTTCATTTTGACATACCCTTAAAAACAACTGAACGATGCTGCTAGCATTAGCGTTCTATTTTCCTGAATTTTGCCACATTCTTGACAAAATCGAGCCGTGATTGCAAAGAATGGTAAAATTGTATAATGAAACTGACTCAGTCGCTTATTTTGACATGCTTTTCAAAACAACTGAACGATGTTGCTAGTGTTTGCGTTCTATTTTCCTGTATTTTGTCACATCATTGACAAAATCGTGCCGTTATTGTAGAAGAAGGATAAAATTGTATAACGAAATGGACTCAACCGTTTATTTTGGCACGATTCTCAAAAGAATTGAACGCTTTTGGATGCATTTGCGTTCTATTTTTCTGTATTTTGTCACATTCTTAACAAAATCGTGCCGTTATTGCAGAAGAATTGTAAGATTGTATAATAAAATAGACTCAGCCGTTTATTTTGACTTGCTTTTCAATACATCTGAACGATATTACTAGCATTTGCCTTGAATTTTCCTGAATTTTGTCACATTTTTGACAAAATCGAGTCGTTATTGCAGAAGAATGGTAAAATTGCATAATGAAATAGACTCAGTCATTCATTCTGACACGCTTTTCAATACAACTGAACGTTATTGGTAGCATTTGCGTTCTATTTTCATGTATTTTGTCACATTCTTGACAAAATCGAGCAGTTATTGCAGAAGAATGGTAAAATTGTATAATGAAATTGACTCAGTCGCTTATTTTGACATGCTTTTCAAAACAACTGAACGATGTTGCTAGCATTTGCGTTCTATTTTCCTGTATTTTGTCACATTCTTGACAAAATCGAGCCGTTATTGCAGAAGAATGGTAAAATTGCATTATGAAATAGACTCACTCGTTCATTTTGACATACCTTTCAAAACAACTCAACGATGTTGCTAGCATTTGCGTTGCATTTTCCTTTATTTTGTCACATTTTGACAAAATCGAGTCGTTATTGCAGAAGAATGGTAAAATTGTATAATGAAATTGACTCAACCGTTTATTTTGCACGATTTTCAAAAGAATTGAACGTTATTGGTAGCATTTGCGTTCTATTTTCCTGTATTTTGTCACATTCTTAACAAAATCGTGCCGTTATTGCAGAAGAATGGTAAAATTGTTTAATAAAATTGACTCAGCCGTTTATTTTGACATGCTTTTCAATACATCTGAACGATATTACTAGCATTTGCTTTGAATTTTCCTGAATTTTGTCACATTTTTGACAAAATCGAGTCGTTATTGCAGAAGAATGGTAAAATTGCATAATGAAATAGACTCAGTCATTCATTCTGACACGCTTTTCAATACAACTGAACGTTATTGGTAGCATTTGCGTTCTATTTTCCTGTATTTTGTCACATTCTTGACAAAATCGAGCCGTTATTGTAGAAGGATAAAATTGTATAACGAAATGGACTCAACCGTTTATTTTGGCACGATTCTCAAAAGAATTGAACGCTTTTTGGATGCTTTTGCGTTATATTTTTCTGTATTTTGTCACATTCTTAACAAAATCGTGCCGTTATTGCAGAAGAATTGTAAGATTGTATAATAAAATAGACTCAGCCGTTTATTTTGACAGGCTTTCAATACATCTGAACGATATTACTAGCATTTGCCTTGAATTTTCCTGTATTTTGTCACATTTTTGACAAAATCGAGCCGTGATTGCAGAAGAATGGTAAAATTGTATAATAAAATAGACAACCGTTTATTTTAACGGCTTTCTATACATCTGAACGATATTACTAGCATTTGCCTTGAATTTTCCTGTACTTCGTCACATTTTTGACAAAATCGAGTCGTTATTGCAGAAGAATGGTAAAATTGTATAATAAAATGGACTCAACCGTTTATTTTGCACGATTTTCAAAAGAATTGAACGTTATTGGTAGCATTTGCGTTCTATTTTCCTGTATTTTGTCACATTCTTGACAAAATCGAGCCGTTATTGCAGAAGAATGGTAAAATTGCATTATGAAATAGACTCACTCGTTCATTTTGACATACCTTTCAAAACAACTCAACGATGTTGCTAGCATTTGCGTTGCATTTTCCTTTATTTTGTCACATTTTGACAAAATCGAGTCGTTATTGCAGAAGAATGGTAAAATTGTATAATGAAATTGACTCAACCGTTTATTTTGCACGATTTTCAAAAGAATTGAACGTTATTGGTAGCATTTGCGTTCTATTTTCCTGTATTTTGTCACATTCTTAACAAAATCGTGCCGTTATTGCAGAAGAATGGTAAAATTGTTTAATAAAATTGACTCAGCCGTTTATTTTGACATGCTTTTCAATACATCTGAACGATATTACTAGCATTTGCTTTGAATTTTCCTGAATTTTGTCACATTTTTGACAAAATCGAGTCGTTATTGCAGAAGAATGGTAAAATTGCATAATGAAATAGACTCAGTCATTCATTCTGACACGCTTTTCAATACAACTGAACGTTATTGGTAGCATTTGCGTTCTATTTTCCTGTATTTTGTCACATTCTTGACAAAATCGAGCCGTTATTGTAGAAGGATAAAATTGTATAACGAAATGGACTCAACCGTTTATTTTGGCACGATTCTCAAAAGAATTGAACGCTTTTTGGATGCTTTTGCGTTATATTTTTCTGTATTTTGTCACATTCTTAACAAAATCGTGCCGTTATTGCAGAAGAATTGTAAGATTGTATAATAAAATAGACTCAGCCGTTTATTTTGACAGGCTTTCAATACATCTGAACGATATTACTAGCATTTGCCTTGAATTTTCCTGTATTTTGTCACATTTTTGACAAAATCGAGCCGTGATTGCAGAAGAATGGTAAAATTGTATAATAAAATAGACAACCGTTTATTTTAACGGCTTTCTATACATCTGAACGATATTACTAGCATTTGCCTTGAATTTTCCTGTACTTCGTCACATTTTTGACAAAATCGAGTCGTTATTGCAGAAGAATGGTAAAATTGTATAATAAAATGGACCCAGTCATTCATTCTGACACGCTTTTCAATACAACTGAACGTTATTGGTAGCATTTGCGTTCTATTTTCTTGTATTTTGTCACATTCTTGACAAAATCGAGCAGTTATTGCAGAAGAATGGTAAAATTGTATAATGAAATTGACTCAGTCGCTTATTTTGACATGCTTTTAAAAACAACTGAACGATGCTGCTAGCATTAGCGTTCTATTTTCCTGAATTTTGCCACATTCTTGACAAAATCGAGCCGTGATTGCAAAAGAATGGTAAAATTGTATAATAATAGACTCAACCGTTTATTTTAACGGCTTTCAATACATCTGAACGATATTACTAGCATTTGCCTTGAATTTTCCTGAATTTTGTCACATTTTTGACAAAATCGAGTCATTGCATAGAATGGTAAAATTGTATAATGAAACTGACTCAGTCGCTTATTTTGACATGCTTCTCAAAACAACTGAACGATGTTGCTAGCGTTTGCGTAGCATTTTCCTTTATTTTGTCACATTTTGACAAAATCGAGTCGTTATTGTATAAGAAGGATAAAATTGTATAACGAAATGGACTCAACCGTTTATTTTGGCACGATTCTCAAAAGAATTGAACGCTTTTGGATGCATTTGCGTTCTATTTTTCTGTATTTTGTCACCTTCTTAACAAAATCGTGCCGTTATTGCAGAAAAATGGTAAGATTGTATAATAAAATAGACTCAGCCGTTTATTTTGAGACGCTTTTCAATACATCTGAACGATATTACTAGCATTTGCCTTGAATTTTCCTGAATTTTGTCACATTTTTGACAAAATCGAGTCGTTATTGCAGAAGAATGGTAAAATTGCATAATGAAATAGACTCACTCGTTCATTTTGACATGCTTTTCAAAACAACTGAACGATGTTGCTAGCATTTGCGTTCTATTTTCATGTATTTTGTCACATTCTTGACAAAATCGAGCCGTTATTGCAGAAGAATGGTAAAATTGTATAATGAAATGGACTCAACCGTTTATTTTGCACGATTTTCAAAAGAATTGAACGTTATTGGTAGCATTTGCGTTCTATTTTCCTTTATTTTGTCACATTCTTAACAAAATCGTGCCGTTATTGCAGAAGAATGGTAAAATTGTTTCATAAAATAGACTCAGCCGTTTATTTTGACAGGCTTTCAATACATCTGAACGATATTACTAGCATTTGCCTTGAATTTTCCTGTATTTTGTCAAATTTTTGACAAAATCGAGTCGTTATTGCAGAAGAATGGTAAAATTGTATAATAAAATGGACTCAGTCATTCATTCTGACACGCTTTTCAATACAACTGAACGTTTTTGGTAGCATTTGCGTTCTATTTTCATGTATTTTGTCACATTCTTGACAAAATCGAGCCGTTATTGCAGAAGAATGGTAAAATTGCATTATGAAATAGACTCACTCGTTCATTTTGACATACCCTTAAAAACAACTGAACGATGCTGCTAGCATTAGCGTTCTATTTTCCTGAATTTTGCCACATTCTTGACAAAATCGAGCCGTGATTGCAAAGAATGGTAAAATTGTATAATGAAACTGACTCAGTCGCTTATTTTGACATGCTTTTCAAAACAACTGAACGATGTTGCTAGTGTTTGCGTTCTATTTTCCTGTATTTTGTCACATCATTGACAAAATCGTGCCGTTATTGTAGAAGAAGGATAAAATTGTATAACGAAATGGACTCAACCGTTTATTTTGGCACGATTCTCAAAAGAATTGAACGCTTTTGGATGCATTTGCGTTCTATTTTTCTGTATTTTGTCACATTCTTAACAAAATCGTGCCGTTATTGCAGAAGAATTGTAAGATTGTATAATAAAATAGACTCAGCCGTTTATTTTGACTTGCTTTTCAATACATCTGAACGATATTACTAGCATTTGCCTTGAATTTTCCTGAATTTTGTCACATTTTTGACAAAATCGAGTCGTTATTGCAGAAGAATGGTAAAATTGCATAATGAAATAGACTCAGTCATTCATTCTGACACGCTTTTCAATACAACTGAACGTTATTGGTAGCATTTGCGTTCTATTTTCATGTATTTTGTCACATTCTTGACAAAATCGAGCAGTTATTGCAGAAGAATGGTAAAATTGTATAATGAAATTGACTCAGTCGCTTATTTTGACATGCTTTTCAAAACAACTGAACGATGTTGCTAGCATTTGCGTTCTATTTTCCTGTATTTTGTCACATTCTTGACAAAATCGAGCCGTTATTGCAGAAGAATGGTAAAATTGCATTATGAAATAGACTCACTCGTTCATTTTGACATACCTTTCAAAACAACTCAACGATGTTGCTAGCATTTGCGTTGCATTTTCCTTTATTTTGTCACATTTTGACAAAATCGAGTCGTTATTGCAGAAGAATGGTAAAATTGTATAATGAAATTGACTCAACCGTTTATTTTGCACGATTTTCAAAAGAATTGAACGTTATTGGTAGCATTTGCGTTCTATTTTCCTGTATTTTGTCACATTCTTAACAAAATCGTGCCGTTATTGCAGAAGAATGGTAAAATTGTTTAATAAAATTGACTCAGCCGTTTATTTTGACATGCTTTTCAATACATCTGAACGATATTACTAGCATTTGCTTTGAATTTTCCTGAATTTTGTCACATTTTTGACAAAATCGAGTCGTTATTGCAGAAGAATGGTAAAATTGCATAATGAAATAGACTCAGTCATTCATTCTGACACGCTTTTCAATACAACTGAACGTTATTGGTAGCATTTGCGTTCTATTTTCCTGTATTTTGTCACATTCTTGACAAAATCGAGCCGTTATTGTAGAAGGATAAAATTGTATAACGAAATGGACTCAACCGTTTATTTTGGCACGATTCTCAAAAGAATTGAACGCTTTTTGGATGCTTTTGCGTTATATTTTTCTGTATTTTGTCACATTCTTAACAAAATCGTGCCGTTATTGCAGAAGAATTGTAAGATTGTATAATAAAATAGACTCAGCCGTTTATTTTGACAGGCTTTCAATACATCTGAACGATATTACTAGCATTTGCCTTGAATTTTCCTGTATTTTGTCACATTTTTGACAAAATCGAGCCGTGATTGCAGAAGAATGGTAAAATTGTATAATAAAATAGACAACCGTTTATTTTAACGGCTTTCTATACATCTGAACGATATTACTAGCATTTGCCTTGAATTTTCCTGTACTTCGTCACATTTTTGACAAAATCGAGTCGTTATTGCAGAAGAATGGTAAAATTGTATAATAAAATGGACCCAGTCATTCATTCTGACACGCTTTTCAATACAACTGAACGTTATTGGTAGCATTTGCGTTCTATTTTCTTGTATTTTGTCACATTCTTGACAAAATCGAGCAGTTATTGCAGAAGAATGGTAAAATTGTATAATGAAATTGACTCAGTCGCTTATTTTGACATGCTTTTAAAAACAACTGAACGATGCTGCTAGCATTAGCGTTCTATTTTCCTGAATTTTGCCACATTCTTGACAAAATCGAGCCGTGATTGCAAAAGAATGGTAAAATTGTATAATAATAGACTCAACCGTTTATTTTAACGGCTTTCAATACATCTGAACGATATTACTAGCATTTGCCTTGAATTTTCCTGAATTTTGTCACATTTTTGACAAAATCGAGTCATTGCATAGAATGGTAAAATTGTATAATGAAACTGACTCAGTCGCTTATTTTGACATGCTTCTCAAAACAACTGAACGATGTTGCTAGCGTTTGCGTAGCATTTTCCTTTATTTTGTCACATTTTGACAAAATCGAGTCGTTATTGTATAAGAAGGATAAAATTGTATAACGAAATGGACTCAACCGTTTATTTTGGCACGATTCTCAAAAGAATTGAACGCTTTTGGATGCATTTGCGTTCTATTTTTCTGTATTTTGTCACCTTCTTAACAAAATCGTGCCGTTATTGCAGAAAAATGGTAAGATTGTATAATAAAATAGACTCAGCCGTTTATTTTGAGACGCTTTTCAATACATCTGAACGATATTACTAGCATTTGCCTTGAATTTTCCTGAATTTTGTCACATTTTTGACAAAATCGAGTCGTTATTGCAGAAGAATGGTAAAATTGCATAATGAAATAGACTCACTCGTTCATTTTGACATGCTTTTCAAAACAACTGAACGATGTTGCTAGCATTTGCGTTCTATTTTCATGTATTTTGTCACATTCTTGACAAAATCGAGCCGTTATTGCAGAAGAATGGTAAAATTGTATAATGAAATGGACTCAACCGTTTATTTTGCACGATTTTCAAAAGAATTGAACGTTATTGGTAGCATTTGCGTTCTATTTTCCTTTATTTTGTCACATTCTTAACAAAATCGTGCCGTTATTGCAGAAGAATGGTAAAATTGTTTCATAAAATAGACTCAGCCGTTTATTTTGACAGGCTTTCAATACATCTGAACGATATTACTAGCATTTGCCTTGAATTTTCCTGTATTTTGTCAAATTTTTGACAAAATCGAGTCGTTATTGCAGAAGAATGGTAAAATTGTATAATAAAATGGACTCAGTCATTCATTCTGACACGCTTTTCAATACAACTGAACGTTTTTGGTAGCATTTGCGTTCTATTTTCATGTATTTTGTCACATTCTTGACAAAATCGAGCCGTTATTGCAGAAGAATGGTAAAATTGCATTATGAAATAGACTCACTCGTTCATTTTGACATACCCTTAAAAACAACTGAACGATGCTGCTAGCATTAGCGTTCTATTTTCCTGAATTTTGCCACATTCTTGACAAAATCGAGCCGTGATTGCAAAGAATGGTAAAATTGTATAATGAAACTGACTCAGTCGCTTAATTTGACATGCTTTTCAAAACAACTGAACGATGTTGCTAGCATTTGCGTTCTATTTTCCTGTATTTTGTCACATTCTTAACAAAATCGTGCCGTTATTGCAGAAGAATGGTAAAATTGTTTAATAAAATAGACTCAGCCGTTTATTTTGACAGGCTTTCAATACATCTGAACGATATTACTAGCATTTGCCTTGAATTTTCCTGTATTTTGTCACATTTTTGACAAAATCGAGTCGTTATTGCAGAAGAATGGTAAAATTGTATAATAAAATGGACTCAGTCATTCATTCTGACACGCTTTTCAATACAACTGAACGTTTTTGGTAGCATTTGCGTTCTATTTTCATGTATTTTGTCACATTCTTGACAAAATCGAGCCGTTATTGCAGAAGAATGGTAAAATTGCATTATGAAATAGACTCACTCGTTCATTTTGACATACCCTTAAAAACAACTGAACGATGCTGCTAGCATTAGCGTTCTATTTTCCTGAATTTTGCCACATTCATGACAAAATCGAGCCGTGATTGCAAAGAATGGTAAAATTGTATAATGAAACTGACTCAGTCGCTTAATTTGACATGCTTTTCAAAACAACTGAACGATGTTGCTAGCATTTGCGTTCTATTTTCCTGTATTTTGTCACATTCTTAACAAAATCGTGCCGTTATTGCAGAAGAATGGTAAAATTGTTTAATAAAATAGACTCAGCCGTTTATTTTGACAGGCTTTCAATACATCTGAACGATATTACTAGCATTTGCCTTGAATTTTCCTGTATTTTGTAACATTTTTGACAAAATCGAGTCGTTATTGCAAAAGAATGGTAAAATTGTATAATAAAATAGACTCAGCCGTTTATTTTGACAGGCTTTCAATACATCTGAACGATATTACTAGCATTTGCCTTGAATTTTCCTGTATTTTGTCACATTCTTAACAAAATCGTGCCGTTATTTCAGAAGAATGGTAAAATTGTTTAATAAAATGGACTCAGTCGCTTATTTTGACATGCTTTTCAAAACAACTGAACGATGTTGCTAGCATTTGCGTTCTATTTTCCTGTATTTTGTTACATTCTTGACAAAATCGAGCCGTTATTGGAGAAGAATGGTAAAATTACATTATGAAATAGACTCACTCGTTCATTTTGACATACCTTTCAAAACAACTGAACGATGTTGCTAGCATTTGCGTTGCATTTTCCTTTATTTTGTCACATTTTGACAAAATCGAGTCGTTATTGCAGAAGAATGGTAAAATTGTATAATGAAATTGACTCAGTCGCTTATTTTGACATGCTTTTCAAAACAACTGAACGATGTTGTTGGTATTTGCGTTCTATTTTCCTGTATTTTGTCACATTTTTTACAAAATCGAGTCGTTATTGCAGACGAATGGTAAAATTGTATAATAAAATGGACTGTCATCCATTCTGACACGCTTTTCAATACAACTGAACGATATTGCTAGCGTTTGCGTAGCATTTTCCTTTATTTTGTCACATTTTTGACAAAATCGAGTCGTTATTGCAGAAGAATGGTAAAATTGCATAATGAAATGACTCAGTCATTCATTCTGACACGCTTTTCAATACAACTGAACGTTATTGGTAGCATTTGCGTTCTATTTTCCTGTATTTTGTCACATTCTTGACAAAATCGAGCCGTTATTGTAGAAGGATAAAATTGTATAACGAAATGGACTCAACCGTTTATTTTGGCACGATTCTCAAAAGAATTGAACGCTTTTGGATGCATTTGCGTTCTATTTTTCTGTATTTTGTCACATTCTTAACAAAATCGTGCCGTTATTGCAGAAGAATGGTAAGATTGTATAATAAAATAGACTCAGCCGTTTATTTTGACAGGCTTTCAATACATCTGAACGATATTACTAGCATTTGCCTTGAATTTTCCTGTATTTTGTCACATTTTTGACAAAATCGAGCCGTGATTGCAGAAGAATGGTAAAATTGTATAATAAAATAGACAACCGTTTATTTTAACGGCTTTCTATACATCTGAACGATATTACTAGCATTTGCCTTGAATTTTCCTGTACTTCGTCACATTTTTGACAAAATCGAGTCGTTATTGCAGAAGAATGGTAAAATTGTATAATAAAATGGACTCAGTCATTAATTCTGACACGCTTTTCAATACAACTGAACGATATTGCTAGTGTTTGCGTAGCATTTTCCTTTATTTTGTCACATTTTGACAAAATCGAGTCGTTATTGTAGAAGAAGGATAAAATTGTGTAACGAAATGGACTCAACCGTTTATTTTGGCACGATTCTCAAAAGAATTGAACGCTTTTGGATGCATTTGCGTTCTATTTTTCTGTATTTTGTCACATTCTTAACAAAATTGTGCCGCTATTGAAGAAGAATGGTAAGATTGTATAATAAAATAGGCTCAGCCGTTTATTTTGACACGCTTTTCAATACATCTGAACGATATTACTAGCATTTGCGTTCTATTTTCCTGTATTTTGTCACATTCTTGACAAAATCGAGCCGTTATTGCAGAAGAATGGTAAAATTGTATAATGAAATGGACTCAGTCGCTTATTTTGACATGCTTTTCAAAACAACTGAACGATGTTGCTAGTGTTTGCGTTCTATTTTCCTGTATTTTGTCACATTATTGACAAAATCGAGCCGTTATTGTAGAAGAAGGATAAAATTGTATAACGAAATGGACTCAACCGTTTATTTTGGCACGATTCTCAAAAGAATTGAACGCTTTTGGATGCATTTGCGTTCTATTTTTCTGTATTTTGTCACATTCTTAACAAAATCGTGCCGTTATTGCAGAAGAATGGTAAGATTGTATAATAAAATAGACTCAGCCGTTTATTTTGACAGGCTTTCAATACATCTGAACGATATTACTAGCATTTGCCTTGAATTTTCCTGTATTTTGTCACATTTTTGACAAAATCGAGCCGTGATTGCAGAAGAATGGTAAAATTGTATAATAAAATAGACAACCGTTTATTTTAACGGCTTTCTATACATCTGAACGATATTACTAGCATTTGCCTTGAATTTTCCTGTACTTCGTCACATTTTTGACAAAATCGAGTCGTTATTGCAGAAGAATGGTAAAATTGTATAATAAAATGGACTCAGTCATTAATTCTGACACGCTTTTCAATACAACTGAACGATATTGCTAGTGTTTGCGTAGCATTTTCCTTTATTTTGTCACATTTTGACAAAATCGAGTCGTTATTGTAGAAGAAGGATAAAATTGTGTAACGAAATGGACTCAACCGTTTATTTTGGCACGATTCTCAAAAGAATTGAACGCTTTTGGATGCATTTGCGTTCTATTTTTCTGTATTTTGTCACATTCTTAACAAAATCGTGCCGTTATTGCAGAAGAATTGTAAGATTGTATAATAAAATAGACTCAGCCGTTTATTTTGACATGCTTTTCAATACATCTGAACGATATTACTAGCATTTGCCTTGAATTTTCCTGAATTTTGTCACATTTTTGACAAAATCGAGTCGTTATTGCAGAAGAATGGTAAAATTGCATAATGAAATAGACTCAGTCATTCATTCTGACACGCCTTTCAATACAACTGAACGTTATTGGTAGCATTTGCGTTCTATTTTCCTGTATTTTGTCACATTCTTGACAAAATCGAGCCGTTATTGTAGAAGGATAAAATTGTATACCGAAATGGACTCAACCGTTTATTTTGGCACGATTCTCAAAAGAATTGAACGCTTTTGGATGCATTTGCGTTCTATTTTTCTGTATTTTGTCACATTCTTAACAAAATCGTGCCGTTATTGCAGAAGAATTGTAAGATTGTATAATAAAATAGACTCAGCCGTTTATTCTGACAGGCTTTCAATACATCTGAACGATATTACTAGCATTTGCCTTGAATTTTCCTGTATTTTGTCACATTTGACAAAATCGAGTCGTTATTGCAGAAGAATGGTGAAATTGTATAATAAAATGGACTCAGTCATTCATTCTGACACGCTTTTCAATACAACTGAACGTTATTGGTAGCATTTGCGTTCTATTTTCATGTATTTTGTCACATTCTTGACAAAATCGAGCAGTTATTGCAGAAGAATGGTAAAATTGTATAATGAAATTGACTCAGTCGCTTATTTTGACATGCTTTTAAAAACAACTGAACGATGCTGCTAGCATTAGCGTTCTATTTTCCTGAATTTTGCCACATTCTTGACAAAATCGAGCCGTGATTGCAAAAGAATGGTAAAATTGTATAATAAAATAGACAACCGTTTATTTTAACGGCTTTCAATACATCTGAACGATATTACTAGCATTTGCCTTGAATTTTCCTGTACTTCGTCACATTTTTGACAAAATCGAGCAGTTATTGCAGAAGAATGGTAAAATTGTATAATGAAATTGACTCAGTCGCTTATTTTGACATGCTTTTCAAAACAACTGAACGATGTTGCTAGTGTTTGCGTTCTATTTTCCTGTATTTTGTCACATTATTGACAAAATCGAGCCGTTATTGTAGAAGAAGGATAAAATTGTACAACGAAATGGACTCAACCGTTTATTTTGGCACGATTCTCAAAAGAATTGAACGCTTTTGGATGCATTTGCGTTCTATTTTTCTGTATTTTGTCACATTCTTAACAAAATCGTGCCGTTATTGCAGAAGAATTGTAAGATTGTATAATAAAATAGACTCAGCCGTTTATTTTGACATGCTTTTCAATACATCTGAACGATATTACTAGCATTTGCCTTGAATTTTCCTGAATTTTGTCACATTTTTGACAAAATCGAGTCGTTATTGCAGAAGAATAAGTAAAATTGCATAATGAAATAGACTCAGTCATTCATTCTGACACGCTTTTCAATACAACTGAACGTTATTGGTAGCATTTGCGTTCTATTTTCCTGTATTTTGTCACATTCTTGACAAAATCGAGCCGTTATTGTAGAAGGATAAAATTGTATACCGAAATGGACTCAACCGTTTATTTTGGCACGATTCTCAAAAGAATTGAACGCTTTTGGATGCATTTGCGTTCTATTTTTCTGTATTTTGTCACATTCTTAACAAAATCGTGCCGTTATTGCAGAAGAATGGTAAGATTGTATAATAAAATAGACTCAGCCGTTTATTTTGACAGGCTTTCAATACATCTGAACGATATTACTAGCATTTGCCTTGAATTTTCCTGTATTTTGTCACATTTTTGACAAAATCGAGTCGTTATTGCAGAAGAATGGTGAAATTGTATAATAAAATGGACTCAGTCATTCATTCTGACACGCTTTTCAATACAACTGAACGTTATTGGTAGCATTTGCGTTCTATTTTCATGTATTTTGTCACATTCTTGACAAAATCGAGCAGTTATTGCAGAAGAATGGTAAAATTGTATAATGAAATTGACTCAGTCGCTTATTTTGACATGCTTTTAAAAACAACTGAACGATGCTGCTAGCATTAGCGTTCTATTTTCCTGAATTTTGCCACATTCTTGACAAAATCGAGCCGTGATTGCAAAAGAATGGTAAAATTGTATAATAAAATAGACAACCGTTTATTTTAACGGCTTTCAATACATCTGAACGATATTACTAGCATTTGCCTTGAATTTTCCTGTACTTCGTCACATTTTTGACAAAATCGAGTCGTTATTGCAGAAGAATGGTAAAATTGTATAATAAAATGGACTCAGTCATTAATTCTGACACGCTTTTCAATACAACTGAACGATATTGCTAGCGTTTGCGTAGCATTTTCCTTTATTTTGTCACATTCTTGACAAAATCGAGCCGTTATTGCAGAAGAATGGTAAAATTGCATTATGAAATAGACTCACTCGTTCATTTTGACATACCTTTAAAAACAACTGAACGATGCTGCTAGCATTAGCGTTCTATTTTCCTGAATTTTGCCACATTCTTGAGAAAATCGAGCCGTGATTGCAAAGAATGGTAAAATTGTATAATGAAACTGACTCAGTCGCTTAATTTGACATGCTTTTCAAAACAAGTGAACGATGTTGCTAGCATTTGCTTTCTATTTTCCTGTATTTTGTCACATTCTTGACAAAATCGAGCCGTTATTGCAGAAGAATGGTAAAATTGCATTATGAAATAGACTCACTCGTTCATTTTGACATACCTTTCAAAACAACTGAACGATGTTGCTAGCATTTGCGTTGCATTTTCCTTTATTTTGTCACATTTTGACAAAATCGAGTCGTTATTGCAGAAGAATGGTAAAATTGTATAATGAAATTGACTCAGTCGCTTATTTTGACATGCTTTTCAAAACAACTGAACGATGTTGCTAGTGTTTGCGTTCTATTTTCCTGTATTTTGTCACATTCTTAACAAAATCGTGCCGTTATTGCAGAAGAATGGTAAAATTGTTTAATAAAATAGACTCAGCCGTTTATTTTGACTGGCTTTCAATACATCTGAACGATATTACTAGCATTTGCCTTGAATTTTCCTGTATTTTGTCACATTTTTGACAAAATCGAGTCGTTATTGCAAAAGAATGGTAAAATTGTATAATAAAATGGACTCAGTCGCTTATTGTGACATGCTTTTAAAAACAACTGAACGATGCTGCTAGCATTAGCGTTCTATTTTCCTGAATTTTGCCACATTCTTGACAAAATCGAGCAGTTATTGCAGAAGAATTGTAAGATTGTATAATAAAATAGACTCAGCCGTTTATTTTGACATGCTTTTCAATACATCTGAACGATATTACTAGCATTTGCCTTGAATTTTCCTGAATTTTGTCACATTTTTGACAAAATCGAGTCGTTATTGCAGAAGAATGGTAAAATTGCATAATGAAATAGACTCAGTCATTCATTCTGACACGCTTTTCAATACAACTGAACGTTATTGGTAGCATTTGCGTTCTATTTTCCTGTATTTTGTCACATTCTTGACAAAATCGAGCCGTTATTGTAGAAGGATAAAATTGTATAACGAAATGGACTCAACCGTTTATTTTGGCACGATTCTCAAAAGAATTGAACGCTTTTGGATGCATTTGCGTTCTATTTTTCTGTATTTTGTCACATTCTTGACAAAATCGAGCCGTTATTAGAGAAGAATGGTAAAATTGTATAATGAAATGGATCAACCGTTTATTTTAACGGCTTTCTATACATCTGAACGAAATTACTAGCATTTGCCTTGAATTTTCCTGTACTTCGTCACATTTTTGACAAAATCGAGTCGTTATTGCAGAAGAATGGTAAAATTGTATAATAAAATGGACTCAGTCATTAATTCTGACACGCTTTTCAATACAACTGAACGATATTGCTAGCGTTTGCGTAGCATTTTCCTTTATTTTGTCACATTTTGACAAAATCGAGTCGTTATTGTAGAAGAAGGATAAAATTGTGTAACGAAATGGACTCAACCGTTTATTTTGGCACGATTGTCAAAAGAATTGAACGCTTTTGGATGCATTTGCGTTCTATTTTTCTGTATTTTGTCACATTCTTAACAAAATCGTGCCGTTATTGCAGAAGAATGGTAAGATTGTATAATAAAATAGACTCAGTCGCTTATTTTGACATGCTTTTCAAAACAACTGAACGATGTTGCTAGCATTTGCGTTCTATTTTCCTGTATTTTGTCACATTCTTAACAAAATCGTGCCGTTATTGCAGAAGAATGGTAAAATTGTTTAATAAAATGGACTCAGTCGCTTATTTTGACATGCTTTTCAAAACAACTGAACGATGTTGCTAGCATTTGCGTTCTATTTTCCTGTATTTTGTTACATTCTTGACAAAATCGAGCCGTTATTGCAGAAGAATGGTAAAATTGTATAATAAAATGGACTCAGTCATTTATTCTGACACGCTTTTCAATACAACTGAACGTTATTGGTAGCATTTGCGTTCTATTTTCATGTATTTTGTCACATTCTTGACAAAATCGAGCCGTTATTAGAGAAGAATGGTAAAATTGTATAATGAAATGGATCAACCGTTTATTTTGCACGATTTTCAAAAGAATTAAACGTTATTGGTAGCATTTGCGTTCTATTTCCTTGTTTTTTGTCACATTCTTAACAAAATCGTGCCGTTATTGAAGAAGAATGGTAAAATTGTAAAATAAAATACTCAGCCGTTTATTTTGAAACGATTTTCAATACAACTGAACGATTTTGCTAGCGTTTGCGTAGAATTTTCCTTTATTTTGTCACACTTTGACAAAATCGAGTCGTTATTGTATAAGAAGGATAAAATTGTATAACGAAATGGACTCAACCGTTTATTTTGGCACGATTCTCAAAAGAATTGAACGCTTTTGGATGCATTTGCGTTCTATTTTTCTGTATTTTGTCACCTTCTTAACAAAATCGTGCCGTTATTGCAGAAAAATGGTAAGATTGTATAGTAAAATAGACTCAGCCGTTTATATTGAGACGCTTTTGAATACATCTGAACGATATTACTAGCATTTGCCTTGAATTTTCCTGAATTTTGTCACATTTTTGACAAAATCGAGTCGTTATTGCAGAAGAATGGTAAAATTGCATGATGAAATAGACTCAGTCATTCATTCTGACACGCTTTTCAATTCAACTGAACGTTATTGGTAGCATTTGCGTGCTATTTTCCTGTATTTTGTCACATTCTTGACAAAATCGAGCCGTTATTGTAGAAGGATAAAATTGTATAACGAAATGGACTCAACCGTTTATTTTGGCACGATTCTCAAAAGAATTGAACGCTTTTGGATGCATTTGCGTTCTATTTTTCTGTATTTTGTCACATTCTTAACAAAATCGTGCCGTTATTGCAGAAGAATGGTAAGATTGTATAATAAAATAGACTCAGCCGTTTATTTTGACAGGCTTTCAATACATCTGAACGATATTACTAGCATTTGCCTTGAATTTTCCTGTATTTTGTCAAATTTTTGACAAAATCGAGTCGTTATTGCAGAAGAATGGTAAAATTGTATAATAAAATGGACTCTGTCATTCATTCTGACACGCTTTTCAATACAACTGAACGTTATTGGTAGCATTTGCATTCTATTTTCATGTATTTTGTCACATTCTTGACAAAATCGAGTCGTTATTGCAAAAGAATGGTAAAATTGTATAATAAAATGGACTCAGTCGCTTATTGTGACATGCTTTTAAAAACAACTGAACGATGCTGCTAGCATTAGCGTTCTATTTTCCTGAATTTTGCCACATTCTTGACAAAATCGAGCAGTTATTGCAGAAGAATTGTAAGATTGTATAATAAAATAGACTCAGCCGTTTATTTTGACATGCTTTTCAATACATCTGAACGATATTACTAGCATTTGCCTTGAATTTTCCTGAATTTTGTCACATTTTTGACAAAATCGAGTCGTTATTGCAGAAGAATGGTAAAATTGCATAATGAAATAGACTCAGTCATTCATTCTGACACGCTTTTCAATTCAACTGAACGTTATTGGTAGCATTTGCGTTCTATTTTCCTGTATTTTGTCACATTCTTGACAAAATCGAGCCGTTATTGTAGAAGGATAAAATTGTATAACGAAATGGACTCAACCGTTTATTTTGGCACGATTCTCAAAAGAATTGAACGCTTTTGGATGCATTTGCGTTCTATTTTTCTGTATTTTGTCACATTCTTAACAAAATCGTGCCGTTATTGCAGAAGAATGGTAAGATTGTATAATAAAATAGACTCAGCCGTTTATTTTGACAGGCTTTCAATACATCTGAACGATATTACTAGCATTTGCCTTGAATTTTCCTGTATTTTGTCACATTTTTGACAAAATCGAGCCGTGATTGCAGAAGAATGGTAAAATTGTATAATAAAATAGACAACCGTTTATTTTAACGGCTTTCTATACATCTGAACGAAATTACTAGCATTTGCCTTGAATTTTCCTGTACTTCGTCACATTTTTGACAAAATCGAGTCGTTATTGCAGAAGAATGGTAAAATTGTATAATAAAATGGACTCAGTCATTAATTCTGACACGCTTTTCAATACAACTGAACGATATTGCTAGCGTTTGCGTAGCATTTTCCTTTATTTTGTCACATTTTGACAAAATCGAGTCGTTATTGTAGAAGAAGGATAAAATTGTGTAACGAAATGGACTCAACCGTTTATTTTGGCACGATTGTCAAAAGAATTGAACGCTTTTGGATGCATTTGCGTTCTATTTTTCTGTATTTTGTCACATTCTTAACAAAATCGTGCCGTTATTGCAGAAGAATGGTAAGATTGTATAATAAAATAGACTCAGTCGCTTATTTTGACATGCTTTTCAAAACAACTGAACGATGTTGCTAGCATTTGCGTTCTATTTTCCTGTATTTTGTCACATTCTTAACAAAATCGTGCCGTTATTGCAGAAGAATGGTAAAATTGTTTAATAAAATGGACTCAGTCGCTTATTTTGACATGCTTTTCAAAACAACTGAACGATGTTGCTAGCATTTGCGTTCTATTTTCCTGTATTTTGTTACATTCTTGACAAAATCGAGCCGTTATTGCAGAAGAATGGTAAAATTGTATAATAAAATGGACTCAGTCATTCATTCTGACACGCTTTTCAATACAACTGAACGTTATTGGTAGCATTTGCGTTCTATTTTCATGTATTTTGTCACATTCTTGACAAAATCGAGCCGTTATTAGAGAAGAATGGTAAAATTGTATAATGAAATGGATCAACCGTTTATTTTGCACGATTTTCAAAAGAATTAAACGTTATTGGTAGCATTTGCGTTCTATTTCCTTGTATTTTGTCACATTCTTAACAAAATCGTGCCGATATTGAAGAAGAATGGTAAAATTGTATAATAAAATAGACTCAGCCGTTTATTTTGAAACGATTTTCAATACAACTGAACGATTTTGCTAACGTTTGCGTAGCATTTTCCTTTATTTTGTCACATTTTGACAAAATCGAGTCGTTATTGTATAAGAAGGATAAAATTGTATAACGAAATGGACTCAACCGTTTATTTTGGCACGATTCTCAAAAGAATTGAACGCTTTTGGATGCATTTGCGTTCTATTTTTCTGTATTTTGTCACCTTCTTAACAAAATCGTGCCGTTATTGCAGAAAAATGGTAAGATTGTATAATAAAATAGACTCAGCCGTTTATATTGAGACGCTTTTGAATACATCTGAACGATATTACTAGCATTTGCCTTGAATTTTCCTGAATTTTGTCACATTTTAGACAAAATCGAGTCGTTATTGCAGAAGAATGGTAAAATTGTATAATGAAATGGACTCAACCGTTTATTTTGCTCGATTTTCAAAAGAATTGAACGTTATTGGTAGCATTTGCGTTCTATTTTCCTGTATTTTGTCACATTCTTAACAAAATCGTGCCGTTATTGCAGAAGAATGGTAAAATTGTTTAATAAAATAGACTCAGCCGTTTATTTTGACAGGCTTTCAATACATCTGAACGATATTACTAGCATTTGCCTTGAATTTTCCTGTATTTTGTCAAATTTTTGACAAAATCGAGTCGTTATTGCAGAAGAATGGTAAAATTGTATAATAAAATGGACTCTGTCATACATTCTGACACGCTTTTCAATACAACTGAACGTTATTGGTAGCATTTGCGTTCTATTTTCATGTATTTTGTCACATTCTTGACAAAATCGAGCCGTTATTGCAGAAGAATGGTAAAATTGCATTATGAAATAGACTCACTCGTTCATTTTGACATACCTTTAAAAACAACTGAACGATGCTGCTAGCATTTGCGTTCTATTTTCTTGTATTTTGTCACATTCTTAACAAAATCGTGCCGTTATTGCAGAGGAATGGTAAAATTGTATAACGAAATGGACTCAACCGTTTATTTTGCACGATTTTCAAAAGAATTGAACGTTATTGGTAGCATTTGCGTTCTATTTTCCTGTATTTTGTCACATTCTTGACAAAATCGAGCAGTTATTGCAGAAGAATGGTAAAATTGTATAATAAAATGGACTCTGTCATTCATTCTGACACGCTTTTCAATACAACTGAACGTTATTGGTAGCATTTGCGTTCTATTTGCATGTATTTTGTCACATTCTTGACAAAATCGAGTCGTTATTGCAAAAGAATGGTAAAATTGTATAATAAAATGGACTCAGTCGCTTATTGTGACATGCTTTTAAGAACAACTGAACGATGCTGCTAGCATTAGCGTTCTATTTTCCTGAATTTTGCCACATTCTTGACAAAATCGAGCAGTTATTGCAGAAGAATTGTAAGATTGTATAATAAAATAGACTCAGCCGTTTATTTTGACATGCTTTTCAATACATCTGAACGATATTACTAGCATTTGCCTTGAATTTTCCTGAATTTTGTCACATTTTTGACAAAATCGAGTCGTTATTGCAGAAGAATGGTAAAATTGCATAATGAAATAGACTCAGTCATTCATTCTGACACGCTTTTCAATACAACTGAACGTTATTGGTAGCATTTGCGTTCTATTTTCCTGTATTTTGTCACATTCTTGACAAAATCGAGCCGTTATTGTAGAAGGATAAAATTGTATAACGAAATGGACTCAACCGTTTATTTTGGCACGATTCTCAAAATAATTGAACGCTTTTGGATGCATTTGCGTTCTATTTTTCTGTATTTTGTCACATTCTTAACAAAATCGTGCCGTTATTGCAGAAGAATGGTAAGATTGTATAATAAAATAGACTCAGCCGTTTATTTTGACAGGCTTTCAATACATCTGAACGATATTACTAGCATTTGCCTTGAATTTTCCTGTATTTTGTCACATTTTTGACAAAATCGAGCCGTGATTGCAGAAGAATGGTAAAATTGTATAATAAAATAGACAACCGTTTATTTTAACGGCTTTCTATACATCTGAACGAAATTACTAGCATTTGCCTTGAATTTTCCTGTACTTCGTCACATTTTTGACAAAATCGAGTCGTTATTGCAGAAGAATGGTAAAATTGTATAATAAAATGGACTCAGTCATTAATTCTGACACGCTTTTCAATACAACTGAACGATATTGCTAGCGTTTGCGTAGCATTTTCCTTTATTTTGTCACATTTTGACAAAATCGAGTCGTTATTGTAGAAGAAGGATAAAATTGTGTAACGAAATGGACTCAACCGTTTATTTTGGCAAGATTGTCAAAAGAATTGAACGCTTTTGGATGCATTTGCGTTCTATTTTTCTGTATTTTGTCACATTCTTAACAAAATCGTGCCGTTATTGCAGAAGAATGGTAAGATTGTATAATAAAATAGACTCAGTCGCTTATTTTGACATGCTTTTCAAAACAACTGAACGATGTTGCTAGCATTTGCGTTCTATTTTCCTGTATTTTGTCACATTCTTAACAAAATCGTGCCGTTATTGCAGAAGAATGGTAAAATTGTTTAATAAAATGGACTCAGTCGCTTATTTTGACATGCTTTTCAAAACAACTGAACGATGTTGCTAGCATTTGCGTTCTATTTTCCTGTATTTTGTTACATTCTTGACAAAATCGAGCCGTTATTGCAGAAGAATGGTAAAATTGTATAATAAAATGGACTCAGTCATTCATTCTGACACGCTTTTCAATACAACTGAACGTTATTGGTAGCATTTGCGTTCTATTTTCATGTATTTTGTCACATTCTTGACAAAATCGAGCCGTTATTAGAGAAGAATGGTAAAATTGTATAATGAAATGGATCAACCGTTTATTTTGCACGATTTTCAAAAGAATTAAACGTTATTGGTAGCATTTGCGTTCTATTTCCTTGTATTTTGTCACATTCTTAACAAAATCGTGCCGTTATTGAAGAAGAATGGTAAAATTGTATAATAAAATAGATTCAGCCGTTTATTTTGAAACGATTTTCAATACAACTGAACGATTTTGCTAGCGTTTGCGTAGCATTTTCCTTTATTTTGTCACATTTTGACAAAATCGAGTCGTTATTGTATAAGAAGGATAAAATTGTATAACGAAATGGACTCAACCGTTTATTTTGGCACGATTCTCAAAAGAATTGAACGCTTTTGGATGCATTTGCGTTCTATTTTTCTGTATTTTGTCACCTTCTTAACAAAATCGTGCCGTTATTGCAGAAAAATGGTAAGATTGTATAATAAAATAGACTCAGCCGTTTATATTGAGACGCTTTTGAATACATCTGAACGATATTACTAGCATTTGCCTTGAATTTTCCTGAATTTTGTCACATTTTTGACAAAATCGAGTCGTTATTGCAGAAGAATGGTAAAATTGTATAATGAAATGGACTCAACCGTTTATTTTGCTCGATTTTCAAAAGAATTGAACGTTATTGGTAGCATTTGCGTTCTATTTTCCTGTATTTTGTCACATTCTTAACAAAATCGTGCCGTTATTGCAGAAGAATGGTAAAATTGTTTAATAAAATAGACTCAGCCGTTTATTTTGACAGGCTTTCAATACATCTGAACGATATTACTAGCATTTGCCTTGAATTTTCCTGTATTTTGTCAAATTTTTGACAAAATCGAGTCGTTATTGCAGAAGAATGGTAAAATTGTATAATAAAATGGACCCAGTCATTCATTCTGACACGCTTTTCAATACAACTGAACGTTATTGGTAGCATTTGCGTTCTATTTTCTTGTATTTTGTCACATTCTTGACAAAATCGAGCAGTTATTGCAGAAGAATGGTAAAATTGTATAATGAAATTGACTCAGTCGCTTATTTTGACATGCTTTTAAAAACAACTGAACGATGCTGCTAGCATTAGCGTTCTATTTTCCTGAATTTTGCCACATTCTTGACAAAATCGAGCCGTGATTGCAAAAGAATGGTAAAATTGTATAATAATAGACTCAACCGTTTATTTTAACGGCTTTCAATACATCTGAACGATATTACTAGCATTTGCCTTGAATTTTCCTGAATTTTGTCACATTTTTGACAAAATCGAGTCATTGCATAGAATGGTAAAATTGTATAATGAAACTGACTCAGTCGCTTATTTTGACATGCTTCTCAAAACAACTGAACGATGTTGCTAGCGTTTGCGTAGCATTTTCCTTTATTTTGTCACATTTTGACAAAATCGAGTCGTTATTGTATAAGAAGGATAAAATTGTATAACGAAATGGACTCAACCGTTTATTTTGGCACGATTCTCAAAAGAATTGAACGCTTTTGGATGCATTTGCGTTCTATTTTTCTGTATTTTGTCACCTTCTTAACAAAATCGTGCCGTTATTGCAGAAAAATGGTAAGATTGTATAATAAAATAGACTCAGCCGTTTATTTTGAGACGCTTTTCAATACATCTGAACGATATTACTAGCATTTGCCTTGAATTTTCCTGAATTTTGTCACATTTTTGACAAAATCGAGTCGTTATTGCAGAAGAATGGTAAAATTGCATAATGAAATAGACTCACTCGTTCATTTTGACATGCTTTTCAAAACAACTGAACGATGTTGCTAGCATTTGCGTTCTATTTTCATGTATTTTGTCACATTCTTGACAAAATCGAGCCGTTATTGCAGAAGAATGGTAAAATTGTATAATGAAATGGACTCAACCGTTTATTTTGCACGATTTTCAAAAGAATTGAACGTTATTGGTAGCATTTGCGTTCTATTTTCCTTTATTTTGTCACATTCTTAACAAAATCGTGCCGTTATTGCAGAAGAATGGTAAAATTGCATTATGAAATAGACTCACTCGTTCATTTTGACATACCCTTAAAAACAACTGAACGATGCTGCTAGCATTAGCGTTCTATTTTCCTGAATTTTGCCACATTCTTGACAAAATCGAGCCGTGATTGCAAAGAATGGTAAAATTGTATAATGAAACTGACTCAGTCGCTTAATTTGACATGCTTTTCAAAACAACTGAACGATGTTGCTAGCATTTGCGTTCTATTTTCCTGTATTTTGTCACATTCTTAACAAAATCGTGCCGTTATTGCAGAAGAATGGTAAAATTGTTTAATAAAATAGACTCAGCCGTTTATTTTGACAGGCTTTCAATACATCTGAACGATATTACTAGCATTTGCTTTGAATTTTCCTGTATTTTGTAACATTTTTGACAAAATCGAGTCGTTATTGCAAAAGAATGGTAAAATTGTATAATAAAATAGACTCAGCCGTTTATTTTGACAGGCTTTCAATACATCTGAACGATATTACTAGCATTTGCCTTGAATTTTCCTGTATTTTGTCACATTCTTAACAAAATCGTGCCGTTATTTCAGAAGAATGGTAAAATTGTTTAATAAAATGGACTCAGTCGCTTATTTTGACATGCTTTTCAAAACAACTGAACGATGTTGCTAGCATTTGCGTTCTATTTTCCTGTATTTTGTTACATTCTTGACAAAATCGAGCCGTTATTGGAGAAGAATGGTAAAATTACATTATGAAATAGACTCACTCGTTCATTTTGACATACCTTTCAAAACAACTGAACGATGTTGCTAGCATTTGCGTTGCATTTTCCTTTATTTTGTCACATTTTGACAAAATCGAGTCGTTATTGCAGAAGAATGGTAAAATTGTATAATGAAATTGACTCAGTCGCTTATTTTGACATGCTTTTCAAAACAACTGAACGATGTTGTTTGTATTTGCGTTCTATTTTCCTGTATTGTGTCACATTTTTTACAAAATCGAGTCGTTATTGCAGACGAATGGTAAAATTGTATAATAAAATGGACTGTCATCCATTCTGACACGCTTTTCAATACAACTGAACGATATTGCTAGCGTTTGCGTAGCATTTTCCTTTATTTTGTCACATTTTTGACAAAATCGAGTCGTTATTGCAGAAGAATGGTAAAATTGCATAATGAAATGACTCAGTCATTCATTCTGACACGCTTTTCAATACAACTGAACGTTATTGGTAGCATTTGCGTTCTATTTTCCTGTATTTTGTCACATTCTTGACAAAATCGAGCCGTTATTGTAGAAGGATAAAATTGTATAACGAAATGGACTCAACCGTTTATTTTGGCACGATTCTCAAAAGAATTGAACGCTTTTGGATGCATTTGCGTTCTATTTTTCTGTATTTTGTCACATTTTTAACAAAATCGTGCCGTTATTGCAGAAGAATGGTAAGATTGTATAATAAAATAGACTCAGCCGTTTATTTTGACAGGCTTTCAATACATCTGAACGATATTACTAGCATTTGCCTTGAATTTTCCTGTATTTTGTCACATTTTTGACAAAATCGAGCCGTGATTGCAGAAGAATGGTAAAATTGTATAATAAAATAGACAACCGTTTATTTTAACGGCTTTCTATACATCTGAACGATATTACTAGCATTTGCCTTGAATTTTCCTGTACTTCGTCACATTTTTGACAAAATCGAGTCGTTATTGCAGAAGAATGGTAAAATTGTATAATAAAATGGACTCAGTCATTAATTCTGACACGCTTTTCAATACAACTGAACGATATTGCTAGTGTTTGCGTAGCATTTTCCTTTATTTTGTCACATTTTGACAAAATCGAGTCGTTATTGTAGAAGAAGGATAAAATTGTGTAACGAAATGGACTCAACCGTTTATTTTGGCACGATTCTCAAAAGAATTGAACGCTTTTGGATGCATTTGCGTTCTATTTTTCTGTATTTTGTCACATTCTTAACAAAATTGTGCCGTTATTGAAGAAGAATGGTAAGATTGTATAATAAAATAGGCTCAGCCGTTTATTTTGACACGCTTTTCAATACATCTGAACGATATTACTAGCATTTGCGTTCTATTTTCCTGTATTTTGTCACATTCTTGACAAAATCGAGCCGTTATTGCAGAAGAATGGTAAAATTGTATAATGAAATGGACTCAGTCGCTTATTTTGACATGCTTTTCAAAACAACTGAACGATGTTGCTAGTGTTTGCGTTCTATTTTCCTGTATTTTGTCACATTATTGACAAAATCGAGCCGTTATTGTAGAAGAAGGATAAAATTGTATAACGAAATGGACTCAACCGTTTATTTTGGCACGATTCTCAAAAGAATTGAACGCTTTTGGATGCATTTGCGTTCTATTTTTCTGTATTTTGTCACATTCTTAACAAAATCGTGCCGTTATTGCAGAAGAATGGTAAGATTGTATAATAAAATAGACTCAGCCGTTTATTTTGACAGGCTTTCAATACATCTGAACGATATTACTAGCATTGGCCTTGAATTTTCCTGTATTTTGTCACATTTTTGACAAAATCGAGCCGTGATTGCAGAAGAATGGTAAAATTGTATAATAAAATAGACAACCGTTTATTTTAACGGCTTTCTATACATCTGAACGATATTACTAGCATTTGCCTTGAATTTTCCTGTACTTCGTCACATTTTTGACAAAATCGAGTCGTTATTGCAGAAGAATGGTAAAATTGTATAATAAAATGGACTCAGTCATTAATTCTGACACGCTTTTCAATACAACTGAACGATATTGCTAGTGTTTGCGTAGCATTTTCCTTTATTTTGTCACATTTTGACAAAATCGAGTCGTTATTGTAGAAGAAGGATAAAATTGTGTAACGAAATGGACTCAACCGTTTATTTTGGCACGATTCTCAAAAGAATTGAACGCTTTTGGATGCATTTGCGTTCTATTTTTCTGTATTTTGTCACATTCTTAACAAAATCGTGCCGTTATTGCAAAAGAATTGTAAGATTGTATAATAAAATAGACTCAGCCGTTTATTTTGACATGCTTTTCAATACATCTGAACGATATTACTAGCATTTGCCTTGAATTTTACTGAATTTTGTCACATTTTTGACAAAATCGAGTCGTTATTGCAGAAGAATGGTAAAATTGCATAATGAAATAGACTCAGTCATTCATTCTGACACGCTTTTCAATACAACTGAACGTTATTGGTAGCATTTGCGTTCTATTTTCCTGTATTTTGTCACATTCTTGACAAAATCGAGCCGTTATTGTAGAAGGATAAAATTGTATACCGAAATGGACTCAACCGTTTATTTTGGCACGATTCTCAAAAGAATTGAACGCTTTTGGATGCATTTGCGTTCTATTTTTCTGTATTTTGTCACATTCTTAACAAAATCGTGCCGTTATTGCAGAAGAATGGTAAGATTGTATAATAAAATAGACTCAGCCGTTTATTTTGACAGGCTTTCAATACATCTGAACGATATTACTAGCATTGGCCTTGAATTTTCCTGTATTTTGTCACATTTTTGACAAAATCGAGCCGTGATTGCAGAAGAATGGTAAAATTGTATAATAAAATAGACAACCGTTTATTTTAACGGCTTTCTATACATCTGAACGATATTACTAGCATTTGCCTTGAATTTTCCTGTACTTCGTCACATTTTTGACAAAATCGAGTCGTTATTGCAGAAGAATGGTAAAATTGTATAATAAAATGGACTCAGTCATTAATTCTGACACGCTTTTCAATACAACTGAACGATATTGCTAGTGTTTGCGTAGCATTTTCCTTTATTTTGTCACATTTTGACAAAATCGAGTCGTTATTGTAGAAGAAGGATAAAATTGTGTAACGAAATGGACTCAACCGTTTATTTTGGCACGATTCTCAAAAGAATTGAACGCTTTTGGATGCATTTGCGTTCTATTTTTCTGTATTTTGTCACATTCTTAACAAAATCGTGCCGTTATTGCAAAAGAATTGTAAGATTGTATAATAAAATAGACTCAGCCGTTTATTTTGACATGCTTTTCAATACATCTGAACGATATTACTAGCATTTGCCTTGAATTTTACTGAATTTTGTCACATTTTTGACAAAATCGAGTCGTTATTGCAGAAGAATGGTAAAATTGCATAATGAAATAGACTCAGTCATTCATTCTGACACGCTTTTCAATACAACTGAACGTTATTGGTAGCATTTGCGTTCTATTTTCCTGTATTTTGTCACATTCTTGACAAAATCGAGCCGTTATTGTAGAAGGATAAAATTGTATACCGAAATGGACTCAACCGTTTATTTAGGCACGATTCTCAAAAGAATTGAACGCTTTTGGATGCATTTGCGTTCTATTTTTCTGTATTTTGTCACATTCTTAACAAAATCGTGCCGTTATTGCAGAAGAATTGTAAGATTGTATAATAAAATAGACTCAGCCGTTTATTTTGACATGCTTTTCAATACATCTGAACGATATTACTAGCATTTGCCTTGAATTTTCCTGAATTTTGTCACATTTTTGACAAAATCGAGTCGTTATTGCAGAAGAATGGTAAAATTGCATAATGAAATAGACTCAGTCATTCATTCTGACACGCTTTTCAATACAACTGAACGTTATTGGTAGCATTTGCGTTCTATTTTCCTGTATTTTGTCACATTCTTGACAAAATCGAGCCGTTATTGTAGAAGGATAAAATTGTATACCGAAATGGACTCAACCGTTTATTTTGGCACGATTCTCAAAAGAATTGAACGCTTTTGGATGCATTTGCGTTCTATTTTTCTGTATTTTGTCACATTCTTAACAAAATCGTGCCGTTATTGCAGAAGAATGGTAAGATTGTATAATAAAATAGACTCAGCCGTTTATTTTGACAGGCTTTCAATACATCTGAACGATATTACTAGCATTTGCCTTGAATTTTCCTGTATTTTGTCACATTTTTGACAAAATCGAGTCGTTATTGCAGAAGAATGGTGAAATTGTATAATAAAATGGACTCAGTCATTCATTCTGACACGCTTTTCAATACAACTGAACGTTATTGGTAGCATTTGCGTTCTATTTTCATGTATTTTGTCACATTCTTGACAAAATCGAGCAGTTATTGCAGAAGAATGGTAAAATTGTATAATGAAATTGACTCAGTCATTAATTCTGACACGCTTTTCAATACAACTGAACGATATTGCTAGCGTTTGCGTAGCATTTTCCTTTATTTTGTCACATTTTGACAAAATCGAGTCGTTATTGTAGAAGAAGGATAAAATTGTGTAACGAAATGGACTCAACCGTTTATTTTGGCACGATTGTCAAAAGAATTGAACGCTTTTGGATGCATTTGCGTTCTATTTTTCTGTATTTTGTCACATTCTTAACAAAATCGTGCCGTTATTGCAGAAAAATGGTAAGATTGTATAATAAAATACTCAGCCGTTTATATTGAGACGCTTTTGAATACATCTGAACGATATTACTAGCATTTGCCTTGAATTTTCCTGTATTTTGTCACATTCTTGACAAAATCGAGCCGTTATTGTAGAAGGATAAAATTGTATACCGAAATGGACTCAACCGTTTATTTTGGCACGATTCTCAAAAGAATTGAACGCTTTTGGATGCATTTGCGTTCTATTTTTCTATATTTTGTCACATTCTTAACAAAATCGTGCCGTTATTGCAGAAGAATTGTAAGATTGTATAATAAAATAGACTCAGCCGTTTATTCTGACAGGCTTTCAATACATCTGAACGATATTACTAGCATTTGCCTTGAATTTTCCTGTATTTTGTCACATTTGACAAAATCGAGTCGTTATTGCAGAAGAATGGTGAAATTGTATAATAAAATGGACTCAGTCATTCATTCTGACACGCTTTTCAATACAACTGAACGTTATTGGTAGCATTTGCGTTCTATTTTCATGTATTTTGTCACATTCTTGACAAAATCGAGCAGTTATTGCAGAAGAATGGTAAAATTGTATAATGAAATTGACTCAGTCGCTTATTTTGACATGCTTTTAAAAACAACTGAACGATGCTGCTAGCATTAGCGTTCTATTTTCCTGAATTTTGCCACATTCTTGACAAAATCGAGCCGTGATTGCAAAAGAATGGTAAAATTGTATAATAAAATGGACAACCGTTTATTTTAACGGCTTTCAATACATCTGAACGATATTACTAGCATTTGCCTTGAATTTTCCTGTACTTCGTCACATTTTTGACAAAATCGAGCAGTTATTGCAGAAGAATGGTAAAATTGTATAATGAAATTGACTCAGTCGCTTATTTTGACATGCTTTTCAAAACAACTGAACGATGTTGCTAGTGTTTGCGATCTATTTTCCTGTATTTTGTCACATTATTGACAAAATCGAGCCGTTATTGTAGAAGGATAAAATTGTACAACGAAATGGACTCAACCGTTTATTTTGGCACGATTCTCAAAAGAATTGAACGCTTTTGGATGCATTTGCGTTCTATTTTTCTGTATTTTGTCACATTCTTAACAAAATCGTGCCGTTATTGCAGAAGAATTGTAAGATTGTATAATAAAATAGACTCAGCCGTTTATTTTGACATGCTTTTCAATACATCTGAACGATATTACTAGCATTTGCCTTGAATTTTCCTGAATTTTGTCACATTTTTGACAAAATCGAGTCGTTATTGCAGAAGAATGGTAAAATTGCATAATGAAATAGACTCAGTCATTCATTCTGACACGCTTTTCAATACAACTGAACGTTATTGGTAGCATTTGCGTTCTATTTTCCTGTATTTTGTCACATTCTTGACAAAATCGAGCCGTTATTGTAGAAGGATAAAATTGTATACCGAAATGGACTCAACCGTTTATTTTGGCACGATTCTCAAAAGAATTGAACGCTTTTGGATGCATTTGCGTTCTATTTTTCTGTATTTTGTCACATTCTTAACAAAATCGTGCCGTTATTGCAGAAGAATGGTAAGATTGTATAATAAAATAGACTCAGCCGTTTATTTTGACAGGCTTTTAATACATCTGAACGATATTACTAGCATTTGCCTTGAATTTTCCTGTATTTTGTCACATTTTTGACAAAATCGAGTCGTTATTGCAGAAGAATGGTGAAATTGTATAATAAAATGGACTCAGTCATTCATTCTGACACGCTTTTCAATACAACTGAACGTTATTGGTAGCATTTGCGTTCTATTTTCATGTATTTTGTCACATTCTTGACAAAATCGAGCAGTTATTGCAGAAGAATGGTAAAATTGTATAATGAAATTGACTCAGTCATTAATTCTGACACGCTTTTCAATACAACTGAACGATATTGCTAGCGTTTGCGTAGCATTTTCCTTTATTTTGTCACATTTTGACAAAATCGAGTCGTTATTGTAGAAGAAGGATAAAATTGTGTAACGAAATGGACTCAACCGTTTATTTTGGCACGATTGTCAAAAGAATTGAACGCTTTTGGATGCATTTGCGTTCTATTTTTCTGTATTTTGTCACATTCTTAACAAAATCGTGCCGTTATTGCAGAAAAATGGTAAGATTGTATAATAAAATACTCAGCCGTTTATATTGAGACGCTTTTGAATACATCTGAACGATATTACTAGCATTTGCCTTGAATTTTCCTGTATTTTGTCACATTCTTGACAAAATCGAGCCGTTATTGTAGAAGGATAAAATTGTATACCGAAATGGACTCAACCGTTTATTTTGGCACGATTCTCAAAAGAATTGAACGCTTTTGGATGCATTTGCGTTCTATTTTTCTATATTTTGTCACATTCTTAACAAAATCGTGCCGTTATTGCAGAAGAATTGTAAGATTGTATAATAAAATAGACTCAGCCGTTTATTCTGACAGGCTTTCAATACATCTGAACGATATTACTAGCATTTGCCTTGAATTTTCCTGTATTTTGTCACATTTGACAAAATCGAGTCGTTATTGCAGAAGAATGGTGAAATTGTATAATAAAATAGACTCAGCCGTTTATTTTGACACGCGTTCAACACATCTGAACGTTATTGCTAGCATTTGAGTTGAATTTTCATTAATTTTGTCACATTCTTGACAAAATCGAGTCGTTATTGCAGAAGAATGGTAAAATTGTATAATGAGATAGACTCAGCCGTTTATTTTGACACGCTTTCAATACAACTGAACGATTTTGCAGGCATTTGCGTTGAATTTGCATGAATTTTGTCACATTTTTTTCAAAATCGAGCCATTATTACAAAGAATGGTAAAATTGTATAATAAAATAGACTCAGCCGTTTATTTTGACACGCTTTCAATACAACTGAACGATTTTGCAGGCATTTACGTTGAATTTGCATGATATTTGTCAC
This sequence comes from Agrilus cyanescens, assembly GCA_947389935.1. Lineage (NCBI taxonomy): Eukaryota > Metazoa > Arthropoda > Insecta > Coleoptera > Buprestidae > Agrilus > Agrilus cyanescens. Next base: position 11,773,439 of record OX376711.1, read on the forward strand.
ATTTTTGACAAAATCGAGCCGTTATTGCAGAAGAATGGTAAAATTGTATAATTAGATAGACTCAGCCGTTTATTTTGACAGCTTTCAATACATCTGAACGTTATAGCTAGCATTTCCGATGAATTTTCCTGTATTTTGTCACATTGTTAACAAAATCGAGCCGTTTTTGCAGAAGAATGGTTAAATTGTATAATAAAATAGACTCAGCCGTATATTTTGACACGCGTTCAATACAACTGAACGATTTTGCAGGCATTTGCGTTGAATTTGCATGAATTTTGTCACATTTTTGACAAAATCGAGCCGTTATTGCAGAAGAATGGTAAAATTGTATAATAAAATAGACTCAGCCGTTTATTTTGACACGCGTTCAATACATCTGAACGTTATTGCTAGCATTTGAGTTGAATTTTCATTAATTTTGTCACATTCTTGACAAAATCGAGTCGTTATTGCAGAAGAATGGTAAAATTGTATAATGAGATAGACTCAGCCGTTTATTTTGACACGCTTTCAATACATCTGAACGTTATAGCTAGCATTTCCGTTGAATTTTCCTGTATTTTGTCACATTCTTAACAAAATCGAGCCGTTTTTGCAGAAGAATGGGAAAATTGTAGAATGAGATAGACTCAGCCGTTTATTTTGACACGCTTTCAATACATCTGAACGTTATAGCCTAGCATTTGCGTTGAATTTTCCTGTAATTTGTCACATTTTTGACCAAATCGAGCCGTTTTTGCAGAAGAATGGTAAAATTGTATAATAAAATAGACTCAGTCGTTCATTTTGACACGCTTTTCAATACAACTGAACGATTTTGCTAGTATTTGCGTTCTATTTTCCTGTATTTGGTCACATTCACGACAAAATCGCGCAGTTATTGCAGAAGAATGGTAAAATTGTATATTTAGATAGACTCAGCCGTTTATTATGACACGCTTTCAATACAACTGAACGATTTTGCAGGCATTTGCGTTGAATTTTCATTAATTTTGTCACTTTCTTGACAAAATCGAGTCGTTATTGCAGAAGAATGGTAAAATTGTATAATGAGATAGACTCAGCCGTTTATTTTGACACGCTATCAATACATCTGAACGTTATAGCTAGCATTTGCGTTGAATTTTCCTGTATTTTGTCACATTTTTGACCAAATCGAGCCGTTTTTGCAGAAGAATGGTAACATTGTATAATAAAATAGACTCAGTCGTTCATTTTGACACGCTTTTCAATACAACTGAACGATTTTGCTAGCATTTGCGTTCTATTTTCCTGTATTTGGTCACATTCACGACAAAATCGCGCCGTTACTGCAGAAGAATGGTAAAATTGTATATTTAGATAGACTCAGCCGTTTATTATGACACGCTTTCAATACAACTGAACGATTTTGCAGGCATTTGCGTTGAATTTGCATGAATTTTGTCACATTTTTGACAAAATCGAGCCGTTATTGCAGAAGAATGGTAAAATTGTATAATAAAATAGACTCAGCCGTATATTTTGACACGCGTTCAATACAACTGAACGATTTTGCAGGCATTTGCGTTGAATTTGCATGAATTTTGTCACATTTTTGACAAAATCGAGCCGTTATTGCAGAAGAATGGTAAAATTGTATAATAAAATAGACTCAGCCGTTTATTTTGACACGCTATCAATACATCTGAACGTTATAGCTAGCATTTGCGTTGAATTTTCCTGTATTTTGTCACATTTTTGACCAAATCGAGCCGTTTTTGCAGAAGAATGGTAAAATTGTATAATAAAATAGACTCAGCCGTTTATTTTGACACGCGTTCAATACATCTGAACGTTATTGCTAGCATTTGAGTTGAATTTTCATTAATTTTGTCACATTCTTGACAAAATCGAGTCGTTATTGCAGAAGAATGGTAAAATTGTATAATGAGATAGACTCAGCCGTTTATTTTGACACGCTTTCAATACATCTGAACGTTATAGCTAGCATTTCCGTTGAATTTTCCTGTATTTTGTCACATTCTTAACAAAATCGAGCCGTTTTTGCAGAAGAATGGTAAAATTGTATAATAAAATAGACTCAGCCGTTTATTTTGACACGCTTTCAATACAACTAAACGATTTTGCAGGCATTTGCGTTGAATTTGCATGAATTTTGTCACATTTTTGACAAAATCGAGCCGTTATTGCAGAAGAATGGTAAAATTGTATAATAAAATAGACTCAGCCGTTTATTTTGACACGCGTTCAATACATCTGAACGTTATTGCTAGCATTTGAGTTGAATATTCATTAATTTTGTCACATTCTTGACAAAATCGAGTCGTTATTGCAGAAGAATGGTAAAATTGTATAATGAGATAGACTCAGCCGTTTATTTTGACACGCGTTCAATACAACTGAACGATATTGCTAGCATTTCCGTTGAATTTTCCTGTATTTTGTCACATTCTTAACAAAATCGAGCCGTTTTTGCAGAAGAATGGGAAAATTGTATAATGAGATAGACTCAGCCGTTTATTTTGACACGCTTTCAATACAACTGAACGATATAGCCTAGCATTTGCGTTGAATTTTCCTGTAATTTGTCACATTTTTGACCAAATCGAGCCGTTTTTGCAGAAGAATGGTAAAATTGTATAATAAAATAGACTCAGTCGTTCATTTTGACACGCTTTTCAATACAACTGAACGATTTTGCTAGTATTTGCGTTCTATTTTCCTGTATTTGGTCACATTCACAACAAAATCGCGCCGTTATTGCAGAAGAATGGTAAAATTGTATATTTAGATAGACTCAGCCGTTTATTATGACACGCTTTCAATACAACTGAACGATTTTGCAGGCATTTGCGTTGAATTTTCATTAATTTTGTCACTTTCTTGACAAAATCGAGTCGTTATTGCAGAAGAATGGTAAAATTGTATAATGAGATAGACTCAGCCGTTTATTTTGACACGCTATCAATACATCTGAACGTTATAGCTAGCATTTGCGTTGAATTTTCCTGTATTTTGTCACATTTTTGACCAAATCGAGCCGTTTTTGCAGAAGAATGGTAACATTGTATAATAAAATAGACTCAGTCGTTCATTTTGACACGCTTTTCAATACAACTGAACGATTTTGCTAGCATTTGCGTTCTATTTTCCTGTATTTGGTCACATTCACGACAAAATCGCGCCGTTATTGCAGAAGAATGGTAAAATTGTATATTTAGATAGACTCAGCCGTTTATTATGACACGCTTTCAATACAACTGAACGATTTTGCAGGCATTTGCGTTGAATTTGCATGAATTTTGTCACATTTTTGACAAAATCGAGCCGTTATTGCAGAAGAATGGTAAAATTGTATAATAAAATAGACTCAGCCGTATATTTTGACACGCGTTCAATACAACTGAACGATTTTGCAGGCATTTGCGTTGAATTTGCATGAATTTTGTCACATTTTTGACAAAATCGAGCCGTTATTGCAGAAGAATGGTAAAATTGTATAATAAAATAGACTCAGCCGTTTATTTTGACACGCGTTCAACACATCTGAACGTTATTGCTAGCATTTGAGTTGAATTTTCATTAATTTTGTCACATTCTTGACAAAATCGAGTCGTTATTGCAGAAGAATGGTAAAATTGTATAATGAGATAGACTCAGCCGTTTATTTTGACACGCTTTCAATACAACTGAACGATTTTGCAGGCATTTGCGTTGAATTTGCATGAATTTTGTCACATTTTTTTCAAAATCGAGCCATTATTACAAAGAATGGTAAAATTGTATAATAAAATAGACTCAGCCGTTTATTTTGACACGCTTTCAATACAACTGAACGATTTTGCAGGCATTTACGTTGAATTTGCATGATATTTGTCACATTTTTGACAAAATCGAGCCGTTATTGCAGAAGAATGGTAAAATTGTATAATTAGATAGACTCAGCCGTTTATTTTGACAGCTTTCAATACATCTGAACGTTATAGCTAGCATTTCCGATGAATTTTCCTGTATTTTGTCACATTGTTAACAAAATCGAGCCGTTTTTGCAGAAGAATGGTTAAATTGTATAATAAAATAGACTCAGCCGTATATTTTGACACGCGTTCAATACAACTGAACGATTTTGCAGGCATTTGCGTTGAATTTGCATGAATTTTGTCACATTTTTGACAAAATCGAGCCGTTATTGCAGAAGAATGGTAAAATTGTATAATAAAATAGACTCAGCCGTTTATTTTGACACGCGTTCAATACATCTGAACGTTATTGCTAGCATTTGAGTTGAATTTTCATTAATTTTGTCACATTCTTGACAAAATCGAGTCGTTATTGCAGAAGAATGGTAAAATTGTATAATGAGATAGACTCAGCCGTTTATTTTGACACGCTTTCAATACATCTGAACGTTATAGCTAGCATTTCCGTTGAATTTTCCTGTATTTTGTCACATTCTTAACAAAATCGAGCCGTTTTTGCAGAAGAATGGGAAAATTGTAGAATGAGATAGACTCAGCCGTTTATTTTGACACGCTTTCAATACATCTGAACGTTATAGCCTAGCATTTGCGTTGAATTTTCCTGTAATTTGTCACATTTTTGACCAAATCGAGCCGTTTTTGCAGAAGAATGGTAAAATTGTATAATAAAATAGACTCAGTCGTTCATTTTGACACGCTTTTCAATACAACTGAACGATTTTGCTAGTATTTGCGTTCTATTTTCCTGTATTTGGTCACATTCACGACAAAATCGCGCAGTTATTGCAGAAGAATGGTAAAATTGTATATTTAGATAGACTCAGCCGTTTATTATGACACGCTTTCAATACAACTGAACGATTTTGCAGGCATTTGCGTTGAATTTTCATTAATTTTGTCACTTTCTTGACAAAATCGAGTCGTTATTGCAGAAGAATGGTAAAATTGTATAATGAGATAGACTCAGCCGTTTATTTTGACACGCGTTCAATACATCTGAACGTTATTGCTAGCATTTGAGTTGAATTTTCATTAATTTTGTCACATTCTTGACAAAATCGAGTCGTTATTGCAGAAGAATGGTAAAATTGTATAATGAGATAGACTCAGCCGTTTATTTTGACACGCTTTCAATACAACTGAACGATTTTGCAGGCATTTGCGTTGAATTTGCATGAATTTTGTCACATTTTTTTCAAAATCGAGCCATTATTACAAAGAATGGTAAAATTGTATGATAAAATAGACTCAGCCGTTTATTTTGACACGCTTTCAATACAACTGAACGATTTTGCAGGCATTTGCGTTGAATTTGCATGATATTTGTCACATTTTTGACAAAATCGAGCCGTTATTGCAGAAGAATGGTAAAATTGTATAATTAGATAGACTCAGCCGTTTATTTTGACAGCTTTCAATACATCTGAACGTTATAGCTAGCATTTCCGTTGAATTTTCCTGTATTTTGTCACATTCTTAACAAAATCGAGCCGTTTTTGCAGAAGAATGGTTAAATTGTATAATAAAATAGACTCAGCCGTTTATTTTGACACGCTTTCAATACACTAAACGATTTTGCAGGCATTTGCGTTGAATTTGCATGAATTTTGTCACATTTTTGTCAAAATCGAGCCGTTATTGCAGAAGAATGGTAAAATTGTATAATAAAATAGACTCAGCCGTTTATTTTGACACGCGTTCAATACAACTGAACGATATTGCTAGCATTTGCGTTGAATTTTCATGAATTTTGTCACATTTTTGACAAAATCGAGTCGTTATTGCAGAAGAATGGTAAAATTGTATAATTAGATAGACTCAGCCGTTTATTTTGACACGCTTTCAATACACTAAACGATTTTGCAGGCATTTGCGTTGAATTTGCATGAATTTTGTCACATTTTTGACAAAATCGAGCCGTGATTGCAAAAGAATGGTAAAATTGTATAATAAAATAGACAACCGTTTATTTTAACGGCTTTCAATACATCTGAACGATATTACTAGCATTTGCCTTGAATTTTCCTGTACTTCGTCACATTTTTGACAAAATCGAGCCGTTATTGCAGAAGAATGGTAAAATTGTATAATAAAATGGACTCAGTCATTAATTCTGACACGCTTTTCAATACAACTGAACGATATTGCTAGCGTTTGCGTAGCATTTTCCTTTATTTTGTCACATTCTTAACAAAATCGTGCCGTTATTGCAGAAGAATGGTAAAATTGCATTATGAAATAGACTCACTCGTTCATTTTGACATACCTTTAAAAACAACTGAACGATGCTGCTAGCATTAGCGTTCTATTTTCCTGAATTTTGCCACATTCTTGAGAAAATCGAGCCGTGATTGCAAAGAATGGTAAAATTGTATAATGAAACTGACTCAGTCGCTTAATTTGACATGCTTTTCAAAACAACTGAACGATGTTGCTAGCATTTGCGTTGCATTTTCCTTTATTTTGTCACATTTTGACAAAATCGAGTCGTTATTGCAGAAGAATGGTAAAATTGTATAATGAAATTGACTCAGTCGCTTATTTTGACATGCTTTTCAAAACAACTGAACGATGTTGCTAGTGTTTGCGTTCTATTTTCCTGTATTTTGTCACATTCTTAACAAAATCGTGCCGTTATTGCAGAAGAATGGTAAAATTGTTTAATAAAATAGACTCAGTCGCTTATTGTGACATGCTTTTAAAAACAACTGAACGATGCTGCTAGCATTAGCGTTCTATTTTCCTGAATTTTGCCACATTCTTGACAAAATCGAGTCGTTATTGCAGAAGAATGGTAAAATTGCATAATGAAATAGACTCAGTCATTCATTCTGACACGCTTTTCAATACAACTGAACGTTATTGGTAGCATTTGCGTTCTATTTTCCTGTATTTTGTCACATTCTTGACAAAATCGAGCCGTTATTGTAGAAGGATAAAATTGTATAACGAAATGGACTCAACCGTTTATTTTGGCACGATTCTCAAAAGAATTGAACGCTTTTGGATGCATTTGCGTTCTATTTTTCTGTATTTTGTCACATTCTTAACAAAATCGTGCCGTTATTGCAGAAGAATGGTAAGATTGTATAATAAAATAGACTCAGCCGTTTATTTTGACAGGCTTTCAATACATCTGAACGATATTACTAGCATTTGCCTTGAATTTTCCTGTATTTTGTCACATTTTTGACAAAATCGAGCCGTGATTGCAGAAGAATGGTAAAATTGTATAATAAAATAGACAACCGTTTATTTTAACGGCTTTCTATACATCTGAACGAAATTACTAGCATTTGCCTTGAATTTTCCTGTACTTCGTCACATTTTTGACAAAATCGAGTCGTTATTGCAGAAGAATGGTAAAATTGTATAATAAAATGGACTCAGTCATTAATTCTGACACGCTTTTCAATACAACTGAACGATATTGCTAGCGTTTGCGTAGCATTTTCCTTTATTTTGTCACATTTTGACAAAATCGAGTCGTTATTGTAGAAGAAGGATAAAATTGTGTAACGAAATGGACTCAACCGTTTATTTTGGCACGATTGTCAAAAGAATTGAACGCTTTTGGATGCATTTGCGTTCTATTTTTCTGTATTTTGTCACATTCTTAACAAAATCGTGCCGTTATTGCAGAAGAATGGTAAGATTGTATAATAAAATAGACTCAGTCGCTTATTTTGACATGCTTTTCAATACATCTGAACGATATTACTAGCATTTGCCTTGAATTTTCCTGAATTTTGTCACATTTTTGACAAAATCGAGTCGTTATTGCAGAAGAATGGTAAAATTGTATAATAAAATGGACTCAGTCATTCATTCTGACACGCTTTTCAATACAACTGAACGTTATTGGTAGCATTTGCGTTCTATTTTCATGTATTTTGTCACATTCTTGACAAAATCGAGCCGTTATTAGAGAAGAATGGTAAAATTGTATAATGAAATGGATCAACCGTTTATTTTGCACGATTTTCAAAAGAATTAAACGTTATTGGTAGCATTTGCGTTCTATTTCCTTGTTTTTTGTCACATTCTTAACAAAATCGTGCCGTTATTGAAGAAGAATGGTAAAATTGTATAATAAAATACTCAGCCGTTTATTTTGAAACGATTTTCAATACAGCTGAACGATTTTGCTAGCGTTTGCGTAGAATTTTCCTTTATTTTGTCACATTTTGACAAAATCGAGTCGTTATTGTATAAGAAGGATAAAATTGTATAACGAAATGGACTCAACCGTTTATTTTGGCACGATTCTCAAAAGAATTGAACGCTTTTGGATGCATTTGCGTTCTATTTTTCTGTATTTTGTCACCTTCTTAACAAAATCGTGCCGTTATTGCAGAAAAATGGTAAGATTGTATAATAAAATAGACTCAGCCGTTTATATTGAGACGCTTTTGAATACATCTGAACGATATTACTAGCATTTGCCTTGAATTTTCCTGAATTTTGTCACATTTTTGACAAAATCGAGTCGTTATTGCAGAAGAATGGTAAAATTGTATAATGAAATGGACTCAACCGTTTATTTTGCTCGATTTTCAAAAGAATTGAACGTTATTGGTAGCATTTGCGTTCTATTTTCCTGTATTTTGTCACATTCTTAACAAAATCGTGCCGTTATTGCAGAAGAATGGTAAAATTGTTTAATAAAATAGACTCAGCCGTTTATTTTGACAGGCTTTCAATACATCTGAACGATATTACTAGCATTTGCCTTGAATTTTCCTGTATTTTGTCAAATTTTTGACAAAATCGAGTCGTTATTGCAGAAGAATGGTAAAATTGTATAATAAAATGGACTCTGTCATTCATTCTGACACGCTTTTCAATACAACTGAACGTTATTGGTAGCATTTGCGTTCTATTTTCATGTATTTTGTCACATTCTTGACAAAATCGAGTCGTTATTGCAAAAGAATGGTAAAATTGTATAATAAAATGGACTCAGTCGCTTATTGTGACATGCTTTTAAAAACAACTGAACGATGCTGCTAGCATTAGCGTTCTATTTTCCTGAATTTTGCCACATTCTTGACAAAATCGAGTCGTTATTGCAGAAGAATGGTAAAATTGCATAATGAAATAGACTCAGTCATTCATTCTGACACGCTTTTCAATACAACTGAACGTTATTGGTAGCATTTGCGTTCTATTTTCCTGTATTTTGTCACATTCTTGACAAAATCGAGCCGTTATTGTAGAAGGATAAAATTGTATAACGAAATGGACTCAACCGTTTATTTTGGCACGATTCTCAAAAGAATTGAACGCTTTTGGATGCATTTGCGTTCTATTTTTCTGTATTTTGTCACATTCTTAACAAAATCGTGCCGTTATTGCAGAAGAATGGTAAGATTGTATAATAAAATAGACTCAGTCGCTTATTTTGACATGCTTTTCAATACATCTGAACGATATTACTAGCATTTGCCTTGAATTTTCCTGAATTTTGTCACATTTTTGACAAAATCGAGTCGTTATTGCAGAAGAATGGTAAAATTGTATAATAAAATGGACTCAGTCATTCATTCTGACACGCTTTTCAATACAACTGAACGTTATTGGTAGCATTTGCGTTCTATTTTCATGTATTTTGTCACATTCTTGACAAAATCGAGCCGTTATTAGAGAAGAATGGTAAAATTGTATAATGAAATGGATCAACCGTTTATTTTGCACGATTTTCAAAAGAATTAAACGTTATTGGTAGCATTTGCGTTCTATTTCCTTGTTTTTTGTCACATTCTTAACAAAATCGTGCCGTTATTGAAGAAGAATGGTAAAATTGTATAATAAAATACTCAGCCGTTTATTTTGAAACGATTTTCAATACAGCTGAACGATTTTGCTAGCGTTTGCGTAGAATTTTCCTTTATTTTGTCACATTTTGACAAAATCGAGTCGTTATTGTATAAGAAGGATAAAATTGTATAACGAAATGGACTCAACCGTTTATTTTGGCACGATTCTCAAAAGAATTGAACGCTTTTGGATGCATTTGCGTTCTATTTTTCTGTATTTTGTCACCTTCTTAACAAAATCGTGCCGTTATTGCAGAAAAATGGTAAGATTGTATAATAAAATAGACTCAGCCGTTTATATTGAGACGCTTTTGAATACATCTGAACGATTTTACTAGCATTTGCCTTGAATTTTCCTGAATTTTGTCACATTTTTGACAAAATCGAGTCGTTATTGCAGAAGAATGGTAAAATTGTATAATGAAATGGACTCAACCGTTTATTTTGCTCGATTTTCAAAAGAATTGAACGTTATTGGTAGCATTTGCGTTCTATTTTCCTGTATTTTGTCACATTCTTAACAAAATCGTGCCGTTATTGCAGAAGAATGGTAAAATTGTTTAATAAAATAGACTCAGCCGTTTATTTTGACAGGCTTTCAATACATCTGAACGATATTACTAGCATTTGCCTTGAATTTTCCTGTATTTTGTCAAATTTTTGACAAAATCGAGTCGTTATTGCAGAAGAATGGTAAAATTGTATAATAAAATGGACTCTGTCATTCATTCTGACACGCTTTTCAATACAACTGAACGTTATTGGTAGCATTTGCGTTCTATTTTCATGTATTTTGTCACATTCTTGACAAAATCGAGTCGTTATTGCAAAAGAATGGTAAAATTGTATAATAAAATGGACTCAGTCGCTTATTGTGACATGCTTTTAAAAACAACTGAACGATGCTGCTAGCATTAGCGTTCTATTTTCCTGAATTTTGCCACATTCTTGACAAAATCGAGTCGTTATTGCAGAAGAATGGTAAAATTGCATAATGAAATAGACTCAGTCATTCATTCTGACACGCTTTTCAATACAACTGAACGTTATTGGTAGCATTTGCGTTCTATTTTCCTGTATTTTGTCACATTCTTGACAAAATCGAGCCGTTATTGTAGAAGGATAAAATTGTATAACGAAATGGACTCAACCGTTTATTTTGGCACGATTCTCAAAAGAATTGAACGCTTTTGGATGCATTTGCGTTCTATTTTTCTGTATTTTGTCACATTCTTAACAAAATCGTGCCGTTATTGCAGAAGAATGGTAAGATTGTATAATAAAATAGACTCAGCCGTTTATTTTGACAGGCTTTCAATACATCTGAACGATATTACTAGCATTTGCCTTGAATTTTCCTGTATTTTGTCACATTTTTGACAAAATCGAGCCGTGATTGCAGAAGAATGGTAAAATTGTATAATAAAATAGACAACCGTTTATTTTAACGGCTTTCTATACATCTGAACGAAATTACTAGCATTTGCCTTGAATTTTCCTGTACTTCGTCACATTTTTGACAAAATCGAGTCGTTATTGCAGAAGAATGGTAAAATTGTATAATAAAATGGACTCAGTCATTAATTCTGACACGCTTTTCAATACAACTGAACGATATTGCTAGCGTTTGCGTAGCATTTTCCTTTATTTTGTCACATTTTGACAAAATCGAGTCGTTATTGTAGAAGAAGGATAAAATTGTGTAACGAAATGGACTCAACCGTTTATTTTGGCACGATTGTCAAAAGAATTGAACGCTTTTGGATGCATTTGCGTTCTATTTTTCTGTATTTTGTCACATTCTTAACAAAATCGTGCCGTTATTGCAGAAGAATGGTAATATTGTATAATAAAATAGACTCAGTCGCTTATTTTGACATGCTTTTCAATACATCTGAACGATATTACTAGCATTTGCCTTGAATTTTCCTGAATTTTGTCACATTTTTGACAAAATCGAGTCGTTATTGCAGAAGAATGGTAAAATTGTATAATAAAATGGACTCAGTCATTCATTCTGACACGCTTTTCAATACAACTGAACGTTATTGGTAGCATTTGCGTTCTATTTTCATGTATTTTGTCACATTCTTGACAAAATCGAGCCGTTATTAGAGAAGAATGGTAAAATTGTATAATGAAATGGATCAACCGTTTATTTTGCACGATTTTCAAAAGAATTAAACGTTATTGGTAGCATTTGCGTTCTATTTCCTTGTTTTTTGTCACATTCTTAACAAAATCGTGCCGTTATTGAAGAAGAATGGTAAAATTGTATAATAAAATACTCAGCCGTTTATTTTGAAACGATTTTCAATACAACTGAACGATTTTGCTAGCGTTTGCGTAGAATTTTCCTTTATTTTGTCACATTTTGACAAAATCGAGTCGTTATTGTATAAGAAGGATAAAATTGTATAACGAAATGGACTCAACCGTTTATTTTGGCACGATTCTCAAAAGAATTGAACGCTTTTGGATGCATTTGCGTTCTATTTTTCTGTATTTTGTCACCTTCTTAACAAAATCGTGCCGTTATTGCAGAAAAATGGTAAGATTGTATAATAAAATAGACTCAGCCGTTTATATTGAGACGCTTTTGAATACATCTGAACGATATTACTAGCATTTGCCTTGAATTTTCCTGAATTTTGTCACATTTTTGACAAAATCGAGTCGTTATTGCAGAAGAATGGTAAAATTGTATAATGAAATGGACTCAACCGTTTATTTTGCTCGATTTTCAAAAGAATTGAACGTTATTGGTAGCATTTGCGTTCTATTTTCCTGTATTTTGTCACATTCTTAACAAAATCGTGCCGTTATTGCAGAAGAATGGTAAAATTGTTTAATAAAATAGACTCAGCCGTTTATTTTGACAGGCTTTCAATACATCTGAACGATATTACTAGCATTTGCCTTGAATTTTCCTGTATTTTGTCACATTTTTGACAAAATCGAGCCGTGATTGCAGAAGAATGGTAAAATTGTATAATAAAATAGACAACCGTTTATTTTAACGGCTTTCTATACATCTGAACGAAATTACTAGCATTTGCCTTGAATTTTCCTGTATTTTGTCAAATTTTTGACAAAATCGAGTCGTTATTGCAGAAGAATGGTAAAATTGTATAATAAAATGGACTCTGTCATTCATTCTGACACGCTTTTCAATACAACTGAACGTTATTGGTAGCATTTGCGTTCTATTTTCATGTATTTTGTCACATTCTTGACAAAATCGAGTCGTTATTGCAAAAGAATGGTAAAATTGTATAATAAAATGGACTCAGTCGCTTATTGTGACATGCTTTTAAAAACAACTGAACGATGCTGCTAGCATTAGCGTTCTATTTTCCTGAATTTTGCCACATTCTTGACAAAATCGAGCAGTTATTGCAGAAGAATTGTAAGATTGTATAATAAAATAGACTCAGCCGTTTATTTTGACATGCTTTTCAATACATCTGAACGATATTACTAGCATTTGCCTTGAATTTTCCTGAATTTTGTCACATTTTTGACAAAATCGAGTCGTTATTGCAGAAGAATGGTAAAATTGCATAATGAAATAGACTCAGTCATTCATTCTGACACGCTTTTCAATACAACTGAACGTTATTGGTAGCATTTGCGTTCTATTTTCCTGTATTTTGTCACATTCTTGACAAAATCGAGCCGTTATTGTAGAAGGATAAAATTGTATAACGAAATGGACTCAACCGTTTATTTTGGCACGATTCTCAAAAGAATTGAACGCTTTTGGATGCATTTGCGTTCTATTTTTCTGTATTTTGTCACATTCTTAACAAAATCGTGCCGTTATTGCAGAAGAATGGTAAGATTGTATAATAAAATAGACTCAGCCGTTTATTTTGACAGGCTTTCAATACATCTGAACGATATTACTAGCATTTGCCTTGAATTTTCCTGTATTTTGTCACATTTTTGACAAAATCGAGCCGTGATTGCAGAAGAATGGTAAAATTGTATAATAAAATAGACAACCGTTTATTTTAACGGCTTTCTATACATCTGAACGAAATTACTAGCATTTGCCTTGAATTTTCCTGTACTTCGTCACATTTTTGACAAAATCGAGTCGTTATTGCAGAAGAATGGTAAAATTGTATAATAAAATGGACTCAGTCATTAATTCTGACACGCTTTTCAATACAACTGAACGATATTGCTAGCGTTTGCGTAGCATTTTCCTTTATTTTGTCACATTTTGACAAAATCGAGTCGTTATTGTAGAAAAAGGATAAAATTGTGTAACGAAATGGACTCAACCGTTTATTTTGGCACGATTGTCAAAAGAATTGAACGCTTTTGGATGCATTTGCGTTCTATTTTTCTGTATTTTGTCACATTCTTAACAAAATCGTGCCGTTATTGCAGAAGAATGGTAAGATTGTATAATAAAATAGACTCAGTCGCTTATTTTGACATGCTTTTCAATACATCTGAACGATATTACTAGCATTTGCCTTGAATTTTCCTGAATTTTGTCACATTTTTGACAAAATCGAGTCGTTATTGCAGAAGAATGGTAAAATTGTATAATAAGATGGACTCAGTCATTCATTCTGACACGCTTTTCAATACAACTGAACGTTATTGGTAGCATTTGCGTTCTATTTTCATGTATTTTGTCACATTCTTGACAAAATCGAGCCGTTATTAGAGAAGAATGGTAAAATTGTATAATGAAATGGATCAACCGTTTATTTTGCACGATTTTCAAAAGAATTAAACGTTATTGGTAGCATTTGCGTTCTATTTCCTTGTTTTTTGTCACATTCTTAACAAAATCGTGCCGTTATTGAAGAAGAATGGTAAAATTGTATAATAAAATACTCAGCCGTTTATTTTGAAACGATTTTCAATACAACTGAACGATTTTGCTAGCGTTTGCGTAGAATTTTCCTTTATTTTGTCACATTTTGACAAAATCGAGTCGTTATTGTATAAGAAGGATAAAATTGTATAACGAAATGGACTCAACCGTTTATTTTGGCACGATTCTCAAAAGAATTGAACGCTTTTGGATGCATTTGCGTTCTATTTTTCTGTATTTTGTCACCTTCTTAACAAAATCGTGCCGTTATTGCAGAAAAATGGTAAGATTGTATAATAAAATAGACTCAGCCGTTTATATTGAGACGCTTTTGAATACATCTGAACGATATTACTAGCATTTGCCTTGAATTTTCCTGAATTTTGTCACATTTTTGACAAAATCGAGTCGTTATTGCAGAAGAATGGTAAAATTGTATAATGAAATGGACTCAACCGTTTATTTTGCTCGATTTTCAAAAGAATTGAACGTTATTGGTAGCATTTGCGTTCTATTTTCATGTATTTTGTCACATTCTTGACAAAATCGAGTCGTTATTGCAAAAGAATGGTAAAATTGTATAATAAAATGGACTCAGTCGCTTATTGTGACATGCTTTTAAAAACAACTGAACGATGCTGCTAGCATTAGCGTTCTATTTTCCTGAATTTTGCCACATTCTTGACAAAATCGAGCAGTTATTGCAGAAGAATTGTAAGATTGTATAATAAAATAGACTCAGCCGTTTATTTTGACATGCTTTTCAATACATCTGAACGATATTACTAGCATTTGCCTTGAATTTTCCTGAATTTTGTCACATTTTTGACAAAATCGAGTCGTTATTGCAGAAGAATGGTAAAATTGCATAATGAAATAGACTCAGTCATTCATTCTGACACGCTTTTCAATACAACTGAACGTTATTGGTAGCATTTGCGTTCTATTTTCCTGTATTTTGTCACATTCTTGACAAAATCGAGCCGTTATTGTAGAAGGATAAAATTGTATAACGAAATGGACTCAACCGTTTATTTTGGCACGATTCTCAAAAGAATTGAACGCTTTTGGATGCATTTGCGTTCTATTTTTCTGTATTTTGTCACATTCTTAACAAAATCGTGCCGTTATTGCAGAAGAATGGTAAGATTGTATAATAAAATAGACTCAGCCGTTTATTTTGACAGGCTTTCAATACATCTGAACGATATTACTAGCATTTGCCTTGAATTTTCCTGTATTTTGTCACATTTTTGACAAAATCGAGCCGTGATTGCAGAAGAATGGTAAAATTGTATAATAAAATAGACAACCGTTTATTTTAACGGCTTTCTATACATCTGAACGAAATTACTAGCATTTGCCTTGAATTTTCCTGTACTTCGTCACATTTTTGACAAAATCGAGTCGTTATTGCAGAAGAATGGTAAAATTGTATAATAAAATGGACTCAGTCATTAATTCTGACACGCTTTTCAATACAACTGAACGATACTGCTAGCGTTTGCGTAGCATTTTCCTTTATTTTGTCACATTTTGACAAAATCGAGTCGTTATTGTAGAAGAAGGATAAAATTGTGTAACGAAATGGACTCAACCGTTTATTTTGGCACGATTGTCAAAAGAATTGAACGCTTTTGGATGCATTTGCGTTCTATTTTTCTGTATTTTGTCACATTCTTAACAAAATCGTGCCGTTATTGCAGAAGAATGGTAATATTGTATAATAAAATAGACTCAGTCGCTTATTTTGACATGCTTTTCAAAACAACTGAACGATGTTGCTAGCATTTGCGTTCTATTTTCCTGTATTTTGTCACATTCTTAACAAAATCGTGCCGTTATTGCAGAAGAATGGTAAAATTGTTTAATAAAATGGACTCAGTCGCTTATTTTGACATGCTTTTCAAAACAACTGAACGATGTTGCTAGCATTTGCGTTCTATTTTCCTGTATTTTGTTACATTCTTGACAAAATCGAGCCGTTATTGCAGAAGAATGGTAAAATTGTATAATAAAATGGACTCAGTCATTCATTCTGACACGCTTTTCAATACAACTGAACGTTATTGGTAGCATTTGCGTTCTATTTTCATGTATTTTGTCACATTCTTGACAAAATCGAGCCGTTATTAGAGAAGAATGGTAAAATTGTATAATGAAATGGATCAACCGTTTATTTTGCACGATTTTCAAAAGAATTAAACGTTATTGGTAGAATTTGCGTTCTATTTCCTTGTATTTTGTCACATTCTTAACAAAATCGTGCCGTTATTGAAGAAGAATGGTAAAATTGTATAATAAAATAGACTCAGCCGTTTATTTTGAAACGATTTTCAATACAACTGAACGATTTTGCTAACGTTTGCGTAGCATTTTCCTTTATTTTGTCACATTTTGACAAAATCGAGTCGTTATTGTATAAGAAGGATAAAATTGTATAACGAAATGGACTCAACCGTTTATTTTGGCACGATTCTCAAAAGAATTGAACGCTTTTGGATGCATTTGCGTTCTATTTTTCTGTATTTTGTCACCTTCTTAACAAAATCGTGCCGTTATTGCAGAAAAATGGTAAGATTGTATAATAAAATAGACTCAGCCGTTTATATTGAGACGCTTTTGAATACATCTGAACGATATTACTAGCATTTGCCTTGAATTTTCCTGAATTTTGTCACATTTTAGACAAAATCGAGTCGTTATTGCAGAAGAATGGTAAAATTGTATAATGAAATGGACTCAACCGTTTATTTTGCTCGATTTTCAAAAGAATTGAACGTTATTGGTAGCATTTGCGTTCTATTTTCCTGTATTTTGTCACATTCTTAACAAAATCGTGCCGTTATTGCAGAAGAATGGTAAAATTGTTTAATAAAATAGACTCAGCCGTTTATTTTGACAGGCTTTCAATACATCTGAACGATATTACTAGCATTTGCCTTGAATTTTCCTGTATTTTGTCAAATTTTTGACAAAATCGAGTCGTTATTGCAGAAGAATGGTAAAATTGTATAATAAAATGGACTCTGTCATTCATTCTGACACGCTTTTCAATACAACTGAACGTTATTGGTAGCATTTGCGTTCTATTTTCATGTATTTTGTCACATTCTTGACAAAATCGAGCCGTTATTGCAGAAGAATGGTAAAATTGCATTATGAAATAGACTCACTCGTTCATTTTGACATACCTTTAAAAACAACTGAACGATGCTGCTAGCATTTGCGTTCTATTTTCTTGTATTTTGTCACATTCTTAACAAAATCGTGCCGTTATTGCAGAGGAATGGTAAAATTGTATAACGAAATGGACTCAACCGTTTATTTTGCACGATTTTCAAAAGAATTGAACGTTATTGGTAGCATTTGCGTTCTATTTTCCTGTATTTTGTCACATTCTTGACAAAATCGAGCAGTTATTGCAGAAGAATGGTAAAATTGTATAATAAAATGGACTCTGTCATTCATTCTGACACGCTTTTCAATACAACTGAACGTTATTGGTAGCATTTGCGTTCTATTTTCATGTATTTTGTCACATTCTTGACAAAATCGAGTCGTTATTGCAAAAGAATGGTAAAATTGTATAATAAAATGGACTCAGTCGCTTATTGTGACATGCTTTTAAAAACAACTGAACGATGCTGCTAGCATTAGCGTTCTATTTTCCTGAATTTTGCCACATTCTTGACAAAATCGAGCAGTTATTGCAGAAGAATTGTAAGATTGTATAATAAAATAGACTCAGCCGTTTATTTTGACATGCTTTTCAATACATCTGAACGATATTACTAGCATTTGCCTTGAATTTTCCTGAATTTTGTCACATTTTTGACAAAATCGAGTCGTTATTGCAGAAGAATGGTAAAATTGCATAATGAAATAGACTCAGTCATTCATTCTGACACGCTTTTCAATACAACTGAACGTTATTGGTAGCATTTGCGTTCTATTTTCCTGTATTTTGTCACATTCTTGACAAAATCGAGCCGTTATTGTAGAAGGATAAAATTGTATAACGAAATGGACTCAACCGTTTATTTTGGCACGATTCTCAAAAGAATTGAACGCTTTTGGATGCATTTGCGTTCTATTTTTCTGTATTTTGTCACATTCTTAACAAAATCGTGCCGTTATTGCAGAAGAATGGTAAGATTGTATAATAAAATAGACTCAGCCGTTTATTTTGACAGGCTTTCAATACATCTGAACGATATTACTAGCATTTGCCTTGAATTTTCCTGTATTTTGTCACATTTTTGACAAAATCGAGCCGTGATTGCAGAAGAATGGTAAAATTGTATAATAAAATAGACAACCGTTTATTTTAACGGCTTTCTATACATCTGAACGAAATTACTAGCATTTGCCTTGAATTTTCCTGTACTTCGTCACATTTTTGACAAAATCGAGTCGTTATTGCAGAAGAATGGTAAAATTGTATAATAAAATGGACTCAGTCATTAATTCTGACACGCTTTTCAATACAACTGAACGATATTGCTAGCGTTTGCGTAGCATTTTCCTTTATTTTGTCACATTTTGACAAAATCGAGTCGTTATTGTAGAAGAAGGATAAAATTGTGTAACGAAATGGACTCAACCGTTTATTTTGGCACGATTGTCAAAAGAATTGAACGCTTTTGGATGCATTTGCGTTCTATTTTTCTGTATTTTGTCACATTCTTAACAAAATCGTGCCGTTATTGCAGAAGAATGGTAAGATTGTATAATAAAATAGACTCAGTCGCTTATTTTGACATGCTTTTCAAAACAACTGAACGATGTTGCTAGCATTTGCGTTCTATTTTCCTGTATTTTGTCACATTCTTAACAAAATCGTGCCGTTATTGCAGAAGAATGGTAAAATTGTTTAATAAAATGGACTCAGTCGCTTCTTTTGACATGCTTTTCAAAACAACTGAACGATGTTGCTAGCATTTGCGTTCTATTTTCCTGTATTTTGTTACATTCTTGACAAAATCGAGCCGTTATTGCAGAAGAATGGTAAAATTGTATAATAAAATGGACTCAGTCATTCATTCTGACACGCTTTTCAATACAACTGAACGTTATTGGGAGCATTTGCGTTCTATTTTCATGTATTTTGTCACATTCTTGACAAAATCGAGCCGTTATTAGAGAAGAATGGTAAAATTGTATAATGAAATGGATCAACCGTTTATTTTGCACGATTTTCAAAAGAATTAAACGTTATTGGTAGCATTTGCGTTCTATTTCCTTGTATTTTGTCACATTCTTAACAAAATCGTGCCGTTATTGAAGAAGAATGGTAAAATTGTATAATAAAATAGACTCAGCCGTTTATTTTGAAACGATTTTCAATACAACTGAACGATTTTGCTAGCGTTTGCGTAGCATTTTCCTTTATTTTGTCACATTTTGACAAAATCGAGTCGTTATTGTATAAGAAGGATAAAATTGTATAACGAAATGGACTCAACCGTTTATTTTGGCACGATTCTCAAAAGAATTGAACGCTTTTGGATGCATTTGCGTTCTATTTTTCTGTATTTTGTCACCTTCTTAACAAAATCGTGCCGTTATTGCAGAAAAATGGTAAGATTGTATAATAAAATAGACTCAGCCGTTTATATTGAGACGCTTTTGAATACATCTGAACGATATTACTAGCATTTGCCTTGAATTTTCCTGAATTTTGTCACATTTTTGACAAAATCGAGTCGTTATTGCAGAAGAATGGTAAAATTGTATAATAAAATGGACTCTGTCATTCATTCTGACACGCTTTTCAATACAACTGAACGTTATTGGTAGCATTTGCGTTCTATTTTCATGTATTTTGTCACATTCTTGACAAAATCGAGCCGTTATTGCAGAAGAATGGTAAAATTGCATTATGAAATAGACTCACTCGTTCATTTTGACATACCTTTAAAAACAACTGAACGATGCTGCTAGCATTTGCGTTCTATTTTCTTGTATTTTGTCACATTCTTAACAAAATCGTGCCGTTATTGCAGAGGAATGGTAAAATTGTATAACGAAATGGACTCAACCGTTTATTTTGCACGATTTTCAAAAGAATTGAACGTTATTGGTAGCATTTGCGTTCTATTTTCCTGTATTTTGTCACATTCTTGACAAAATCGAGCAGTTATTGCAGAAGAATGGTAAAATTGTATAACGAAATGGACTCAACCGTTTATTTTGCACGATTTTCAAAAGAATTGAACGTTATTGGTAGCATTTGCGTTCTATTTTCCTGTATTTTGTCACATTCTTGACAAAATCGAGCCGTTATTGCAGAAGAATGGTAAAATTGCATTATGAAATACTCACTCGTTTATTTTGACATACTTTTCAAAACAACTGAACGATGTTGCTAGCATTTGCGTTGCATTTTCCTTTATTTTGTCACATTTTGACAAAATCGAGTCGTTATTGCAGAAGAATGGTAAAATTGTATAGTAAAATGGACTCAGTAATTCATTCTGACACGCTTTTCAATACAACTGAACGTTATTGGTAGCATTTGCGTTCTATTTTCATGTATTTTGTCACATTCTTGACAAAATCGAGCCGTTATTGCAGAAGAATGGTAAAATTGTATAATGAAATGGATCAACCGTTTATTTTGCACGATTTTCAAAAGAATTAAACGTTATTGGTAACATTTGCGTTCTATCTCCTTGTATTTTGTCACATTCTTAACAAAATCGTGCCGTTATTGCAGAAGAATGGTAAAATTGTATAATAAAATAGACTCAGCCGTTTATTTTGAAACGATTTTCAATACAACTGAACGATTTTGCTAGCGTTTGCGTAGCATTTTCCTTTATTTTGTCAAATTTTGACAAAATCGAGTCGTTATTGTAGAAGAAGGATAAAATTGTATAACGAAATGGACTCAACCGTTTATTTTGGCACGATTCTCAAAAGAATTGAACGCTTTTGGATGCATTTGCGTTCTATTTTTCTGTATTTTGTCACATTCTTAACAAAATCGTGCCGTTATTGCAGAAGAATGGTGAGTTTGTATAATAAAATAGACTCAGCCGTTTATTTTGACACGCTTTTCAAACAACTGAACGATTTTGCTAGCATTTGCGTTCTATTTTTCTGTATTTTGTCACATTCTTAAAAAAATCGTGCCGTTATTGCAGAAGAATGGTAAAAATGTATAATAAAATAGTCAGCCGTTTATTCTAACGGCTTTCAATACATCTGAACGATATTACTAGCATTTGCCTTGAATTTTCCTGTATTTTGTCAAATTTTTGACAAAATCGAGTCGTTATTGCAGAAGAATGGTAAAATTGTATAATAAAATGGACTCTGTTATTCATTCTGACACGCTTTTCAATACAACTGAACGTTATTGGTAGCATTTGCGTTCTATTTTCATGTATTTTGTCACATTCTTGACAAAATCGAGCCGTTATTGCAGAAGAATGGTAAAATTGCATTATGAAATAGACTCACTCGTTCATTTTGACATACCTTTAAAAACAACTGAACGATGCTGCTAGCATTTGCGTTCTATTTTCTTGTATTTTGTCACATTCTTAACAAAATCGTGCCGTTATTGCAGAGGAATGGTAAAATTGTATAACGAAATGGACAACCGTTTATTTTGCACGATTTTCAAAAGAATTGAACGTTATTGGTAGCATTTGCGTTCTATTTTCATGTATTTTGTCACATTCTTGACAAAATCGAGCCGTTATTGCAGAAGAATGGTAAAATTGTATAATGAAATGGATCAACCGTTTATTTTGCACGATTTTCAAAAGAATTAAACGTTATTGGTAGCATTTGCGTTCTATCTCCTTGTATTTTGTCACATTTTTAACAAAATCGTGCCGTTATTGCAGAAGAATGGTAAAATTGTATAATAAAATAGACTCAGCCGTTTATTTTGAAACGATTTTCAATACAACTGAACGATTTTGCTAGCGTTTGCGTAGCATTTTCCTTTATTTTGTCAAATTTTGACAAAATCGAGTCGTTATTGTAGAAGAAGGATAAAATTGTATAACGAAATGGACTCAACCGTTTATTTTGGCACGATTCTCAAAAGAATTGAACGCTTTTGGATGCATTTGCGTTCTATTTTTCTGTATTTTGTCACATTCTTAACAAAATCGTGCCGTTATAGCAGAAGAATGGTAAGTTTGTATAATAAAATAGACTCAGCCGTTTATTTTGACACGCTTTTCAAACAACTGAACGATTTTGCTAGCATTTGCGTTCTATTTTTCTGTATTTTGTCACATTCTTAACAAAATCGAGCCGTTTTTGCAGAAGAATGGGAAAATTGTATAATGAGATAGACTCAGCCGTTTATTTTGACACGCTTTCAATACAACTAAACGATTTTGCAGGCATTTGCGTTGAATTTGCATGAATTTTGTCACATTTTTGACAAAATCGAGCCGTTATTGCAGAAGAATGGTAAAATTGTATAATAAAATAGACTCAGCCGTTTATTTTGACACGCTTTCAATACATCTGAACGTTATAGCTAGCATTTCCGTTGAATTTTCCTGTATTTTGTCACATTCTTAACAAAATCGAGCCGTTTTTGCAGAAGAATGGTAGAATTGTATAATAAAATAGACTCAGCCGTTTATTTTGACACGCTTTCAATACAACTAAACGATTTTGCAGGCATTTGCGTTGAATTTGCATGAATTTTGTCACATTTTTGACAAAATCGAGCCGTTTTTGCAGAAGAATGGTAAAATTGTATAATAAAATAGACTCAGCCGTTTATTTTGACACGCGTTCAATACAACTGAACGATATTGCTAGCATTTGCGTTGATTTTTCATGAATTTTGTCACATTTTTGACAAAATCGAGTCGTTATTGCAGAAGAATGGTAAAATTGTATAATAAAATTGACTCAGTCGTTCATTTTGACACGCTTTCAATACAAATGAACGATTTTGCAGGCTTTTGCGTTGAATTTGCATGAATTTTGTCACATTTTTGACAAAATCGAGTCGTTATTGCAGAAGAATGGTAAAATTGTATAATTAGATACTCAGCCGTTTATTTTGACACGCGTTCAATACAACTGAACGATATTGCTAGCATTTCCGTTGAAGTTTCCTGTATTTTGTCACATTCTTAACAAAATCGAGCCGTTTTTGCAGAAGAATGGGAAAATTGTATAATGAGATAGACTCAGCCATTTATTTTGACACGCTTTCAATACATCTGAACGTTATAGCTAGCATTTGCGTTGAATTTTCATTAATTTTGTCACATTCTTGACAAAATCGAGTCGTTATTGCAGAAGAATGGTAAAATTGTATAATGAGATAGACAGCCGTTTATTATGACACGCTTTCAATACAACTGAACGATTTTGCAGGCATTTGCGTTGAATTTTCATTAATTTTGTCACTTTCTTGACAAAATCGAGTCGTTATTGCAGAAGAATGGTAAAATTGTATAATGAGATAGACTCAGCCGTTTATTTTGACACGCTATCAATACATCTGAACGTTATAGCTAGCATTTGCGTTGAATTTTCCTGTATTTTGTCACATTTTTGACCAAATCGAGCCGTTTTTGCAGAAGAATGGTAACATTGTATAATAAAATAGACTCAGTCGTTCATTTTGACACGCTTTTCAATACAACTGAACGATTTTGCTAGCATTTGCGTTCTATTTTCCTGTATTTGGTCACATTCACGACAAAATCGCGCCGTTACTGCAGAAGAATGGTAAAATTGTATATTTAGATAGACTCAGCCGTTTATTATGACACGCTTTCAATACAACTGAACGATTTTGCAGGCATTTGCGTTGAATTTGCATGAATTTTGTCACATTTTTGACAAAATCGAGCCGTTATTGCAGAAGAATGGTAAAATTGTATAATAAAATAGACTCAGCCGTATATTTTGACACGCGTTCAATACAACTGAACGATTTTGCAGGCATTTGCGTTGAATTTGCATGAATTTTGTCACATTTTTGACAAAATCGAGCCGTTATTGCAGAAGAATGGTAAAATTGTATAATAAAATAGACTCAGCCGTTTATTTTGACACGCGTTCAATACATCTGAACGTTATTGCTAGCATTTGAGTTGAATTTTCATTAATTTTGTCACATTCTTGACAAAATCGAGTCGTTATTGCAGAAGAATGGTAAAATTGTATAATGAGATAGACTCAGCCGTTTATTTTGACACGCTTTCAATACATCTGAACGTTATAGCTAGCATTTCCGTTGAATTTTCCTGTATTTTGTCACATTCTTAACAAAATCGAGCCGTTTTTGCAGAAGAATGGTAAAATTGTATAATAAAATAGACTCAGCCGTTTATTTTGACACGCTTTCAATACAACTAAACGATTTTGCAGGCATTTGCGTTGAATTTGCATGAATTTTGTCAAATTTTTGACAAAATCGAGCCGTTATTGCAGAAGAATGGTAAAATTGTATAATAAAATAGACTCAGCCGTTTATTTTGACACGCGTTCAATACAACTGAACGATATTGCTAGCATTTCCGTTGAATTTTCCCGTATTTTGTCACATTCTTAACAAAATCGAGCCGTTTTTGCAGAAGAATGGGAAAATTGTATAATGAGATAGACTCAGCCGTTTATTTTGACACGCTTTCAATACAACTGAACGATATTGCTAGCATTTGCGTTGAATTTTCATTAATTTTGTCACATTCTTGACAAAATCGAGTCGTTATTGCAGAAGAATGGTAAAATTGTATAATGAGATAGACTCAGCCGTTTATTTTGACACGCTTTCAATACATCTGAACGTTATAGCCTAGCATTTGCGTTGAATTTTCCTGTAATTTGTCACATTTTTGACCAAATCGAGCCGTTTTTGCAGAAGAATGGTAAAATTGTATAATAAAATAGACTCAGTCGTTCATTTTGACACGCTTTTCAATACAACTGAACGATTTTGCTAGTATTTGCGTTCTATTTTCCTGTATTTGGTCACATTCACGACAAAATCGCGCCGTTATTGCAGAAGAATGGTAAAATTGTATATTTAGATAGACTCAGCCGTTTATTATGACACGCTTTCAATACAACTGAACGATTTTGCAGGCATTTGCGTTGAATTTTCATTAATTTTGTCACTTTCTTGACAAAATCGAGTCGTTATTGCAGAAGAATGGTAAAATTGTATAATGAGATAGACTCAGCCGTTTATTTTGACACGCTATCAATACATCTGAACGTTATAGCTAGCATTTGCGTTGAATTTTCCTGTATTTTGTCACATTTTTGACCAAATCGAGCCGTTTTTGCAGAAGAATGGTAACATTGTATAATAAAATAGACTCAGTCGTTCATTTTGACACGCTTTTCAATACAACTGAACGATTTTGCTAGCATTTGCGTTCTATTTTCCTGTATTTGGTCACATTCACGACAAAATCGCGCCGTTATTGCAGAAGAATGGTAAAATTGTATATTTAGATAGACTCAGCCGTTTATTATGACACGCTTTCAATACAACTGAACGATTTTGCAGGCATTTGCGTTGAATTTGCATGAATTTTGTCACATTTTTGACAAAATCGAGCCGTTATTGCAGAAGAATGGTAAAATTGTATAATAAAATAGACTCAGCCGTATATTTTGACACGCGTTCAATACAACTGAACGATTTTGCAGGCATTTGCGTTGAATTTGCATGAATTTTGTCACATTTTTGACAAAATCGAGCCGTTATTGCAGAAGAATGGTAAAATTGTATAATAAAATAGACTCAGCCGTTTATTTTGACACGCGTTCAATACATCTGAACGTTATTGCTAGCATTTGAGTTGAATTTTCATTAATTTTGTCACATTCTTGACAAAATCGAGTCGTTATTGCAGAAGAATGGTAAAATTGTATAATGAGATAGACTCAGCCGTTTATTTTGACACGCTTTCAATACAACTGAACGATTTTGCAGGCATTTGCGTTGAATTTGCATCAATTTTGTCACATTTTTTTCAAAATCGAGCCATTATTACAAAGAATGGTAAAATTGTATAATAAAATAGACTCAGCCGTTTATTTTGACACGCTTTCAATACAACTGAACGATTTTGCAGGCATTTGCGTTGAATTTGCATGATATTTGTCACATTTTTGACAAAATCGAGCCGTTATTGCAGAAGAATGGTAAAATTGTATAATGAGATAGACAGCCGTTTATTATGACACGCTTTCAATACAACTGAACGATTTTGCAGGCATTTGCGTTGAATTTTCATTAATTTTGTCACTTTCTTGACAAAATCGAGTCGTTATTGCAGAAGAATGGTAAAATTGTATAATGAGATAGACTCAGCCGTTTATTTTGACACGCTATCAATACATCTGAACGTTATAGCTAGCATTTGCGTTGAATTTTCCTGTATTTTGTCACATTTTTGACCAAATCGAGCCGTTTTTGCAGAAGAATGGTAACATTGTATAATAAAATAGACTCAGTCGTTCATTTTGACACGCTTTTCAATACAACTGAACGATTTTGCTAGCATTTGCGTTCTATTTTCCTGTATTTGGTCACATTCACGACAAAATCGCGCCGTTACTGCAGAAGAATGGTAAAATTGTATATTTAGATAGACTCAGCCGTTTATTATGACACGCTTTCAATACAACTGAACGATTTTGCAGGCATTTGCGTTGAATTTGCATGAATTTTGTCACATTTTTGACAAAATCGAGCCGTTATTGCAGAAGAATGGTAAAATTGTATAATAAAATAGACTCAGCCGTATATTTTGACACGCGTTCAATACAACTGAACGATTTTGCAGGCATTTGCGTTGAATTTGCATGAATTTTGTCACATTTTTGACAAAATCGAGCCGTTATTGCAGAAGAATGGTAAAATTGTATAATAAAATAGACTCAGCCGTTTATTTTGACACGCGTTCAATACATCTGAACGTTATTGCTAGCATTTGAGTTGAATTTTCATTAATTTTGTCACATTCTTGACAAAATCGAGTCGTTATTGCAGAAGAATGGTAAAATTGTATAATGAGATACACTCAGCCGTTTATTTTGACACGCTTTCAATACATCTGAACGTTATAGCTAGCATTTCCGTTGAATTTTCCTGTATTTTGTCACATTCTTAACAAAATCGAGCCGTTTTTGCAGAAGAATGGTAAAATTGTATAATAAAATAGACTCAGCCGTTTATTTTGACACGCTTTCAATACAACTAAACGATTTTGCAGGCATTTGCGTTGAATTTGCATGAATTTTGTCAAATTTTTGACAAAATCGAGCCGTTATTGCAGAAGAATGGTAAAATTGTATAATAAAATAGACTCAGCCGTTTATTTTGACACGCGTTCAATACAACTGAACGATATTGCTAGCATTTCCGTTGAATTTTCCCGTATTTTGTCACATTCTTAACAAAATCGAGCCGTTTTTGCAGAAGAATGGGAAAATTGTATAATGAGATAGACTCAGCCGTTTATTTTGACACGCTTTCAATACAACTGAACGATATTGCTAGCATTTGCGTTGAATTTTCATTAATTTTGTCACATTCTTGACAAAATCGAGTCGTTATTGCAGAAGAATGGTAAAATTGTATAATGAGATAGACTCAGCCGTTTATTTTGACACGCTTTCAATACATCTGAACGTTATAGCCTAGCATTTGCGTTGAATTTTCCTGTAATTTGTCACATTTTTGACCAAATCGAGCCGTTTTTGCAGAAGAATGGTAAAATTGTATAATAAAATAGACTCAGTCGTTCATTTTGACACGCTTTTCAATACAACTGAACGATTTTGCTAGTACTTGCGTTCTATTTTCCTGTATTTGGTCACATTCACGACAAAATCGCGCCGTTATTGCAGAAGAATGGTAAAATTGTATATTTAGATAGACTCAGCCGTTTATTATGACACGCTTTCAATACAACTGAACGATTTTGCAGGCATTTGCGTTGAATTTTCATTAATTTTGTCACTTTCTTGACAAAATCGAGTCGTTATTGCAGAAGAATGGTAAAATTGTATAATGAGATAGACTCAGCCGTTTATTTTGACACGCTATCAATACATCTGAACGTTATAGCTAGCATTTGCGTTGAATTTTCCTGTATTTTGTCACATTTTTGACCAAATCGAGCCGTTTTTGCAGAAGAATGGTAACATTGTATAATAAAATAGACTCAGTCGTTCATTTTGACACGCTTTTCAATACAACTGAACGATTTTGCTAGCATTTGCGTTCTATTTTCCTGTATTTGGTCACATTCACGACAAAATCGCGCCGTTATTGCAGAAGAATGGTAAAATTGTATATTTAGATAGACTCAGCCGTTTATTATGACACGCTTTCAATACAACTGAACGATTTTGCAGGCATTTGCGTTGAATTTGCATGAATTTTGTCACATTTTTGACAAAATCGAGCCGTTATTGCAGAAGAATGGTAAAATTGTATAATAAAATAGACTCAGCCGTATATTTTGACACGCGTTCAATACAACTGAACGATTTTGCAGGCATTTGCGTTGAATTTGCATGAATTTTGTCACATTTTTGACAAAATCGAGCCGTTATTGCAGAAGAATGGTAAAATTGTATAATAAAATAGACTCAGCCGTTTATTTTGACACGCGTTCAATACATCTGAACGTTATTGCTAGCATTTGAGTTGAATTTTCATTAATTTTGTCACATTCTTGACAAAATCGAGTCGTTATTGCAGAAGAATGGTAAAATTGTATAATGAGATAGACTCAGCCGTTTATTTTGACACGCTTTCAATACAACTGAACGATTTTGCAGGCATTTGCGTTGAATTTGCATCAATTTTGTCACATTTTTTTCAAAATCGAGCCATTATTACAAAGAATGGTAAAATTGTATAATAAAATAGACTCAGCCGTTTATTTTGACACGCTTTCAATACAACTGAACGATTTTGCAGGCATTTGCGTTGAATTTGCATGATATTTGTCACATTTTTGACAAAATCGAGCCGTTATTGCAGAAGAATGGTAAAATTGTATAATTAGATAGACTCAGCCGTTTATTTTGACAGCTTTCAATACATCTGAACGTTATAGCTAGCATTTCCGTTGAATTTTCCTGTATTTTGTCACATTCTTAACAAAATCGAGCCGTTTTTGCAGAAGAATGGTTAAATTGTATAATAAAATAGACTCAGCCGTATATTTTGACACGCGTTCAATACAACTGAACGATTTTGCAGGCATTTGCGTTGAATTTGCATGAATTTTGTCACATTTTTGACAAAATCGAGCCGTTATTGCAGAAGAATGGTAAAATTGTATAATAAAATAGACTCAGCCGTTTATTTTGACACGCGTTCAATACATCTGAACGTTATTGCTAGCATTTGAGTTGAATTTTCATTAATTTTGTCACATTCTTGACAAAATCGAGTCGTTATTGCAGAAGAATGGTAAAATTGTATAATGAGATAGACTCAGCCGTTTATTTTGACACGCTTTCAATACATCTGAACGTTATAGCTAGCATTTCCGTTGAATTTTCCTGTATTTTGTCACATTCTTAACAAAATCGAGCCGTTTTTGCAGAAGAATGGTAAAATTGTATAATAAAATAGACTCAGCCGTTTATTTTGACACGCTTTCAATACAACTAAACGATTTTGCAGGCATTTGCGTTGAATTTGCATGAATTTTGTCACATTTTTGACAAAATCGAGCCGTTATTGCAGAAGAATGGTAAAATTGTATAATAAAATAGACTCAGCCGTTTATTTTGACACGCGTTCAATACAACTGAACGATATTGCTAGCATTTCCGTTGAATTTTCCTGTATTTTGTCACATTCTTAACAAAATCGAGCCGTTTTTGCAGAAGAATGGGAAAATTGTATAATGAGATAGACTCAGCCGTTTATTTTGACACGCTTTCAATACAACTGAACGATATTGCTAGCATTTGCGTTGAATTTTCATTAATTTTGTCACATTCTTGACAAAATCGAGTCGTTATTGCAGAAGAATGGTAAAATTGTATAATGAGATAGACTCAGCCGTTTATTTTGACACGCTTTCAATACATCTGAACGTTATAGCCTAGCATTTGCGTTGAATTTTCCTGTAATTTGTCACATTTTTGACCAAATCGAGCCGTTTTTGCAGAAGAATGGTAAAATTGTATAATAAAATAGACTCAGTCGTTCATTTTGACACGCTTTTCAATACAACTGAACGATTTTGCTAGTATTTGCGTTCTATTTTCCTGTATTTGGTCACATTCACGACAAAATCGCGCCGTTATTGCAGAAGAATGGTAAAATTGTATATTTAGATAGACTCAGCCGTTTATTATGACACGCTTTCAATACAACTGAACGATTTTGCAGGCATTTGCGTTGAATTTTCATTAATTTTGTCACTTTCTTGACAAAATCGAGTCGTTATTGCAGAAGAATGGTAAAATTGTATAATGAGATAGACTCAGCCGTTTATTTTGACACGCTATCAATACATCTGAACGTTATAGCTAGCATTTGCGTTGAATTTTCCTGTATTTTGTCACATTTTTGACCAAATCGAGCCGTTTTTGCAGAAGAATAGTAACATTGTATAATAAAATAGACTCAGTCGTTCATTTTGACACGCTTTTCAATACAACTGAACGATTTTGCTAGCATTTGCGTTCTATTTTCCTTTATTTGGTCACATTCACGACAAAATCGCGCCGTTATTGCAGAAGAATGGTAAAATTGTATATTTAGATAGACTCAGCCGTTTATTATGACACGCTTTCAATACAACTGAACGATTTTGCAGGCATTTGCGTTGAATTTGCATGAATTTTGTCACATTTTTGACAAAATCGAGCCGTTTTTGCAGAAGAATGGTAAAATTGTATAATAAAATAGACTCAGCCGTTTATTTTGACACGCGTTCAATACAACTGAACGATATTGCTAGCATTTCCGTTGAATTTTCCCGTATTTTGTCACATTCTTAACAAAATCGAGCCGTTTTTGCAGAAGAATGGGAAAATTGTATAATGAGATAGACTCAGCCGTTTATTTTGACACGCTTTCAATACAACTGAACGATATTGCTAGCATTTGCGTTGAATTTTCATTAATTTTGTCACATTCTTGACAAAATCGAGTCGTTATTGCAGAAGAATGGTAAAATTGTATAATGAGATAGACTCAGCCGTTTATTTTGACACGCTTTCAATACATCTGAACGTTATAGCCTAGCATTTGCGTTGAATTTTCCTGTAATTTGTCACATTTTTGACCAAATCGAGCCGTTTTTGCAGAAGAATGGTAAAATTGTATAATAAAATAGACTCAGTCGTTCATTTTGACACGCTTTTCAATACAACTGAACGATTTTGCTAGTATTTGCGTTCTATTTTCCTGTATTTGGTCACATTCA
Source organism: Agrilus cyanescens (assembly GCA_947389935.1). Lineage (NCBI taxonomy): Eukaryota > Metazoa > Arthropoda > Insecta > Coleoptera > Buprestidae > Agrilus > Agrilus cyanescens. The sequence continues at coordinate 11,805,486 of OX376711.1, forward strand.
CGACAAAATCGCGCCGTTATTGCAGAAGAATGGTAAAATTGTATATTTAGATAGACTCAGCCGTTTATTATGACACGCTTTCAATACAACTGAACGATTTTGCAGGCATTTGCGTTGAATTTTCATTAATTTTGTCACTTTCTTGACAAAATCGAGTCGTTATTGCAGAAGAATGGTAAAATTGTATAATGAGATAGACTCAGCCGTTTATTTTGACACGCTATCAATACAACTGAACGATTTTGCAGGCATTTGCGTTGAATTTGCATGAATTTTGTCACATTTTTGACAAAATCGAGCCGTTATTGCAGAAGAATGGTAAAATTGTATAATAAAATAGACTCAGCCGTTTATTTTGACACGCGTTCAATACATCTGAACGTTATTGCTAGCATTTGAGTTGAATTTTCATTAATTTTGTCACATTCTTGACAAAATCGAGTCGTTATTGCAGAAGAATGGTAAAATTGTATAATGAGATAGACTCAGCCGTTTATTTTGACACGCTTTCAATACATCTGAACGTTATAGCTAGCATTTCCGTTGAATTTTCCTGTATTTTGTCACATTCTTAACAAAATCGAGCCGTTTTTGCAGAAGAATGGTAAAATTGTATAATAAAATAGACTCAGCCGTTTATTTTGACACGCTTTCAATACAACTAAACGATTTTGCAGGCATTTGCGTTGAATTTGCATGAATTTTGTCACATTTTTGACAAAATCGAGCCGTTATTGCAGAAGAATGGTAAAATTGTATAATAAAATAGACTCAGCCGTTTATTTTGACACGCGTTCAATACAACTGAACGATATTGCTAGCATTTCCGTTGAATTTTCCTGTATTTTGTCACATTCTTAACAAAATCGAGCCGTTTTTGCAGAAGAATGGGAAAATTGTATAATGAGATAGACTCAGCCGTTTATTTTGACACGCTTTCAATACATCTGAACGTTATAGCCTAGCATTTGCGTTGAATTTTCCTGTAATTTGTCACATTTTTGACCAAATCGAGCCGTTTTTGCAGAAGAATGGTAAAATTGTATAATAAAATAGACTCAGTCGTTCATTTTGACACGCTTTTCAATACAACTGAACGATTTTGCTAGTATTTGCGTTCTATTTTCCTGTATTTGGTCACATTCACGACAAAATCGCGCCGTTATTGCAGAAGAATGGTAAAATTGTATATTTAGATAGACTCAGCCGTTTATTATGACACGCTTTCAATACAACTGAACGATTTTGCAGGCATTTGCGTTGAATTTTCATTAATTTTGTCACTTTCTTGACAAAATCGAGTCGTTATTGCAGAAGAATGGTAAAATTGTATAATGAGATAGACTCAGCCGTTTATTTTGACACGCTATCAATACATCTGAACGTTATAGCTAGCATTTGCGTTGAATTTTCCTGTATTTTGTCACATTTTTGACCAAATCGAGCCGTTTTTGCAGAAGAATGGTAACATTGTATAATAAAATAGACTCAGTCGTTCATTTTGACACGCTTTTCAATACAACTGAACGATTTTGCTAGCATTTGCGTTCTATTTTCCTGTATTTGGTCACATTCACGACAAAATCGCGCCGTTATTGCAGAAGAATGGTAAAATTGTATATTTAGATAGACTCAGCCGTTTATTATGACACGCTTTCAATACAACTGAACGATTTTGCAGGCATTTGCGTTGAATTTGCATGAATTTTGTCACATTTTTGACAAAATCGAGCCGTTATTGCAGAAGAATGGTAAAATTGTATAATAAAATAGACTCAGCCGTATATTTTGACACGCGTTCAATACAACTGAACGATTTTGCAGGCATTTGCGTTGAATTTGCATGAATTTTGTCACATTTTTGACAAAATCGAGCCGTTATTGCAGAAGAATGGTAAAATTGTATAATAAAATAGACTCAGCCGTTTATTTTGACACGCGTTCAATACATCTGAACGTTATTGCTAGCATTTGAGTTGAATTTTCATTAATTTTGTCACATTCTTGACAAAATCGAGTCGTTATTGCAGAAGAATGGTAAAATTGTATAATGAGATAGACTCAGCCGTTTATTTTGACACGCTTTCAATACAACTGAACGATTTTGCAGGCATTTGCGTTGAATTTGCATGAATTTTGTCACATTTTTTTCAAAATCGAGCCATTATTACAAAGAATGGTAAAATTGTATAATAAAATAGACTCAGCCGTTTATTTTGACACGCTTTCAATACAACTGAACGATTTTGCAGGCATTTGCGTTGAATTTGCATGATATTTGTCACATTTTTGACAAAATCGAGCCGTTATTGCAGAAGAATAGTAAAATTGTATAATTAGATAGACTCAGCCGTTTATTTTGACAGCTTTCAATACATCTGAACGTTATAGCTAGCATTTCCGTTGAATTTTCCTGTATTTTGTCACATTCTTAACAAAATCGAGCCGTTTTTGCAGAAGAATGGTTAAATTGTATAATAAAATAGACTCAGCCGTTTATTTTGACACGCTTTCAATACACTAAACGATTTTGCAGGCATTTGCGTTGAATTTGCATGAATTTTGTCACATTTTTGTCAAAATCGAGCCGTTATTGCAGAAGAATGGTAAAATTGTATAATAAAATAGACTCAGCCGTTTATTTTGACACGCGTTCAATACAACTGAACGATATTGCTAGCATTTGCGTTGAATTTTCATGAATTTTGTCACATTTTTGACAAAATCGAGTCGTTATTGCAGAAGAATGGTAAAATTGTATAATTAGATAGACTCAGCCGTTTATTTTGACACGCGTTCAATACAACTGAACGATTTTGCAGGCATTTGCGTTGAATTTGCATGAATTTTGTCACATTTTTGACAAAATCGAGCCGTTATTGCAGAAGGATGTTAAAATTGTATAATAAAATAGACTCAGCCGTTTATTTTGACACGCGTTCAATACAACTGAACGATTTTGCAGGCATTTGCGTTGAATTTGCATGAATTTTGTCACATTTTTGACAAAATCGAGCCGTTATTGCAGAAGAATGGTAAAATTGTACAATAAAATAGACTCAGCCGTTTATTTTGACACGCGTTCAATACAACTGAATGATATTGCTAGCATTTGCGTTGAATTTTCATGAATTTTGTCACATTTTTGACAAAATCGAGTCGTTATTGCAGAAGAATGGTAAAATTGTATAATTAGATAGACTCAGCCGTTTATTTTGACACGCTTTCAATACATCTGAACGTTATAGCTAGCATTTCCGTTGAATTTTCCTGTATTTTGTCACATTCTTAACAAAATCGAGCCGTTTTTGCAGAAGAATGGTAAAATTGTATAATAAAATAGACTCAGCCGTTTATTTTGACACGCGTTCAATACAACTGAACGATATTGCTAGCATTTGCGTTGAATTTTCATGAATTTTGTCACATTTTTGACAAAATCGAGTCGTTATTGCAGAAGAATGGTAAAATTGTATAATTAGATAGACTCAGCCGTTTATTTTGACACGCTTTCAATACATCTGAACGTTATAGCTAGCATTTCCGTTGAATTTTCCTGTATTTTGTCACATTCTTAACAAAATCGAGCCGTTTTTGCAGAAGAATGGTAAAATTGTATAATAAAATAGACTCAGCCGTTTATTTTGACACGCGTTCAATACAACTGAATGATATTGCTAGCATTTGCGTTGAATTTTCATGAATTTTGTCACATTTTTGACAAAATCGAGTCGTTATTGCAGAAGAATGGTAAAATTGTATAATTAGATAGACTCAGCCGTTTATTTTGACACGCTTTCAATACATCTGAACGTTATAGCTAGCATTTCCGTTGAATTTTCCTGTATTTTGTCACATTCTTAACAAAATCGAGCCGTTTTTGCAGAAGAATGGTAAAATTGTATAATAAAATAGACTCAGCCGTTTATTTTGACACGCGTTCAATACAACTGAACGATATTGCTAGCATTTGCGTTGAATTTTCATGAATTTTGTCACATTTTTGACAAAATCGAGTCGTTATTGCAGAAGAATGGTAAAATTGTATAATTAGATAGACTCAGCCGTTTATTTTGAAACGATTTTCAATACAACTGAACGATTTTGCTAGCGTTTGCGTAGAATTTTCCTTTATTTTGTCACATTTTGACAAAATCGAGTCGTTATTGTATAAGAAGGATAAAATTGTATAACGAAATGGACTCAACCGTTTATTTTGGCACGATTCTCAAAAGAATTGAACGCTTTTGGATGCATTTGCGTTCTATTTTTCTGTATTTTGTCACCTTCTTAACAAAATCGTGCCGTTATTGCAGAAAAATGGTAAGATTGTATAATAAAATAGACTCAGCCGTTTATATTGAGACGCTTTTGAATACATCTGAACGATATTACTAGCTTTTGCCTTGAATTTTCCTGAATTTTGTCACATTTTTGACAAAATCGAGTCGTTATTGCAGAAGAATGGTAAAATTGTATAATGAAATGGACTCAACCGTTTATTTTGCTCGATTTTCAAAAGAATTGAACGTTATTGGTAGCATTTGCGTTCTATTTTCCTGTATTTTGTCACATTCTTAACAAAATCGTGCCGTTTTTGCAGAAGAATGGTAAAATTGTTTAATAAAATAGACTCAGCCGTTTATTTTGACAGGCTTTCAATACATCTGAACGATATTACTAGCATTTGCCTTGAATTTTCCTGTATTTTGTCAAATTTTTGACAAAATCGAGTCGTTATTGCAGAAGAATGGTAAAATTGTATAATAAAATGGACTCTGTCATTCATTCTGACACGCTTTTCAATACAACTGAACGTTATTGGTAGCATTTGCGTTCTATTTTCATGTATTTTGTCACATTCTTGACAAAATCGAGCCGTTATTGCAGAAGAATGGTAAAATTGCATTATGAAATAGACTCACTCGTTCATTTTGACATACCTTTAAAAACAACTGAACGATGCTGCTAGCATTTGCGTTCTATTTTCTTGTATTTTGTCACATTCTTAACAAAATCGTGCCGTTATTGCAGAGGAATGGTAAAATTGTATAACGAAATGGACTCAACCGTTTATTTTGCACGATTTTCAAAAGAATTGAACGTTATTGGTAGCATTTGCGTTCTATTTTCCTGTATTTTGTCACATTCATGACAAAATCGAGCCGTTATTGCAGAAGAATGGTAAAATTGCATTATGAAATACTCACTCGTTCATTTTGACATACCTTTCAAAACAACTGAACGATGCTGCTAGCATTAGCGTTCTATTTTCCTGAATTTTGCCACATTCTTGACAAAATCGAGCCGTTATTGCAGAAGAATGGTAAAATTGTATAATAAAATAGACTCAGCCGTTTATTTTGACACGCTTTCAATACAACTAAACGATTTTGCAGGCATTTGCGTTGAATTTGCATGAATTTTGTCACATTTTTGACAAAATCGAGCCGTTATTGAAGAAGAATGGTAAAATTGTATAATAAAATACTCAGCCGTTTATTTTGAAACGATTTTCAATACAACTGAACGATTTTGCTAGCGTTTGCGTAGAATTTTCCTTTATTTTGTCACATTTTGACAAAATCGAGTCGTTATTGTATAAGAAGGATAAAATTGTATAACGAAATGGACTCAACCGTTTATTTTGGCACGATTCTCAAAAGAATTGAACGCTTTTGGATGCATTTGCGTTCTATTTTTCTGTATTTTGTCACCTTCTTAACAAAATCGTGCCGTTATTGCAGAAAAATGGTAAGATTGTATAATAAAATAGACTCAGCCGTTTATATTGAGACGCTTTTGAATACATCTGAACGATATTACTAGCATTTGCCTTGAATTTTCCTGAATTTTGTCACATGTTTGACAAAATCGAGTCGTTATTGCAGAAGAATGGTAAAATTGTATAATGAAATGGACTCAACCGTTTATTTTGCTCGATTTTCAAAAGAATTGAACGTTATAGGTAGCATTTGCGTTCTATTTTCCTGTATTTTGTCACATTCTTAACAAAATCGTGCCGTTATTGCAGAAGAATGGTAAAATTGTTTAATAAAATAGACTCAGCCGTTTATTTTGACAGGCTTTCAATACATCTGAACGATATTACTAGCATTTGCCTTGAATTTTCCTGTATTTTGTCAAATTTTTGACAAAATCGAGTCGTTATTGCAGAAGAATGGTAACATCGTATAATAAAATAGACTCAGCCGTTTATATTGAGACGCTTTTGAATACATCTGAACGATATTACTAGCATTTGCCTTGAATTTTCCTGTATTTTGTCACATTCTTGACAAAATCGAGCCGTTATTGTAGAAGGATAAAATTGTATAACGAAATGGACTCAACCGTTTATTTTGGCACGATTCTCAAAAGAACTGAACGCTTTTGGATGCATTTGCGTTCTATTTTTCTGTATTTTGTCACATTCTTAACAAAATCGTGCCGTTATTGCAGAAGAATGGTAAGATTGTATAATAAAATAGACTCAGCCGTTTATTTTGACAGGCTTTCAATACATCTGAACGATATTACTAGCATTTGCCTTGAATTTTCCTGTATTTTGTCACATTTTTGACAAAATCGAGCCGTGATTGCAGAAGAATGGTAAAATTGTATAATAAAATAGACAACCGTTTATTTTAACGGCTTTCTATACATCTGAACGAAATTACTAGCATTTGCCTTGAATTTTCCTGTACTTCGTCACATTTTTGACAAAATCGAGTCGTTATTGCAGAAGAATGGTAAAATTGTATAATAAAATGGACTCAGTCATTAATTCTGACACGCTTTTCAATACAACTGAACGATATTGCTAGCGTTTGCGTAGCATTTTCCTTTATTTTGTCACATTTTGACAAAATCGAGTCGTTATTGTAGAAGAAGGATAAAATTGTGTAACGAAATGGACTCAACCGTTTATTTTGGCACGATTGTCAAAAGAATTGAACGCTTTTGGATGCATTTGCGTTCTATTTTTCTGTATTTTGTCACATTCTTAACAAAATCGTGCCGTTATTGCAGAAGAATGGTAAGATTGTATAATAAAATAGACTCAGTCGCTTATTTTGACATGCTTTTCAAAACAACTGAACGATGTTGCTAGCATTTGCGTTCTATTTTCCTGTATTTTGTCACATTCTTAACAAAATCGTGCCGTTATTGCAGAAGAATGGTAAAATTGTTTAATAAAATGGACTCAGTCGCTTATTTTGACATGCTTTTCAAAACAACTGAACGATGTTGCTAGCATTTGCGTTCTATTTTCCTGTATTTTGTTACATTCTTGACAAAATCAAGCCGTTATTGCAGAAGAATGGTAAAATTGTATAATAAAATGGACTCAGTCATTCATTCTGACACGCTTTTCAATACAACTGAACGTTATTGGTAGCATTTGCGTTCTATTTTCATGTATTTTGTCACATTCTTGACAAAATCGAGCCGTTATTAGAGAAGAATGGTAAAATTGTATAATGAAATGGATCAACCGTTTATTTTGCACGATTTTCAAAAGAATTAAACGTTATTGGTAGCATTTGCGTTCTATTTCCTTGTATTTTGTCACATTCTTAACAAAATCGTGCCGTTATTGAAGAAGAATGGTAAAATTGTATAATAAAATAGACTCAGCCGTTTATTTTGAAACGATTTTCAATACAACTGAACGATTTTGCTAACGTTTGCGTAGCATTTTCCTTTATTTTGTCACATTTTGACAAAATCGAGTCGTTATTGTATAAGAAGGATAAAATTGTATAACGAAATGGACTCAACCGTTTATTTTGGCACGATTCTCAAAAGAATTGAACGCTTTTGGATGCATTTGCGTTCTATTTTTCTGTATTTTGTCACCTTCTTAACAAAATCGTGCCGTTATTGCAGAAAAATGGTAAGATTGTATAATAAAATAGACTCAGCCGTTTATATTGAGACGCTTTTGAATACATCTGAACGATATTACTAGCATTTGCCTTGAATTTTCCTGAATTTTGTCACATTTTAGACAAAATCGAGTCGTTATTGCAGAAGAATGGTAAAATTGTATAATGAAATGGACTCAACCGTTTATTTTGCTCGATTTTCAAAAGAATTGAACGTTATTGGTAGCATTTGCGTTCTATTTTCCTGTATTTTGTCACATTCTTAACAAAATCGTGCCGTTATTGCAGAAGAATGGTAAAATTGTTTAATAAAATAGACTCGGCCGTTTATTTTGACAGGCTTTCAATACATCTGAACGATATTACTAGCATTTGCCTTGAATTTTCCTGTATTTTGTCAAATTTTTGACAAAATCGAGTCGTTATTGCAGAAGAATGGTAAAATTGTATAATAAAATGGACTCTGTCATTCATTCTGACACGCTTTTCAATACAACTGAACGTTATTGGTAGCATTTGCGTTCTATTTTCATGTATTTTGTCACATTCTTGACAAAATCGAGCCGTTATTGCAGAAGAATGGTAAAATTGCATTATGAAATAGACTCACTCGTTCATTTTGACATACCTTTAAAAACAACTGAACGATGCTGCTAGCATTTGCGTTCTATTTTCTTGTATTTTGTCACATTCTTAACAAAATCGTGCCGTTATTGCAGAGGAATGGTAAAATTGTATAACGAAATGGACTCAACCGTTTATTTTGCACGATTTTCAAAAGAATTGAACGTTATTGGTAGCATTTGCGTTCTATTTTCCTGTATTTTGTCACATTCTTGACAAAATCGAGCAGTTATTGCAGAAGAATGGTAAAATTGTATAATAAAATGGACTCTGTCATTCATTCTGACACGCTTTTCAATACAACTGAACGTTATTGGTAGCATTTGCGTTCTATTTTCATGTATTTTGTCACATTCTTGACAAAATCGAGTCGTTATTGCAAAAGAATGGTAAAATTGTATAATAAAATGGACTCAGTCGCTTATTGTGACATGCTTTTAAAAACAACTGAACGATGCTGCTAGCATTAGCGTTCTATTTTCCTGAATTTTGCCACATTCTTGACAAAATCGAGCAGTTATTGCAGAAGAATTGTAAGATTGTATAATAAAATAGACTCAGCCGTTTATTTTGACATGCTTTTCAATACATCTGAACGATATTACTAGCATTTGCCTTGAATTTTCCTGAATTTTGTCACATTTTTGACAAAATCGAGTCGTTATTGCAGAAGAATGGTAAAATTGCATAATGAAATAGACTCAGTCATTCATTCTGACACGCTTTTCAATACAACTGAACGTTATTGGTAGCATTTGCGTTCTATTTTCCTGTATTTTGTCACATTCTTGACAAAATCGAGCCGTTATTGTAGAAGGATAAAATTGTATAACGAAATGGACTCAACCGTTTATTTTGGCACCATTCTCAAAAGAATTGAACGCTTTTGGATGCATTTGCGTTCTATTTTTCTGTATTTTGTCACATTCTTAACAAAATCGTGCCGTTATTGCAGAAGAATGGTAAGATTGTATAATAAAATAGACTCAGCCGTTTATTTTGACAGGCTTTCAATACATCTGAACGATATTACTAGCATTTGCCTTGAATTTTCCTGTATTTTGTCACATTTTTGACAAAATCGAGCCGTGATTGCAGAAGAATGGTAAAATTGTATAATAAAATAGACAACCGTTTATTTTAACGGCTTTCTATACATCTGAACGAAATTACTAGCATTTGCCTTGAATTTTCCTGTACTTCGTCACATTTTTGACAAAATCGAGTCGTTATTGCAGAAGAATGGTAAAATTGTATAATAAAATGGACTCAGTCATTAATTCTGACACGCTTTTCAATACAACTGAACGATATTGCTAGCGTTTGCGTAGCATTTTCCTTTATTTTGTCACATTTTGACAAAATCGAGTCGTTATTGTAGAAGAAGGATAAAATTGTGTAACGAAATGGACTCAACCGTTTATTTTGGCACGATTGTCAAAAGAATTGAACGCTTTTGGATGCATTTGCGTTCTATTTTTCTGTATTTTGTCACATTCTTAACAAAATCGTGCCGTTATTGCAGAAGAATGGTAAGATTGTATAATAAAATAGACTCAGTCGCTTATTTTGACATGCTTTTCAAAACAACTGAACGATGTTGCTAGCATTTGCGTTCTATTTTCCTGTATTTTGTCACATTCTTAACAAAATCGTGCCGTTATTGCAGAAGAATGGTAAAATTGTTTAATAAAATGGACTCAGTCGCTTATTTTGACATGCTTTTCAAAACAACTGAACGATGTTGCTAGCATTTGCGTTCTATTTTCCTGTATTTTGTTACATTCTTGACAAAATCGAGCCGTTATTGCAGAAGAATGGTAAAATTGTATAATAAAATGGACTCAGTCATTCATTCTGACACGCTTTTCAATACAACTGAACGTTATTGGTAGCATTTGCGTTCTATTTTCATGTATTTTGTCACATTCTTGACAAAATCGAGCCGTTATTAGAGAAGAATGGTAAAATTGTATAATGAAATGGATCAACCGTTTATTTTGCACGATTTTCAAAAGAATTAAACGTTATTGGTAGCATTTGCGTTCTATTTCCTTGTATTTTGTCACATTCTTAACAAAATCGTGCCGTTATTGAAGAAGAATGGTAAAATTGTATAATAAAATAGACTCAGCCGTTTATTTTGAAACGATTTTCAATACAACTGAACGATTTTGCTAGCGTTTGCGTAGCATTTTCCTTTATTTTGTCACATTTTGACAAAATCGAGTCGTTATTGTATAAGAAGGATAAAATTGTATAACGAAATGGACTCAACCGTTTATTTTGGCACGATTCTCAAAAGAATTGAACGCTTTTGGATGCATTTGCGTTCTATTTTTCTGTATTTTGTCACCTTCTTAACAAAATCGTGCCGTTATTGCAGAAAAATGGTAAGATTGTATAATAAAATAGACTCAGCCGTTTATATTGAGACGCTTTTGAATACATCTGAACGATATTACTAGCATTTGCCTTGAATTTTCCTGAATTTTGTCACATTTTTGACAAAATCGAGTCGTTATTGCAGAAGAATGGTAAAATTGTATAATGAAATGGACTCAACCGTTTATTTTGCTCGATTTTCAAAAGAATTGAACGTTATTGGTAGCATTTGCGTTCTATTTTCCTGTATTTTGTCACATTCTTAACAAAATCGTGCCGTTATTGCAGAAGAATGGTAAAATTGTTTAATAAAATAGACTCAGCCGTTTATTTTGACAGGCTTTCAATACATCTGAACGATATTACTAGCATTTGCCTTGAATTTTCCTGTATTTTGTCAAATTTTTGACAAAATCGAGTCGTTATTGCAGAAGAATGGTAAAATTGTATAATAAAATGGACTCTGTCATTCATTCTGACACGCTTTTCAATACAACTGAACGTTATTGGTAGCATTTGCGTTCTATTTTCATGTATTTTGTCACATTCTTGACAAAATCGAGCCGTTATTGCAGAAGAATGGTAAAATTGCATTATGAAATAGACTCACTCGTTCATTTTGACATACCTTTAAAAAAACAACTGAACGATGCTGCTAGCATTTGCGTTCTATTTTCTTGTATTTTGTCACATTCTTAACAAAATCGTGCCGTTATTGCAGAGGAATGGTAAAATTGTATAACGAAATGGACTCAACCGTTTATTTTGCACGATTTTCAAAAGAATTGAACGTTATTGGTAGCATTTGCGTTCTATTTTCCTGTATTTTGTCACATTCTTGACAAAATCGAGCAGTTATTGCAGAAGAATGGTAAAATTGTATAACGAAATGGACTCAACCGTTTATTTTGCACGATTTTCAAAAGAATTGAACGTTATTGGTAGCATTTGCGTTCTATTTTCCTGTATTTTGTCACATTCTTGACAAAATCGAGCCGTTATTGCAGAAGAATGGTAAAATTGCATTATGAAATACTCACTCGTTTATTTTGACATACTTTTCAAAACAACTGAACGATGTTGCTAGCATTTGCGTTGCATTTTCCTTTATTTTGTCACATTTTGACAAAATCGAGTCGTTATTGCAGAAGAATGGTAAAATTGTATAGTAAAATGGACTCAGTAATTCATTCTGACACGCTTTTCAATACAACTGAACGTTATTGGTAGCATTTGCGTTCTATTTTCATGTATTTTGTCACATTCTTGACAAAATCGAGCCGTTATTGCAGAAGAATGGTAAAATTGTATAATGAAATGGATCAACCGTTTATTTTGCACGATTTTCAAAAGAATTAAACGTTATTGGTAACATTTGCGTTCTATCTCCTTGTATTTTGTCACATTCTTAACAAAATCGTGCCGTTATTGCAGAAGAATGGTAAAATTGTATAATAAAATAGACTCAGCCGTTTATTTTGAAACGATTTTCAATACAACTGAACGATTTTGCTAGCGTTTGCGTAGCATTTTCCTTTATTTTGTCAAATTTTGACAAAATCGAGTCGTTATTGTAGAAGAAGGATAAAATTGCATAACGAAATGGACTCAACCGTTTATTTTGGCACGATTCTCAAAAGAATTGAACGCTTTTGGATGCATTTGCGTTCTATTTTCCTGTATTTTGTCACATTCTTAACAAAATCGTGCCGTTATTGCAGAAGAATGGTAAAATTGTTTAATAAAATAGACTCAGCCGTTTATTTTGACAGGCTTTCAATACATCTGAACGATATTACTAGCATTTGCCTTGAATTTTCCTGTATTTTGTCAAATTTTTGACAAAATCGAGTCGTTATTGCAGAAGAATGGTAAAATTGTATAATAAAATGGACTCTGTCATTCATTCTGACACGCTTTTCAATACAACTGAACGTTATTGGTAGCATTTGCGTTCTATTTTCATGTATTTTGTCACATTCTTGACAAAATCGAGTCGTTATTGCAAAAGAATGGTAAAATTGTATAATAAAATGGACTCAGTCGCTTATTGTGACATGCTTTTAAAAACAACTGAACGATGCTGCTAGCATTAGCGTTCTATTTTCCTGAATTTTGCCACATTCTTGACAAAATCGAGCAGTTATTGCAGAAGAATTGTAAGATTGTATAATAAAATAGACTCAGCCGTTTATTTTGACATGCTTTTCAATACATCTGAACGATATTACTAGCATTTGCCTTGAATTTTCCTGAATTTTGTCACATTTTTGACAAAATCGAGTCGTTATTGCAGAAGAATGGTAAAATTGCATAATGAAATAGACTCAGTCATTCATTCTGACACGCTTTTCAATACAACTGAACGTTATTGGTAGCATTTGCGTTCTATTTTCCTGTATTTTGTCACATTCTTGACAAAATCGAGCCGTTATTGTAGAAGGATAAAATTGTATAACGAAATGGACTCAACCGTTTATTTTAGCACGATTCTCAAAAGAATTGAACGCTTTTGGATGCATTTGCGTTCTATTTTTCTGTATTTTGTCACATTCTTAACAAAATCGTGCCGTTATTGCAGAAGAATGGTAAGATTGTATAATAAAATAGACTCAGCCGTTTATTTTGACAGGCTTTCAATACATCTGAACGATATTACTAGCATTTGCCTTGAATTTTCCTGTATTTTGTCACATTTTTGACAAAATCGAGCCGTGATTGCAGAAGAATGGTAAAATTGTATAATAAAATAGACAACCGTTTATTTTAACGGCTTTCTATACATCTGAACGAAATTACTAGCATTTGCCTTGAATTTTCCTGTACTTCGTCACATTTTTGACAAAATCGAGTCGTTATTGCAGAAGAATGGTAAAATTGTATAATAAAATGGACTCAGTCATTAATTCTGACACGCTTTTCAATACAACTGAACGATATTGCTAGCGTTTGCGTAGCATTTTCCTTTATTTTGTCACATTTTGACAAAATCGAGTCGTTATTGTAGAAGAAGGATAAAATTGTGTAACGAAATGGACTCAACCGTTTATTTTGGCACGATTGTCAAAAGAATTGAACGCTTTTGGATGCATTTGCGTTCTATTTTTCTGTATTTTGTCACATTCTTAACAAAATCGTGCCGTTATTGCAGAAGAATGGTAAGATTGTATAATAAAATAGACTCAGTCGCTTATTTTGACATGCTTTTCAAAACAACTGAACGATGTTGCTAGCATTTGCGTTCTATTTTCCTGTATTTTGTCACATTCTTAACAAAATCGTGCCGTTATTGCAGAAGAATGGTAAAATTGTTTAATAAAATGGACTCAGTCGCTTATTTTGACATGCTTTTCAAAACAACTGAACGATGTTGCTAGCATTTGCGTTCTATTTTCCTGTATTTTGTTACATTCTTGACAAAATCGAGCCGTTATTGCAGAAGAATGGTAAAATTGTATAATAAAATGGACTCAGTCATTCATTCTGACACGCTTTTCAATACAACTGAACGTTATTGGTAGCATTTGCGTTCTATTTTCATGTATTTTGTCACATTCTTGACAAAATCGAGCCGTTATTAGAGAAGAATGGTAAAATTGTATAATGAAATGGATCAACCGTTTATTTTGCACGATTTTCAAAAGAATTAAACGTTATTGGTAGCATTTGCGTTCTATTTCCTTGTATTTTGTCACATTCTTAACAAAATCGTGCCGTTATTGAAGAAGAATGGTAAAATTGTATAATAAAATAGACTCAGCCGTTTATTTTGAAACGATTTTCAATACAACTGAACGATTTTGCTAGCGTTTGCGTAGCATTTTCCTTTATTTTGTCACATTTTGACAAAATCGAGTCGTTATTGTATAAGAAGGATAAAATTGTATAACGAAATGGACTCAACCGTTTATTTTGGCACGATTCTCAAAAGAATTGAACGCTTTTGGATGCATTTGCGTTCTATTTTTCTGTATTTTGTCACCTTCTTAACAAAATCGTGCCGTTATTGCAGAAAAATGGTAAGATTGTATAATAAAATAGACTCAGCCGTTTATATTGAGACGCTTTTGAATACATCTGAACGATATTACTAGCATTTGCCTTGAATTTTCCTGAATTTTGTCACATTTTTGACAAAATCGAGTCGTTATTGCAGAAGAATGGTAAAATTGTATAATGAAATGGACTCAACCGTTTATTTTGCTCGATTTTCAAAAGAATTGAACGTTATTGGTAGCATTTGCGTTCTATTTTCCTGTATTTTGTCACATTCTTAACAAAATCGTGCCGTTATTGCAGAAGAATGGTAAAATTGTTTAATAAAATAGACTCAGCCGTTTATTTTGACAGGCTTTCAATACATCTGAACGATATTACTAGCATTTGCCTTGAATTTTCCTGTATTTTGTCAAATTTTTGACAAAATCGAGTCGTTATTGCAGAAGAATGGTAAAATTGTATAATAAAATGGACTCTGTCATTCATTCTGACACGCTTTTCAATACAACTGAACGTTATTGGTAGCATTTGCGTTCTATTTTCATGTATTTTGTCACATTCTTGACAAAATCGAGCCGTTATTGCAGAAGAATGGTAAAATTGCATTATGAAATAGACTCACTCGTTCATTTTGACATACCTTTAAAAAAACAACTGAACGATGCTGCTAGCATTTGCGTTCTATTCTCTTGTATTTTGTCACATTCTTAACAAAATCGTGCCGTTATTGCAGAGGAATGGTAAAATTGTATAACGAAATGGACTCAACCGTTTATTTTGCACGATTTTCAAAAGAATTGAACGTTATTGGTAGCATTTGCGTTCTATTTTCCTGTATTTTGTCACATTCTTGACAAAATCGAGCAGTTATTGCAGAAGAATGGTAAAATTGTATAACGAAATGGACTCAACCGTTTATTTTGCACGATTTTCAAAAGAATTGAACGTTATTGGTAGCATTTGCGTTCTATTTTCCTGTATTTTGTCACATTCTTGACAAAATCGAGCCGTTATTGCAGAAGAATGGTAAAATTGCATTATGAAATACTCACTCGTTTATTTTGACATACTTTTCAAAACAACTGAACGATGTTGCTAGCATTTGCGTTGCATTTTCCTTTATTTTGTCACATTTTGACAAAATCGAGTCGTTATTGCAGAAGAATGGTAAAATTGTATAGTAAAATGGACTCAGTAATTCATTCTGACACGCTTTTCAATACAACTGAACGTTATTGGTAGCATTTGCGTTCTATTTTCATGTATTTTGTCACATTCTTGACAAAATCGAGCCGTTATTGCAGAAGAATGGTAAAATTGTATAATGAAATGGATCAACCGTTTATTTTGCACGATTTTCAAAAGAATTAAACGTTATTGGTAACATTTGCGTTCTATCTCCTTGTATTTTGTCACATTCTTAACAAAATCGTGCCGTTATTGCAGAAGAATGGTAAAATTGTATAATAAAATAGACTCAGCCGTTTATTTTGAAACGATTTTCAATACAACTGAACGATTTTGCTAGCGTTTGCGTAGCATTTTCCTTTATTTTGTCAAATTTTGACAAAATCGAGTCGTTATTGTAGAAGAAGGATAAAATTGTATAACGAAATGGACTCAACCGTTTATTTTGGCACGATTCTCAAAAGAATTGAACGCTTTTGGATGCATTTGCGTTCTATTTTCCTGTATTTTGTCACATTCTTAACAAAATCGTGCCGTTATTGCAGAAGAATGGTAAAATTGTTTAATAAAATAGACTCAGCCGTTTATTTTGACAGGCTTTCAATACATCTGAACGATATTACTAGCATTTGCCTTGAATTTTCCTGTATTTTGTCAAATTTTTGACAAAATCGAGTCGTTATTGCAGAAGAATGGTAAAATTGTATAATAAAATGGACTCTGTCATTCATTCTGACACGCTTTTCAATACAACTGAACGTTATTGGTAGCATTTGCGTTCTATTTTCAAGTATTTTGTCACATTCTTGACAAAATCGAGCCGTTATTGCAGAAGAATGGTAAAATTGCATTATGAAATAGACTCACTCGTTCATTTTGACATACCTTTAAAAAAACAACTGAACGATGCTGCTAGCATTTGCGTTCTATTTTCTTGTATTTTGTCACATTCTTAACAAAATCGTGCCGTTATTGCAGAGGAATGGTAAAATTGTATAACGAAATGGACTCAACCGTTTATTTTGCACGATTTTCAAAAGAATTGAACGTTATTGGTAGCATTTGCGTTCTATTTTCCTGTATTTTGTCACATTCTTGACAAAATCGAGCAGTTATTGCAGAAGAATGGTAAAATTGTATAATAAAATGGACTCTGTCATTCATTCTGACACGCTTTTCAATACAACTGAACGTTATTGGTAGCATTTGCGTTCTATTTTCATGTATTTTGTCACATTCTTGACAAAATCGAGTCGTTATTGCAAAAGAATGGTAAAATTGTATAATAAAATGGACTCAGTCGCTTATTGTGACATGCTTTTAAAAACAACTGAACGATGCTGCTAGCATTAGCGTTCTATTTTCCTGAATTTTGCCACATTCTTGACAAAATCGAGCAGTTATTGCAGAAGAATTGTAAGATTGTATAATAAAATAGACTCAGCCGTTTATTTTGACATGCTTTTCAATACATCTGAACGATATTACTAGCATTTGCCTTGAATTTTCCTGAATTTTGTCACATTTTTGACAAAATCGAGTCGTTATTGCAGAAGAATGGTAAAATTGCATAATGAAATAGACTCAGTCATTCATTCTGACACGCTTTTCAATACAACTGAACGTTATTGGTAGCATTTGCGTTCTATTTTCCTGTATTTTGTCACATTCTTGACAAAATCGAGCCGTTATTGTAGAAGGATAAAATTGTATAACGAAATGGACTCAACCGTTTATTTTAGCACGATTCTCAAAAGAATTGAACGCTTTTGGATGCATTTGCGTTCTATTTTTCTGTATTTTGTCACATTCTTAACAAAATCGTGCCGTTATTGCAGAAGAATGGTAAGATTGTATAATAAAATAGACTCAGCCGTTTATTTTGACAGGCTTTCAATACATCTGAACGATATTACTAGCATTTGCCTTGAATTTTCCTGTATTTTGTCACATTTTTGACAAAATCGAGCCGTGATTGCAGAAGAATGGTAAAATTGTATAATAAAATAGACAACCGTTTATTTTAACGGCTTTCTATACATCTGAACGAAATTACTAGCATTTGCCTTGAATTTTCCTGTACTTCGTCACATTTTTGACAAAATCGAGTCGTTATTGCAGAAGAATGGTAAAATTGTATAATAAAATGGACTCAGTCATTAATTCTGACACGCTTTTCAATACAACTGAACGATATTGCTAGCGTTTGCGTAGCATTTTCCTTTATTTTGTCACATTTTGACAAAATCGAGTCGTTATTGTAGAAGAAGGATAAAATTGTGTAACGAAATGGACTCAACCGTTTATTTTGGCACGATTGTCAAAAGAATTGAACGCTTTTGGATGCATTTGCGTTCTATTTTTCTGTATTTTGTCACATTCTTAACAAAATCGTGCCGTTATTGCAGAAGAATGGTAAGATTGTATAATAAAATAGACTCAGTCGCTTATTTTGACATGCTTTTCAAAACAACTGAACGATGTTGCTAGCATTTGCGTTCTATTTTCCTGTATTTTGTCACATTCTTAACAAAATCGTGCCGTTATTGCAGAAGAATGGTAAAATTGTTTAATAAAATGGACTCAGTCGCTTATTTTGACATGCTTTTCAAAACAACTGAACGATGTTGCTAGCATTTGCGTTCTATTTTCCTGTATTTTGTTACATTCTTGACAAAATCGAGCCGTTATTGCAGAAGAATGGTAAAATTGTATAATAAAATGGACTCAGTCATTCATTCTGACACGCTTTTCAATACAACTGAACGTTATTGGTAGCATTTGCGTTCTATTTTCATGTATTTTGTCACATTCTTGACAAAATCGAGCCGTTATTAGAGAAGAATGGTAAAATTGTATAATGAAATGGATCAACCGTTTATTTTGCACGATTTTCAAAAGAATTAAACGTTATTGGTAGCATTTGCGTTCTATTTCCTTGTATTTTGTCACATTCTTAACAAAATCGTGCCGTTATTGAAGAAGAATGGTAAAATTGTATAATAAAATAGACTCAGCCGTTTATTTTGAAACGATTTTCAATACAACTGAACGATTTTGCTAGCGTTTGCGTAGCATTTTCCTTTATTTTGTCACATTTTGACAAAATCGAGTCGTTATTGTATAAGAAGGATAAAATTGTATAACGAAATGGACTCAACCGTTTATTTTGGCACGATTCTCAAAAGAATTGAACGCTTTTGGATGCATTTGCGTTCTATTTTTCTGTATTTTGTCACCTTCTTAACAAAATCGTGCCGTTATTGCAGAAAAATGGTAAGATTGTATAATAAAATAGACTCAGCCGTTTATATTGAGACGCTTTTGAATACATCTGAACGATATTACTAGCATTTGCCTTGAATTTTCCTGAATTTTGTCACATTTTTGACAAAATCGAGTCGTTATTGCAGAAGAATGGTAAAATTGTATAATGAAATGGACTCAACCGTTTATTTTGCTCGATTTTCAAAAGAATTGAACGTTATTGGTAGCATTTGCGTTCTATTTTCCTGTATTTTGTCACATTCTTAACAAAATCGTGCCGTTATTGCAGAAGAATGGTAAAATTGTTTAATAAAATAGACTCAGCCGTTTATTTTGACAGGCTTTCAATACATCTGAACGATATTACTAGCATTTGCCTTGAATTTTCCTGTATTTTGTCAAATTTTTGACAAAATCGAGTCGTTATTGCAGAAGAATGGTAAAATTGTATAATAAAATGGACTCTGTCATTCATTCTGACACGCTTTTCAATACAACTGAACGTTATTGGTAGCATTTGCGTTCTATTTTCATGTATTTTGTCACATTCTTAACAAAATCGTGCCGTTATTGCAGAGGAATGGTAAAATTGTATAACGAAATGGACTCAACCGTTTATTTTGCACGATTTTCAAAAGAATTGAACGTTATTGGTAGCATTTGCGTTCTATTTTCCTGTATTTTGTCACATTCTTGACAAAATCGAGCAGTTATTGCAGAAGAATGGTAAAATTGTATAACGAAATGGACTCAACCGTTTATTTTGCACGATTTTCAAAAGAATTGAACGTTATTGGTAGCATTTGCGTTCTATTTTCCTGTATTTTGTCACATTCTTGACAAAATCGAGCCGTTATTGCAGAAGAATGGTAAAATTGCATTATGAAATACTCACTCGTTTATTTTGACATACTTTTCAAAACAACTGAACGATGTTGCTAGCATTTGCGTTGCATTTTCCTTTATTTTGTCACATTTTGACAAAATCGAGTCGTTATTGCAGAAGAATGGTAAAATTGTATAGTAAAATGGACTCAGTAATTCATTCTGACACGCTTTTCAATACAACTGAACGTTATTGGTAGCATTTGCGTTCTATTTTCATGTATTTTGTCACATTCTTGACAAAATCGAGCCGTTATTGCAGAAGAATGGTAAAATTGCATTATGAAATAGACTCACTCGTTCATTTTGACATACCTTTAAAAACAACTGAACGATGCTGCTAGCATTTGCGTTCTATTTTCTTGTATTTTGTCACATTCTTAACAAAATCGTGCCGTTATTGCAGAGGAATGGTAAAATTGTATAACGAAATGGACTCAACCGTTTATTTTGCACGATTTTCAAAAGAATTGAACGTTATTGGTAGCATTTGCGTTCTATTTTCATGTATTTTGTCACATTCTTGGCAAAATCGAGCCGTTATTGCAGAAGAATGGTAAAATTGTATAATGAAATGGATCAACCGTTTATTTTGCACGATTTTCAAAAGAATTAAACGTTATTGGTAGCATTTGCGTTCTATCTCCTTGTATTTTGTCACATTCTTAACAAAATCGTGCCGTTATTGCAGAAGAATGGTAAAATTGTATAATAAAATAGACTCAGCCGTTTATT
This sequence comes from Agrilus cyanescens, assembly GCA_947389935.1. NCBI lineage: Eukaryota > Metazoa > Arthropoda > Insecta > Coleoptera > Buprestidae > Agrilus > Agrilus cyanescens. The sequence goes on from OX376711.1 coordinate 11,826,461, forward strand.
TTGAAACGATTTTCAATACAACTGAACGATTTTGCTAGCGTTTGCGTAGCATTTTCCTTTATTTTGTCAAATTTTGACAAAATCGAGTCGTTATTGTAGAAGAAGGATAAAATTGTATAACGAAATGGACTCAACCGTTTATTTTGGCACGATTCTCAAAAGAATTGAACGCTTTTGGATGCATTTGCGTTCTATTTTTCTGTATTTTGTCACATTCTTAACAAAATCGTGCCGTTATAGCAGAAGAATGGTAAGTTTGTATAATAAAATAGACTCAGCCGTTTATTTTGACACGCTTTTCAAACAACTGAACGATTTTGCTAGCATTTGCGTTCTATTTTTCTGTATTTTGTCACATTCTTAACAAAATCGAGCCGTTTTTGCAGAAGAATGGGAAAATTGTATAATGAGATAGACTCAGCCGTTTATTTTGACACGCTTTCAATACAACTAAACGATTTTGCAGGCATTTGCGTTGAATTTGCATGAATTTTGTCACATTTTTGACAAAATCGAGCCGTTATTGCAGAAGAATGGTAAAATTGTATAATAAAATAGACTCAGCCGTTTATTTTGACACGCTTTCAATACATCTGAACGTTATAGCTAGCATTTCCGTTGAATTTTCCTGTATTTTGTCACATTCTTAACAAAATCGAGCCGTTTTTGCAGAAGAATGGTAAAATTGTATAATAAAATAGACTCAGCCGTTTATTTTGACACGCTTTCAATACAACTAAACGATTTTGCAGGCATTTGCGTTGAATTTGCATGAATTTTGTCACATTTTTGACAAAATCGAGCCGTTTTTGCAGAAGAATGGTAAAATTGTATAATAAAATAGACTCAGCCGTTTATTTTGACACGCGTTCAATACAACTGAACGATATTGCTAGCATTTGCGTTGATTTTTCATGAATTTTGTCACATTTTTGACAAAATCGAGTCGTTATTGCAGAAGAATGGTAAAATTGTATAATAAAATTGACTCAGTCGTTCATTTTGACACGCTTTCAATACAAATGAACGATTTTGCAGGCTTTTGCGTTGAATTTGCATGAATTTTGTCACATTTTTGACAAAATCGAGTCGTTATTGCAGAAGAATGGTAAAATTGTATAATTAGATACTCAGCCGTTTATTTTGACACGCGTTCAATACAACTGAACGATATTGCTAGCATTTCCGTTGAAGTTTCCTGTATTTTGTCACATTCTTAACAAAATCGAGCCGTTTTTGCAGAAGAATGGGAAAATTGTATAATGAGATAGACTCAGCCATTTATTTTGACACGCTTTCAATACATCTGAACGTTATAGCTAGCATTTGCGTTGAATTTTCATTAATTTTGTCACATTCTTGACAAAATCGAGTCGTTATTGCAGAAGAATGGTAAAATTGTATAATGAGATAGACAGCCGTTTATTATGACACGCTTTCAATACAACTGAACGATTTTGCAGGCATTTGCGTTGAATTTTCATTAATTTTGTCACTTTCTTGACAAAATCGAGTCGTTATTGCAGAAGAATGGTAAAATTGTATAATGAGATAGACTCAGCCGTTTATTTTGACACGCTATCAATACATCTGAACGTTATGGCTAGCATTTGCGTTGAATTTTCCTGTATTTTGTCACATTTTTGACCAAATCGAGCCGTTTTTGCAGAAGAATGGTAACATTGTATAATAAAATAGACTCAGTCGTTCATTTTGACACGCTTTTCAATACAACTGAACGATTTTGCTAGCATTTGCGTTCTATTTTCCTGTATTTGGTCACATTCACGACAAAATCGCGCCGTTACTGCAGAAGAATGGTAAAATTGTATATTTAGATAGACTCAGCCGTTTATTATGACACGCTTTCAATACAACTGAACGATTTTGCAGGCATTTGCGTTGAATTTGCATGAATTTTGTAAAATTTTTGACAAAATCGAGCCGTTATTGCAGAAGAATGGTAAAATTGTATAATAAAATAGACTCAGCCGTATATTTTGACACGCGTTCAATACAACTGAACGATTTTGCAGGCATTTGCGTTGAATTTGCATGAATTTTGTCACATTTTTGACAAAATCGAGCCGTTATTGCAGAAGAATGGTAAAATTGTATAATAAAATAGACTCAGCCGTTTATTTTGACACGCGTTCAATACATCTGAACGTTATTGCTTGCATTTGAGTTGAATTTTCATTAATTTTGTCACATTCTTGACAAAATCGAGTCGTTATTGCAGAAGAATGGTAAAATTGTATAATGAGATAGACTCAGCCGTTTATTTTGACACGCTTTCAATACATCTGAACGTTATAGCTAGCATTTCCGTTGAATTTTCCTGTATTTTGTCACATTCTTAACAAAATCGAGCCGTTTTTGCAGAAGAATGGTAAAATTGTATAATAAAATAGACTCAGCCGTTTATTTTGACACGCTTTCAATACAACTAAACGATTTTGCAGGCATTTGCGTTGAATTTGCATGAATTTTGTCACATTTTTGACAAAATCGAGCCGTTATTGCAGAAGAATGGTAAAATTGTATAATAAAATACTCAGCCGTTTATTTTGACACGCGTTCAATACATCTGAACGTTATTGCTAGCATTTGAGTTGAATTTTCATTAATTTTGTCACATTCTTGACAAAATCGAGTCGTTATTGCAGAAGAATGGTAAAATTGTATAATGAGATAGACTCAGCCGTTTATTTTGACACGCTTTCAATACAACTGAACGATTTTGCAGGCATTTGCGTTGAATTTGCATGAATTTTGTCACATTTTTTTCAAAATCGAGCCATTATTACAAAGAATGGTAAAATTGTATAATAAAATAGACTCAGCCGTTTATTTTGACACGCTTTCAATACAACTGAACGATTTTGCAGGCATTTGCGTTGAATTTGCATGATATTTGTCACATTTTTGACAAAATCGAGCCGTTATTGCAGAAGAATGGTAAAATTGTATAATTAGATAGACTCAGCCGTTTATTTTGACAGCTTTCAATACATCTGAACGTTATAGCTAGCATTTCCGTTGAATTTTCCTGTATTTTGTCACATTCTTAACAAAATCGAGCCGTTTTTGCAGAAGAATGGTTAAATTGTATAATAAAATAGACTCAGCCGTTTATTTTGACACGCTTTCAATACACTAAACGATTTTGCAGGCATTTGCGTTGAATATGCATGAATTTTGTCACATTTTTGTCAAAATCGAGCCGTTATTGCAGAAGAATGGTAAAATTGTATAATAAAATAGACTCAGCCGTTTATTTTGACACGCGTTCAATACAACTGAACGATATTGCTAGCATTTGCGTTGAATTTTCATGAATTTTGTCACATTTTTGACAAAATCGAGTCGTTATTGCAGAAGAATGGTAAAATTGTATAATTAGATAGACTCAGCCGTTTATTTTGACACGCGTTCAATACATCTGAACGTTATAGCTAGCATTTGCGTTGAATTTTCCTGTACTTTGTCACATTTTTTTCAAAATCGAGCCATTATTACAAAGAATGGTAAAATTGTATAATAAAATAAACTCAGTCGTTCATTTTGACACGCTTTTCAATACAACTGAACGATTTTGCTAGCATTTGCGTTCTATTTTCCTGTATTTGGTCACATTCACGACAAAATCGCGCCGTTATTGCAGAAGAATGGTAAAATTGTATATTTAGATGGACTCAGCCGTTTATCATGACACGCTTTCAATACAACTGAACGATTTTGCAGGCATTTGCGTTGAATTTGCATGAATTTTGTCACATTTTTGACAAAATCGAGCCGTTATTGCAGAAGAATGGTAAAATTGTATAATAAAATAGACTCAGCCGTTTATTTTGACACGCTTTCAATACACTAAACGATTTTGCAGGCATTTGCGTTGAAGTTGCATGAATTTTGTCACATTTTTGTCAAAATCGAGCCGTTATTGCAGAAGAATGGTAAAATTGTACAATAAAATAGACTCAGCCGTTTATTTTGACACGCGTTCAATACAACTGAATGATATTGCTAGCATTTGCGTTGAATTTTCATGAATTTTGTCACATTTTTGACAAAATCGAGTCGTTATTGCAGAAGAATGGTAAAATTGTATAATTAGATAGACTCAGCCGTTTATTTTGACACGCTTTCAATACAACTAAACGATTTTGCAGGCATTTGCGTTGAATTTGCATGAATTTTGTCACATTTTTGACAAAATCGAGCCGTTATTGCAGAAGAATGGTAAAATTGTATAATAAAATAGACTCAGCCGTTTATTTTGACACGCGTTCAATACAACTGAACGATTTTGCAGGCATTTGCGTTGAATTTGCATGAATTTTGTCACATTTTTGACAAAATCGAGCCGTTATTGCAGAAGAATGGTAAAATTGTATAATAAAATAGACTCAGCCGTTTATTTTGACACGCGTTCAATACAACTGAACGATATTGCTAGCATTTGCGTTGAATTTTCATGAATTTTGTCACATTTTTGACAAAATCGAGTCGTTATTGCAGAAGAATGGTAAAATTGTATAATTAGATAGACTCAGCCGTTTATTTTGACACGCTTTCAATACATCTGAACGTTATAGCTAGCATTTCCGTTGAATTTTCCTGTATTTTGTCACATTCTTAACAAAATCGAGCCGTTTTTGCAGAAGAATGGTAAAATTGTATAATAAAATAGACTCAGCCGTTTATTTTGACACGCTTTCAATACAACTAAACGATTTTGCAGGCATTTGCGTTGAATTTGCATGAATTTTGTCACATTTTTGACAAAATCGAGCCGTTATTGCAGAAGAATGGTAAAATTGTATAATAAAATAGACTCAGCCGTTTATTTTGACACGCGTTCAATACAACTGAACGATTTTGCAGGCATTTGCGTTGAATTTGCATGAATTTTGTCACATTTTTGACAAAATCGAGCCGTTTTTGCAGAAGAATGGTAAAATTGTATAATAAAATAGACTCAGCCGTTTATTTTGACACGCGTTCAATACAACTGAACGATATTGCTAGCATTTGCGTTGATTTTTCATGAATTTTGTCACATTTTTGACAAAATCGAGTCGTTATTGCAGAAGAATGGTAAAATTGTATAATAAAATTGACTCAGTCGTTCATTTTGACACGCTTTCAATACAAATGAACGATTTTGCAGGCTTTTGCGTTGAATTTGCATGAATTTTGTCACATTTTTGACAAAATCGAGTCGTTATTGCAGAAGAATGGTAAAATTGTATAATTAGATACTCAGCCGTTTATTTTGACACGCGTTCAATACAACTGAACGATATTGCTAGCATTTCCGTTGAAGTTTCCTGTATTTTGTCACATACTTAACAAAATCGAGACGTTTTTGCAGAAGAATGGGAAAATTGTATAGTGAGATAGACTCAGCCATTTATTTTGACACGCTTTCAATACATCTGAACGTTATAGCTAGCATTTGCGTTGAATTTTCATTAATTTTGTCACATTCTTGACAAAATCGAGTCGTTATTGCAGAAGAATGGTAAAATTGTATAATGAGATAGACTCAGCCGTTTATTTTGACACGCTTTCAATACATCTGAACGTTATAGCTAGCATTTGCGTTGAAGTTGCATGAATTTTGTCACATTTTTGTCAAAATCGAGCCGTTATTGCAGAAGAATGGTAAAATTGTACAATAAAATAGACTCAGCCGTTTATTTTGACACGCGTTCAATACAACTGAATGATATTGCTAGCATTTGCGTTGAATTTTCCTGTATTTTGTCACATTCTTAACAAAATCGAGCCGTTTTTGCAGAAGAATGGTAAAATTGTATAATAAAATAGACTCAGCCGTTTATTTTGACACGCTTTCAATACAACTAAACGATTTTGCAGGCATTTGCGTTGAATTTGCATGAATTTTGTCACATTTTTGACAAAATCGAGCCGTTATTGCAGAAGAATGGTAAAATTGTATAATAAAATAGACTCAGCCGTTTATTTTGACACGCGTTCAATACAACTGAACGATATTGCTAGCATTTCCGTTGAATTTTGCTGCATTTTGTCACATTCTTAACAAAATCGAGCCGTTTTTGCAGAAGAATGGGAAAATTGTATAATGAGATAGACTCAGCCGTTTATTTTGACACGCTTTCAATACAACTAAACGATTTTACAGGCATTTGCGTTGAATTTGCATGAATTTTGTCACATTTTTGACAAAATCGAGCCGTTATTGCAGAAGAATGGTAAAATTGTATAATAAAATAGACTCAGCCGTTTATTTTGACACGCGTTCAATACAACTGAACGATTTTGCAGGCATTTGCGTTGAATTTGCATGAATTTTGTCACATTTTTGACAAAATCGAGCCGTTTTTGCAGAAGAATGGTAAAATTGTATAATAAAATAGACTCAGCCGTTTATTTTGACACGCGTTCAATACAACTGAACGATATTGCTAGCATTTGCGTTGATTTTTCATGAATTTTGTCACATTTTTGACAAAATCGAGTCGTTATTGCAGAAGAATGGTAAAATTGTATAATAAAATTGACTCAGTCGTTCATTTTGACACGCTTTCAATACAAATGAACGATTTTGCAGGCTTTTGCGTTGAATTTGCATGAATTTTGTCACATTTTTGACAAAATCGAGTCGTTATTGCAGAAGAATGGTAAAATTGTATAATTAGATACTCAGCCGTTTATTTTGACACGCGTTCAATACAACTGAACGATATTGCTAGCATTTCCGTTGAAGTTTCCTGTATTTTGTCACATTCTTAACAAAATCGAGCCGTTTTTGCAGAAGAATGGGAAAATTGTATAATGAGATAGACTCAGCCGTTTATTTTGACACGCTTTCAATACATCTGAACGTTATAGCTAGCATTTGCGTTGAAGTTGCATGAATTTTGTCACATTTTTGTCAAAATCGAGCCGTTATTGCAGAAGAATGGTAAAATTGTACAATAAAATAGACTCAGCCGTTTATTTTGACACGCGTTCAATACAACTGAATGATATTGCTAGCATTTGCGTTGAATTTTCATGAATTTTGTCACATTTTTGACAAAATCGAGTCGTTATTGCAGAAGAATGGTAAAATTGTATAATTAGATAGACTCAGCCGTTTATTTTGACACGCTTTCAATACATCTGAACGTTATAGCTAGCATTTCCGTTGAATTTTCCTGTATTTTGTCACATTCTTAACAAAATCGAGCCGTTTTTGCAGAAGAATGGTAAAATTGTATAATAAAATAGACTCAGCCGTTTATTTTGACACGCGTTCAATACAACTGAATGATATTGCTAGCATTTGCGTTGAATTTTCATGAATTTTGTCACATTTTTGACAAAATCGAGTCGTTATTGCAGAAGAATGGTAAAATTGTATAATTAGATAGACTCAGCCGTTTATTTTGACACGCTTTCAATACATCTGAACGTTATAGCTAGCATTTCCGTTGAATTTTCCTGTATTTTGTCACATTCTTAACAAAATCGAGCCGTTTTTGCAGAAGAATGGTAAAATTGTATAATAAAATAGACTCAGCCGTTTATTTTGACACGCTTTCAATACAACTAAACGATTTTGCAGGCATTTGCGTTGAATTTGCATGAATTTTGTCACATTTTTGACAAAATCGAGCCGTTATTGCAGAAGAATGGTAAAATTGTATAATAAAATAGACTCAGCCGTTTATTTTGACACGCGTTCAATACAACTGAACGATTTTGCAGGCATTTGCGTTGAATTTGCATGAATTTTGTCACATTTTTGACAAAATCGAGCCGTTTTTGCAGAAGAATGGTAAAATTGTATAATAAAATAGACTCAGCCGTTTATTTTGACACGCGTTCAATACAACTGAACGATTTTGCAGGCATTTGCGTTGAATTTGCATGAATTTTGTCACATTTTTGACAAAATTGAGCCGTTTTTGCAGAAGAATGGTAAAATTGTATAATAAAATAGACTCAGCCGTTTATTTTGACACGCGTTCAATACAACTGAACGATATTGCTAGCATTTGCGTTGATTTTTCATGAATTTTGTCACATTTTTGACAAAATCGAGTCGTTATTGCAGAAGAATGGTAAAATTGTATAATGAGATAGACTCAGCCGTTTATTTTGACACGCTTTCAATACATCTGAACGTTATAGCTAGCATTTGCGTTGAAGTTGCATGAATTTTGTCACATTTTTGTCAAAATCGAGCCGTTATTGCAGAAGAATGGTAAAATTGTACAATAAAATAGACTCAGCCGTTTATTTTGACACGCGTTCAATACAACTGAATGATATTGCTAGCATTTGCGTTGAATTTTCCTGTATTTTGTCACATTCTTAACAAAATCGAGCCGTTTTTGCAGAAGAATGGTAAAATTGTATAATAAAATAGACTCAGCCGTTTATTTTGACACGCTTTCAATACAACTAAACGATTTTGCAGGCATTTGCGTTGAATTTGCATGAATTTTGTCACATTTTTGACAAAATCGAGCCGTTATTGCAGAAGAATGGTAAAATTGTATAATAAAATAGACTCAGCCGTTTATTTTGACACGCGTTCAATACAACTGAACGATATTGCTAGCATTTCCGTTGAATTTTGCTGCATTTTGTCACATTCTTAACAAAATCGAGCCGTTTTTGCAGAAGAATGGGAAAATTGTATAATGAGATAGACTCAGCCGTTTATTTTGACACGCTTTCAATACAACTAAACGATTTTACAGGCATTTGAGTTGAATTTGCATGAATTTTGTCACATTTTTGACAAAATCGAGCCGTTATTGCAGAAGAATGGTAAAATTGTATAATAAAATAGACTCAGCCGTTTATTTTGACACGCGTTCAATACAACTGAACGATTTTGCAGGCATTTGCGTTGAATTTGCATGAATTTTGTCACATTTTTGACAAAATCGAGCCGTTTTTGCAGAAGAATGGTAAAATTGTATAATAAAATAGACTCAGCCGTTTATTTTGACACGCGTTCAATACAACTGAACGATATTGCTAGCATTTGCGTTGATTTTTCATGAATTTTGTCACATTTTTGACAAAATCGAGTCGTTATTGCAGAAGAATGGTAAAATTGTATAATAAAATTGACTCAGTCGTTCATTTTGACACGCTTTCAATACAAATGAACGATTTTGCAGGCTTTTGCGTTGAATTTGCATGAATTTTGTCACATTTTTGACAAAATCGAGTCGTTATTGCAGAAGAATGGTAAAATTGTATAATTAGATACTCAGCCGTTTATTTTGACACGCGTTCAATACAACTGAACGATATTGCTAGCATTTCCGTTGAAGTTTCCTGTATTTTGTCACATTCTTAACAAAATCGAGCCGTTTTTGCAGAAGAATGGGAAAATTGTATAATGAGATAGACTCAGCCATTTATTTTGACACGCTTTCAATACATCTGAACGTTATAGCTAGCATTTGCGTTGAATTTTCATTAATTTTGTCACATTCTTGACAAAATCGAGTCGTTATTGCAGAAGAATGGTAAAATTGTATAATGAGATAGACTCAGCCGTTTATTTTGACACGCTTTCAATACATCTGAACGTTATAGCTAGCATTTGCGTTGAAGTTGCATGAATTTTGTCACATTTTTGTCAAAATCGAGCCGTTATTGCAGAAGAATGGTAAAATTGTACAATAAAATAGACTCAGCCGTTTATTTTGACACGCGTTCAATACAACTGAATGATATTGCTAGCATTTGCGTTGAATTTTCATGAATTTTGTCACATTTTTGACAAAATCGAGTCGTTATTGCAGAAGAATGGTAAAATTGTATAATTAGATAGACTCAGCCGTTTATTTTGACACGCTTTCAATACATCTGAACGTTATAGCTAGCATTTCCGTTGAATTTTCCTGTATTTTGTCACATTCTTAACAAAATCGAGCCGTTTTTGCAGAAGAATGGTAAAATTGTATAATAAAATAGACTCAGCCGTTTATTTTGACACGCTTTCAATACAACTAAACGATTTTGCAGGCATTTGCGTTGAATTTGCATGAATTTTGTCACATTTTTGACAAAATCGAGCCGTTATTGCAGAAGAATGGTAAAATTGTATAATAAAATAGACTCAGCCGTTTATTTTGACACGCGTTCAATACAACTGAACGATTTTGCAGGCATTTGCGTTGAATTTGCATGAATTTTGTCACATTTTTGACAAAATCGAGCCGTTATTGCAGAAGAATGGTAAAATTGTATAATAAAATAGACTCAGCCGTTTATTTTGACACGCGTTCAATACAACTGAACGATATTGCTAGCATTTGCGTTGAATTTTCATGAATTTTGTCACATTTTTGACAAAATCGAGTCGTTATTGCAGAAGAATGGTAAAATTGTATAATTAGATAGACTCAGCCGTTTATTTTGACACGCTTTCAATACATCTGAACGTTATAGCTAGCATTTCCGTTGAATTTTCCTGTATTTTGTCACATTCTTAACAAAATCGAGCCGTTTTTGCAGAAGAATGGTAAAATTGTATAATAAAATAGACTCAGCCGTTTATTTTGACACGCTTTCAATACAACTAAACGATTTTGCAGGCATTTGCGTTGAATTTGCATGAATTTTGTCACATTTTTGACAAAATCGAGCCGTTATTGCAGAAGAATGGTAAAATTGTATTATAAAATAGACTCAGCCGTTTATTTTGACACGCGTTCAATACAACTGAACGATATTGCTAGCATTTCCGTTGAATTTTCCTGCATTTTGTCACATTCTTAACAAAATCGAGCCGTTTTTGCAGAAGAATGGGAAAATTGTATAATGAGATAGACTCAGCCATTTATTTTGACACGCTTTCAATACATCTGAACGTTATAGCTAGCATTTGCGTTGAATTTTCATTAATTTTGTCACATTCTTGACAAAATCGAGTCGTTATTGCAGAAGAATGGTAAAATTGTATAATGAGATAGACTCAGCCGTTTATTTTGACACGCTTTCAATACATCTGAACGTTATAGCTAGCATTTGCGTTGAAGTTGCATGAATTTTGTCACATTTTTGTCAAAATCGAGCCGTTATTGCAGAAGAATGGTAAAATTGTACAATAAAATAGACTCAGCCGTTTATTTTGACACGCGTTCAATACAACTGAATGATATTGCTAGCATTTGCGTTGAATTTTCATGAATTTTGTCACATTTTTGACAAAATCGAGTCGTTATTGCAGAAGAACGGTAAAATTGTATAATTAGATAGACTCAGCCGTTTATTTTGACACGCTTTCAATACATCTGAACGTTATAGCTAGCATTTCCGTTGAATTTTCCTGTATTTTGTCACATTCTTAACAAAATCGAGCCGTTTTTGCAGAAGAATGGTAAAATTGTATAATAAAATAGACTCAGCCGTTTATTTTGACACGCTTTCAATACAACTAAACGATTTTGCAGGCATTTGCGTTGAATTTGCATGAATTTTGTCACATTTTTGACAAAATCGAGCCGTTATTGCAGAAGAATGGTAAAATTGTATAATAAAATAGACTCAGCCGTTTATTTTGACACGCGTTCAATACAACTGAACGATTTTGCAGGCATTTGCGTTGAATTTGCATGAATTTTGTCACATTTTTGACAAAATCGAGCCGTTATTGCAGAAGAATGGTAAAATTGTATAATAAAATAGACTCAGCCGTTTATTTTGACACGCGTTCAATACAACTGAACGATATTGCTAGCATTTGCGTTGAATTTTCATGAATTTTGTCACATTTTTGACAAAATCGAGTCGTTATTGCAGAAGAATGGTAAAATTGTATAATTAGATAGACTCAGCCGTTTATTTTGACACGCTTTCAATACATCTGAACGTTATAGCTAGCATTTCCGTTGAATTTTCCTGTATTTTGTCACATTCTTAACAAAATCGATCCGTTTTTGCAGAAGAATGGTAAAATTGTATAATAAAATAGACTCAGCCGTTTATTTTGACACGCGTTCAATACAACTGAACGATATTGCTAGCATTTGCGTTGAATTTTCATGAATTTTGTCACATTTTTGACAAAATCGAGTCGTTATTGCAGAAGAATGGTAAAATTGTATAATTAGATAGACTCAGCCGTTTATTTTGACACGCTTTCAATACATCTGAACGTTATAGCTAGCATTTCCGTTGAATTTTCCTGTATTTTGTCACATTCTTAACAAAATCGAGCCGTTTTTGCAGAAGAATGGTAAAATTGTATAATAAAATAGACTCAGCCGTTTATTTTGACACGCTTTCAATACAACTAAACGATTTTGCAGGCATTTGCGTTGAATTTGCATGAATTTTGTCACATTTTTGACAAAATCGAGCCGTTATTGCAGAAGAATGGTAAAATTGTATAATAAAATAGACTCAGCCGTTTATTTTGACACGCGTTCAATACAACTGAACGATATTGCTAGCATTTGCGTTGAATTTTCATGAATTTTGTCACATTTTTGACAAAATCGAGTCGTTATTGCAGAAGAATGGTAAAATTAGATAGACTCAGCCGTTTATTTTGACACGCTTTCAATACATCTGAACGTTATAGCTAGCATTTCCGTTGAATTTTCCTGTATTTTGTCACATTCTTAACAAAATCGAGCCGTTTTTGCAGAAGAATGGGAAAATTGTATTATAAAATAGACTCAGCCGTTTATTTTGACACGCGTTCAATACAACTGAACGATATTGCTAGCATTTCCGTTGAATTTTCCTGCATTTTGTCACATTCTTAACAAAATCGAGCCGTTTTTGCAGAAGAATGGGAAAATTGTATAATGAGATAGACTCAGCCATTTATTTTGACACGCTTTCAATACATCTGAACGTTATAGCTAGCATTTGCGTTGAATTTTCATTAATTTTGTCACATTCTTGACAAAATCGAGTCGTTATTGCAGAAGAATGGTAAAATTGTATAATGAGATAGACTCAGCCGTTTATTTTGACACGCTTTCAATACATCTGAACGTTATAGCTAGCATTTGCGTTGAATTTTCCTGTACTTTGTCACATTTTTTTCAAAATCGAGCCATTATTACAAAGAATGGTAAAATTGTATAATAAAATAAACTCAGTCGTTCATTTTGACACGCTTTTCAATACAACTGAACGATTTTGCTAGCATTTGCGTTCTATTTTCCTGTATTTGGTCACAGTCACGACAAAATCGCGCCGTTATTGCAGAAGAATGGTAAAATTGTATATTTAGATAGACTCAGCCGTTTATTATGACACGCTTTCAATACAACTGAACGATTTTGCAGGCATTTGCGTTGAAGTTGCATGAATTTTGTCACATTTTTGTCAAAATCGAGCCGTTATTGCAGAAGAATGGTAAAATTGTACAATAAAATAGACTCAGCCGTTTATTTTGACACGCGTTCAATACAACTGAATGATATTGCTAGCATTTGCGTTGAATTTTCATGAATTTTGTCACATTTTTGACAAAATCGAGTCGTTATTGCAGAAGAATGGTAAAATTGTATAATTAGATAGACTCAGCCGTTTATTTTGACACGCTTTCAATACATCTGAACGTTATAGCTAGCATTTCCGTTGAATTTTCCTGTATTTTGTCACATTCTTAACAAAATCGAGCCGTTTTTGCAGAAGAATGGTAAAATTGTATAATAAAATAGACTCAGCCGTTTATTTTGACACGCTTTCAATACAACTAAACGATTTTGCAGGCATTTGCGTTGAATTTGCATGAATTTTGTCACATTTTTGACAAAATCGAGCCGTTATTGCAGAAGAATGGTAAAATTGTATTATAAAATAGACTCAGCCGTTTATTTTGACACGCGTTCAATACAACTGAACGATATTGCTAGCATTTCCGTTGAATTTTCCTGCATTTTGTCACATTCTTAACAAAATCGAGCCGTTTTTGCAGAAGAATGGGAAAATTGTATAATGAGATAGACTCAGCCATTTATTTTGACACGCTTTCAATACATCTGAACGTTATAGCTAGCATTTGCGTTGAATTTTCATTAATTTTGTCACATTCTTGACAAAATCGAGTCGTTATTGCAGAAGAATGGTAAAATTGTATAATTAGATAGACTCAGCCGTTTATTTTGACACGCTTTCAATACATCTGAACGTTATAGCTAGCATTTCCGTTGAATTTTCCTGTATTTTGTCACATTCTTAACAAAATCGAGCCGTTTTTGCAGAAGAATGGTAAAATTGTATAATAAAATAGACTCAGCCGTTTATTTTGACACGCTTTCAATACAACTAAACGATTTTGCAGGCATTTGCGTTGAATTTGCATGAATTTTGTCACATTTTTGACAAAATCGAGCCGTTATTGCAGAAGAATGGTAAAATTGTATAATAAAATAGACTCAGCCGTTTATTTTGACACGCGTTCAATACAACTGAACGATATTGCTAGCATTTGCGTTGAATTTTCATGAATTTTGTCACATTTTTGACAAAATCGAGTCGTTATTGCAGAAGAATGGTAAAATTAGATAGACTCAGCCGTTTATTTTGACACGCTTTCAATACATCTGAACGTTATAGCTAGCATTTCCGTTGAATTTTCCTGTATTTTGTCACATTCTTAACAAAATCGAGCCGTTTTTGCAGAAGAATGGGAAAATTGTATTATAAAATAGACTCAGCCGTTTATTTTGACACGCGTTCAATACAACTGAACGATATTGCTAGCATTTCCGTTGAATTTTCCTGCATTTTGTCACATTCTTAACAAAATCGAGCCGTTTTTGCAGAAGAATGGGAAAATTGTATAATGAGATAGACTCAGCCATTTATTTTGACACGCTTTCAATACATCTGAACGTTATAGCTAGCATTTGCGTTGAATTTTCATTAATTTTGTCACATTCTTGACAAAATCGAGTCGTTATTGCAGAAGAATGGTAAAATTGTATAATGAGATAGACTCAGCCGTTTATTTTGACACGCTTTCAATACATCTGAACGTTATAGCTAGCATTTGCGTTGAATTTTCCTGTACTTTGTCACATTTTTTTCAAAATCGAGCCATTATTACAAAGAATGGTAAAATTGTATAATAAAATAAACTCAGTCGTTCATTTTGACACGCTTTTCAATACAACTGAACGATTTTGCTAGCATTTGCGTTCTATTTTCCTGTATTTGGTCACAGTCACGACAAAATCGCGCCGTTATTGCAGAAGAATGGTAAAATTGTATATTTAGATAGACTCAGCCGTTTATTATGACACGCTTTCAATACAACTGAACGATTTTGCAGGCATTTGCGTTGAAGTTGCATGAATTTTGTCACATTTTTGTCAAAATCGAGCCGTTATTGCAGAAGAATGGTAAAATTGTACAATAAAATAGACTCAGCCGTTTATTTTGACACGCGTTCAATACAACTGAATGATATTGCTAGCATTTGCGTTGAATTTTCATGAATTTTGTCACATTTTTGACAAAATCGAGTCGTTATTGCAGAAGAATGGTAAAATTGTATAATTAGATAGACTCAGCCGTTTATTTTGACACGCTTTCAATACATCTGAACGTTATAGCTAGCATTTCCGTTGAATTTTCCTGTATTTTGTCACATTCTTAACAAAATCGAGCCGTTTTTGCAGAAGAATGGTAAAATTGTATAATAAAATAGACTCAGCCGTTTATTTTGACACGCTTTCAATACAACTAAACGATTTTGCAGGCATTTGCGTTGAATTTGCATGAATTTTGTCACATTTTTGACAAAATCGAGCCGTTATTGCAGAAGAATGGTAAAATTGTATAATAAAATAGACTCAGCCGTTTATTTTGACACGCGTTCAATACAACTGAACGATTTTGCAGGCATTTGCGTTGAATTTGCATGAATTTTGTCACATTTTTGACAAAATCGAGCCGTTATTGCAGAAGAATGGTAAAATTGTATAATAAAATAGACTCAGCCGTTTATTTTGACACGCGTTCAATACAACTGAACGATATTGCTAGCATTTGCGTTGAATTTTCATGAATTTTGTCACATTTTTGACAAAATCGAGTCGTTATTGCAGAAGAATGGTAAAATTGTATAATTAGATAGACTCAGCCGTTTATTTTGACACGCTTTCAATACATCTGAACGTTATAGCTAGCATTTCCGTTGAATTTTCCTGTATTTTGTCACATTCTTAACAAAATCGATCCGTTTTTGCAGAAGAATGGTAAAATTGTATAATAAAATAGACTCAGCCGTTTATTTTGACACGCGTTCAATACAACTGAACGATATTGCTAGCATTTGCGTTGAATTTTCATGAATTTTGTCACATTTTTGACAAAATCGAGTCGTTATTGCAGAAGAATGGTAAAATTGTATAATTAGATAGACTCAGCCGTTTATTTTGACACGCTTTCAATACATCTGAACGTTATAGCTAGCATTTCCGTTGAATTTTCCTGTATTTTGTCACATTCTTAACAAAATCGAGCCGTTTTTGCAGAAGAATGGTAAAATTGTATAATAAAATAGACTCAGCCGTTTATTTTGACACGCTTTCAATACAACTAAACGATTTTGCAGGCATTTGCGTTGAATTTGCATGAATTTTGTCACATTTTTGACAAAATCGAGCCGTTATTGCAGAAGAATGGTAAAATTGTATAATAAAATAGACTCAGCCGTTTATTTTGACACGCGTTCAATACAACTGAACGATATTGCTAGCATTTGCGTTGAATTTTCATGAATTTTGTCACATTTTTGACAAAATCGAGTCGTTATTGCAGAAGAATGGTAAAATTAGATAGACTCAGCCGTTTATTTTGACACGCTTTCAATACATCTGAACGTTATAGCTAGCATTTCCGTTGAATTTTCCTGTATTTTGTCACATTCTTAACAAAATCGAGCCGTTTTTGCAGAAGAATGGGAAAATTGTATTATAAAATAGACTCAGCCGTTTATTTTGACACGCGTTCAATACAACTGAACGATATTGCTAGCATTTCCGTTGAATTTTCCTGCATTTTGTCACATTCTTAACAAAATCGAGCCGTTTTTGCAGAAGAATGGGAAAATTGTATAATGAGATAGACTCAGCCATTTATTTTGACACGCTTTCAATACATCTGAACGTTATAGCTAGCATTTGCGTTGAATTTTCATTAATTTTGTCACATTCTTGACAAAATCGAGTCGTTATTGCAGAAGAATGGTAAAATTGTATAATGAGATAGACTCAGCCGTTTATTTTGACACGCTTTCAATACATCTGAACGTTATAGCTAGCATTTGCGTTGAATTTTCCTGTACTTTGTCACATTTTTTTCAAAATCGAGCCATTATTACAAAGAATGGTAAAATTGTATAATAAAATAAACTCAGTCGTTCATTTTGACACGCTTTTCAATACAACTGAACGATTTTGCTAGCATTTGCGTTCTATTTTCCTGTATTTGGTCACAGTCACGACAAAATCGCGCCGTTATTGCAGAAGAATGGTAAAATTGTATATTTAGATAGACTCAGCCGTTTATTATGACACGCTTTCAATACAACTGAACGATTTTGCAGGCATTTGCGTTGAAGTTGCATGAATTTTGTCACATTTTTGTCAAAATCGAGCCGTTATTGCAGAAGAATGGTAAAATTGTACAATAAAATAGACTCAGCCGTTTATTTTGACACGCGTTCAATACAACTGAATGATATTGCTAGCATTTGCGTTGAATTTTCATGAATTTTGTCACATTTTTGACAAAATCGAGTCGTTATTGCAGAAGAATGGTAAAATTGTATAATTAGATAGACTCAGCCGTTTATTTTGACACGCTTTCAATACATCTGAACGTTATAGCTAGCATTTCCGTTGAATTTTCCTGTATTTTGTCACATTCTTAACAAAATCGAGCCGTTTTTGCAGAAGAATGGTAAAATTGTATAATAAAATAGACTCAGCCGTTTATTTTGACACGCTTTCAATACAACTAAACGATTTTGCAGGCATTTGCGTTGAATTTGCATGAATTTTGTCACATTTTTGACAAAATCGAGCCGTTATTGCAGAAGAATGGTAAAATTGTATAATAAAATAGACTCAGCCGTTTATTTTGACACGCGTTCAATACAACTGAACGATTTTGCAGGCATTTGCGTTGAATTTGCATGAATTTTGTCACATTTTTGACAAAATCGAGCCGTTATTGCAGAAGAATGGTAAAATTGTATAATAAAATAGACTCAGCCGTTTATTTTGACACGCGTTCAATACAACTGAACGATATTGCTAGCATTTGCGTTGAATTTTCATGAATTTTGTCACATTTTTGACAAAATCGAGTCGTTATTGCAGAAGAATGGTAAAATTGTATAATTAGATAGACTCAGCCGTTTATTTTGACACGCTTTCAATACATCTGAACGTTATAGCTAGCATTTCCGTTGAATTTTCCTGTATTTTGTCACATTCTTAACAAAATCGATCCGTTTTTGCAGAAGAATGGTAAAATTGTATAATAAAATAGACTCAGCCGTTTATTTTGACACGCGTTCAATACAACTGAACGATTTTGCAGGCATTTGCGTTGAATTTGCATGAATTTTGTCACATTTTTGACAAAATCGAGCCGTTATTGCAGAAGAATGGTAAAATTGTATAATAAAATAGACTCAGCCGTTTATTTTGACACGCGTTCAATACAACTGAACGATATTGCTAGCATTTGCGTTGAATTTTCATGAATTTTGTCACATTTTTGACAAAATCGAGTCGTTATTGCAGAAGAATGGTAAAATTGTATAATAAAATAGACTCAGCCGTTTATTTTGACACGCTTTCAATACATCTGAACGTTATAGCTAGCATTTCCGTTGAATTTTCCTGTATTTTGTCACATTCTTAACAAAATCGATCCGTTTTTGCAGAAGAATGGTAAAATTGTATAATAAAATAGACTCAGCCGTTTATTTTGACACGCGTTCAATACAACTGAACGATTTTGCAGGCATTTGCGTTGAATTTGCATGAATTTTGTCACATTTTTGACAAAATCGAGCCGTTATTGCAGAAGAATGGTAAAATTGTATAATAAAATAGACTCAGCCGTTTATTTTGACACGCGTTCAATACAACTGAACGATATTGCTAGCATTTGCGTTGAATTTTCATGAATTTTGTCACATTTTTGACAAAATCGAGTCGTTATTGCAGAAGAATGGTAAAATTGTATAATAAAATAGACTCAGTCGTTCATTTTGACACGCTTTTCAATACAACTGAACGATTTTGCTAGCATTTGCGTTCTATATTCCTGTATTTGGTCACATCACGACAAAATCATGCCGTTATTGCAGAAGAATGGTAAAATTGTATATTTAGATAGACTCAGCCGTTTATTATGACACGCTTTCAATACAACTGAACGATTTTGCAGGCATTTGCGTTGAATTTGCATGAATTTTGTCACATTTTTGACAAAATCGAGCCGTTATTGCAGAAGAATGGTAAAATTGTATAATAAAATACACTCAGCCGTTTATTTTGACACGCTTTCAATACAACTAAACGATTTTGCAGGCATTTGCGTTGAATTTGCATGAATTTTGTCACATTTTTGACAAAATCGAGCCGTTATTGCAGAAGAATGGTAAAATTGTATAATAAAATAGACTCAGCCGTTTATTTGGACACGCTTTCAATACAACTAAACGATTTTGCAGGCATTTGCGTTGAATTTGCATGAATTTTGTCACATTTTTGACAAAATCGAGCCGTTATTGCAGAAGAATGGTAAAATTGTATAATCAAATAGACTCAGCCGTTTATTTTGACACGCGTTCAATACAACTGAACGATTTGGAGGCATTTGCGTTGAATTTGCATGAATTTTGTCACATTTTTGACAAAATCGAGCCGTTATTGCAGAAGAATGGTAAAATTGTATAATAAAATAGACTCAGTCTTTCATTTTGACACGCTTTTCAATACAACTGAACGATTTTGCTAGCATTTGCGTTCTATATTCCTGTATTTGGTCACATCACGACAAAATCATGCCGTTATTGCAGAAGAATGGTAAAATTGTATATTTAGATAGACTCAGCCGTTTATTATGACACGCTTTCAATACAACTAAACGATTTTGCAGGCATTTGCGTTGAATTTGCATGAATTTTGTCACATTTTTGACAAAATCGAGCCGTTATTGCAGAAGAATGGTAAAATTGTATAATAAAATACACTCAGCCGTTTATTTTGACACGCTTTCAATACAACTGAACGATTTTGCAGGCATTTGCGTTGAATTTGCATGATATTTGTCACATTTTTGACCAAATCGAGCCGTTTTTGCAGAGGAATGGTAAAATTGTAATATAAAATAGACTCAGTCGTTCATTTTGACACGCTTTCAATACAACTGAACGATTTTCCAGGCATTTGCGTTGAATTTGCATGAATTTTGTCACATTTTTGACCAAATCGAGCCGTTTTTGCAGAAGAATGGTAAAATTGTATAATAAAATTGACTCAGTCGTTCATTTTGACACGCTTTCAAAACAAATGAACGATTTTGCATGCATTTGCGTTGAATTTGCATGAATTTTGTCACATTTTTGACAAAATCGATCCGTTGTTGCAGAAGAATGGTAAAATTGTATAATGAGAGAGACTCAGCCGTTTATTTTGACACGCTTTCAATACATCTGAACGTTATAGCTAGCATTTGCGTTGAATTTTCGTGTATTTTGTCACATTTTTGACCAAATCGAGCCGTTTTTGCAGAAGAATGGTAAAATTGTATAATGAAATAGGCTCAGTCGTTCATTTTGACACGCTTTTCAATACAACTGAACGATTTTGCTAGCATTTGCGTTCTATTTTCCTGTATTTGGTCACATTTATGATAAAATCGAGCCGTTATTGCAGAAGAATGGTAAAATTGTATATTTAGATAGACTCAGCCGTTTATTTTGACACGCTTTCAATACAACTGAACGTTATAGCTAGCATTTGCGTTGAATTTTCCAGTATTTTGTCACATTCCTAACAAAATCGAGCCGTTTTTGCAGAAGAATGGTAAAATTGTATAATTAGATAGACTCAGCCGTTTATTTTGACACGCTTTCAATACATCTGAACGTTATAGCTAGCATTTGCGTTGAATTTTCCTGTATTTTGTCTCATTTTTGACCAAATCGAGCCGTTTTTGTAGAAGAATGGTAAAATTGTAATATAAAATAGACTCAGTCGTTCATTTTGACACGCTTTCAATACAACTGAACGATTTTGCAGGCATTTGCGTTGAATTTTCATGAATTTTGTCACATTTTTTTCAAAATCGAGCCATTATTACAAAGAATGGTAAAATTGTATAATAAAATAGACTCAGCCGTTTATTTTGACACGCGTTCAATACAACTGAACGATATTGCTAGCATTTCCGTTGAATTTTCCTGTATTTTGTCACATTCTTAACAAAATCGAGCCGTTATTGCAGAAGAATGGTAAAATTGTATATTTAGATAGACTCAGCCGTTTATTATGACACGCTTTCAATACAACTGAACGATTTTGCAGGCATTTGCGTTGAATTTTCATTAATTTTGTCACTTTCTTGACAAAATCGAGTCGTTATTGCAGAAGAATGGTAAAATTGTATAATGAGATAGACTCAGCCGTTTATTATGACACGCTTTCAACACATCTGAACGTTATAGCAAGCATTTGCGTTGAATTTTCCTGTATTTTGTCACATTTTTGACCAAATCGAGCCGTTTTTGCAGAAGAATGGTAACATTGTATAATAAAATAGACTCAGTCGTTCATTTTGACACGCTTTTCAATACAACTGAACGATTTTGCTAGCATTTGCGTTCTATTTTCCTGTATTTGGTCACATTCACGACAAAATCGCGCCGTTATTGCAGAAGAATGGTAAAATTGTATATTTAGATAGACTCAGCCGTTTATTATGACACGCTTTCAATACAACTGAACGATTTTGCAGGCATTTGCGTTGAATTTGCATGAATTTTGTCACATTTTTGACAAAATCGAGCCGTTATTGCAGAAGAATGGTAAAATTGTATAATCAAATAGACTCAGCCGTTTATTTTGACACGCGTTCAATACAACTGAACGATTTTGCAGGCATTTGCGTTGAATTTGCATGAATTTTGTCACATTTTTGACAAAATCGAGCCGTTATTGCAGAAGAATGGTAAAATTGTATAATAAAATAGACTCAGTCGTTCATTTTGACACGCTTTTCAATACAACTGAACGATTTTGCTAGCATTTGCGTTCTATATTCCTGTATTTGGTCACATCACGACAAAATCATGCCGTTATTGCAGAAGAATGGTAAAATTGTATATTTAGATAGACTCAGCCGTTTATTATGACACGCTTTCAATACAACTGAACGATTTTGCAGGCATTTGCGTTGAATTTGCATGAATTTTGTCACATTTTTGACAAAATCGAGCCGTTATTGCAGAAGAATGGTAAAATTGTATAATAAAATACACTCAGCCGTTTATTTTGACACGCTTTCAATACAACTGAACGATTTTGCAGGCATTTGCGTTGAATTTGCATGATATTTGTCACATTTTTGACCAAATCGAGCCGTTTTTGCAGAGGAATGGTAAAATTGTAATATAAAATAGACTCAGTCGTTCATTTTGACACGCTTTCAATACAACTGAACGATTTTCCAGGCATTTGCGTTGAATTTGCATGAATTTTGTCACATTTTTGATCAAATCGAGCCGTTTTTGCAGAAGAATGGTAAAATTGTATAATAAAATTGACTCAGTCGTTCATTTTGACACGCTTTCAAAACAAATGAACGATTTTGCATGCATTTGCGTTGAATTTGCATGAATTTTGTCACATTTTTGACAAAATCGATCCGTTGTTGCAGAAGAATGGTAAAATTGTATAATGAGAGAGACTCAGCCGTTTATTTTGACACGCTTTCAATACATCTGAACGTTATAGCTAGCATTTGCGTTGAATTTTCGTGTATTTTGTCACATTTTTGACCAAATCGAGCCGTTTTTGCAGAAGAATGGTAAAATTGTATAATGAAATAGGCTCAGTCGTTCATTTTGACACGCTTTTCAATACAACTGAACGATTTTGCTAGCATTTGCGTTCTATTTTCCTGTATTTGGTCACATTTATGATAAAATCGAGCCGTTATTGCAGAAGAATGGTAAAATTGTATATTTAGATAGACTCAGCCGTTTATTTTGACACGCTTTCAATACAACTGAACGTTATAGCTAGCATTTGCGTTGAATTTTCCAGTATTTTGTCACATTCCTAACAAAATCGAGCCGTTTTTGCAGAAGAATGGTAAAATTGTATAATTAGATAGACTCAGCCGTTTATTTTGACACGCTTTCAATACATCTGAACGTTATAGCTAGCATTTGCGTTGAATTTTCCTGTATTTTGTCTCATTTTTGACCAAATCGAGCCGTTTTTGTAGAAGAATGGTAAAATTGTAATATAAAATAGACTCAGTCGTTCATTTTGACACGCTTTCAATACAACTGAACGATTTTGCAGGCATTTGCGTTGAATTTTCATGAATTTTGTCACATTTTTTTCAAAATCGAGCCATTATTACAAAGAATGGTAAAATTGTATAATAAAATAGACTCAGCCGTTTATTTTGACACGCGTTCAATACAACTGAACGATATTGCTAGCATTTCCGTTGAATTTTCCTGTATTTTGTCACATTCTTAACAAAATCGAGCCGTTATTGCAGAAGAATGGTAAAATTGTATAATAAAATAGACTCAGTCGTTCATTTTGACACGCTTTTCAATACAACTGAACGATTTTGCTAGCATTTGCGTTCTATTTTCCTGTATTTGGTCACATTCACGACAAAATCGCGCCGTTATTGCAGAAGAATGGTAAAATTGTATATTTAGATAGACTCAGCCGTTTATTATGACACGCTTTCAATACAACTGAACGATTTTGCAGGCATTTGCGTTGAATTTTCATTAATTTTGTCACTTTCTTGAAAAAATCGAGTCGTTATTGCAGAAGAATGGTAAAATTGTATAATGAGATAGACTCAGCCGTTTATTTTGACACGCTTTCAACACATCTGAACGTTATAGCTAGCATTTGCGTTGAATTTTCCTGTATTTTGTCACATTTTTGACCAAATCGAGCCGTTTTTGCAGAAGAATGGTAACATTGTATAATAAAATAGACTCAGTCGTTCATTTTGACACGCTTTTCAATACAACTGAACGATTTTGCTAGCATTTGCGTTCTATTTTCCTGTATTTGGTCACATTCACGACAAAATCGCGCCGTTATTGCAGAAGAATGGTAAAATTGTATATTTAGATAGACTCAGCCGTTTATTATGACACGCTTTCAATACAACTGAACGATTTTGCAGGCATTTGCGTTGAATTTGCATGAATTTTGTCACATTTTTGACAAAATCGAGCCGTTATTGCAGAAGAATGGTAAAATTGTATAATAAAATAGACTCAGCCGTATATTTTGACACGCGTTCAATACAACTGAACGATTTTGCAGGCATTTGCGTTGAATTTGCATGAATTTTGTCACATTTTTGACAAAATCGAGCCGTTATTGCAGAAGAATGGTAAAATTGTATAATAAAATAGACTCAGCCGTTTATTTTGACACGCGTTCAATACATCTGAACGTTATTGCTAGCATTTGAGTTGAATTTTCATTAATTTTGTCACATTCTTGACAAAATCGAGTCGTTATTGCAGAAGAATGGTAAAATTGTATAATGAGATAGACTCAGCCGTTTATTTTGACACGCTTTCAATACATCTGAACGTTATAGCTAGCATTTGCGTTGAATTTTCCTGTATTTTGTCTCATTTTTGACCAAATCGAGCCGTTTTTGTAGAAGAATGGTAAAATTGTAATATAAAATAGACTCAGTCGTTCATTTTGACACGCTTTCAATACAACTGAACGATTTTGCAGGCATTTGCGTTGAATTTGCATGAATTTTGTCACATTTTTTTCAAAATCGAGCCATTATTACAAAGAATGGTAAAATTGTATAATAAAATAGACTCAGCCGTTTATTTTGACACGCTTTCAATACAACTGAACGATTTTGCAGGCATTTGCGTTGAATTTGCATGATATTTGTCACATTTTTGACCAAATCGAGCCGTTTTTGCAGAAGAATGGTAACATTGTATAATAAAATAGACTCAGTCGTTCATTTTGACACGCTTTTCAATACAACTGAACGATTTTGCTAGCATTTGCGTTCTATTTTCCTGTATTTGGTCACATTCACGACAAAATCGCGCCGTTATTGCAGAAGAATGGTAAAATTGTATATTTAGATAGACTCAGCCGTTTATTATGACACGCTTTCAATACAACTGAACGATTTTGCAGGCATTTGCGTTGAATTTGCATGAATTTTGTCACATTTTTGACAAAATCGAGCCGTTATTGCAGAAGAATGGTAAAATTGTATAATAAAATAGACTCAGCCGTTTATTTTGACACGCTTTCAATACATCTGAACGTTATAGCTAGCATTTGCGTTGAATTTTCCTGTATTTTGTCTCATTTTTGACCAAATCGAGCCGTTTTTGTAGAAGAATGGTAAAATTGTAATATAAAATAGACTCAGTCGTTCATTTTGACACGCTTTCAATACAACTGAACGATTTTGCAGGCATTTGCGTTGAATTTGCATGAATTTTGTCACATTTTTTTCAAAATCGAGCCATTATTACAAAGAATGGTAAAATTGTATAATAAAATAGACTCAGCCGTTTATTTTGACACGCTTTCAATACAACTGAACGATTTTGCAGGCATTTGCGTTGAATTTGCATGATATTTGTCACATTTTTGACAAAATCGAGCCGTTATTGCAGAAGAATGGTAAAATTGTATAATTAGATAGACTCAGCCGTTTATTTTGACAGCTTTCAATACATCTGAACGTTATAGCTAGCATTTCCGTTGAATTTTCCTGTATTTTGTCACATTCTTAACAAAATCGAGCCGTTTTTGCAGAAGAATGGTAAAATTGTATAATAAAATAGACTCAGCCGTTTATTTTGACACGCTTTCAATACACTAAACGATTTTGCAGGCATTTGCGTTGAATTTGCATGAATTTTGTCACATTTTTGTCAAAATCGAGCCGTTATTGCAGAAGAATGGTAAAATTGTATAATAAAATAGACTCAGCCGTTTATTTTGACACGCGTTCAATACAACTGAACGATATTGCTAGCATTTGCGTTGAATTTTCATGAATTTTGTCACATTTTTGACAAAATCGAGTCGTTATTGCAGAAGAATGGTAAAATTGTATAATTAGATAGACTCAGCCGTTTATTTTGACACGCTTTCAATACATCTGAACGATATTGCTAGCATTTCCGTTGAATTTTCCTGTATTTTGTCACATTTTTGACAAAATCGAGTCGTTATTGCAGAAGAATGGTAAAATTGTATAATTAGATAGACTCAGCCGTTTATTTTGACACGCTTTCAATACATCTGAACGTTATAGCTAGCATTTCCGTTGAATTTTCCTGTATTTTGTCACATTCTTAACAAAATCGAGCCGTTTTTGCAGAAGAATGGTAAAATTGTATAATAAAATACTCAGCCGTTTATTTTGACACGCTTTCAATACAACTAAACGATTTTGCAGGCATTTGCGTTGAATTTGCATGAATTTTGTCACATTTTTGACAAAATCGAGGCGTTATTGCAGAAGAATGGTAAAATTGTATAATTAGATAGACTCAGCCGTTTATTTTGACACGCTTTCAATACAACTGAACGATATTGGTAGCATTTCCGTTGAATTTTCCCTTATTTTGTCACATTCTTAACAAAATCGAGCCGTTTTTGCAGAAGAATGGGAAAATTATATAATGAGATAGACTCAGCCATTTATTTTGACACGCTTTCAATACAACTGAACGATATTGCTAGCATTTGCGTTGAATTTTCATTAATTTTGTCACATTCTTGACAAAATCGAGTCGTTATTGCAGAAGAATGGTAAAATTGTATAATGAGATAGACTCAGCCGTTTATTTTGACACGCTTTCAATACATCTGAACGTTATAGCTAGCATTTGCGTTGAATTTTCCTGTATTTTGTCTCATTTTTGACCAAATCGAGCCGTTTTTGTAGAAGAATGGTAAAATTGTAATATAAAATAGACTCAGTCGTTCATTTTGACACGCTTTCAATACAACTGAACGATTTTGCAGGCATTTGCGTTGAATTTGCATGAATTTTGTCACATTTTTTTCAAAATCGAGCCATTATTACAAAGAATGGTAAAATTGTATAATAAAATAGACTCAGCCGTTTATTTTGACACGCTTTCAATACAACTGAACGATTTTGCAGGCATTTGCGTTGAATTTGCATGATATTTGTCACATTTTTGACAAAATCGAGCCGTTATTGCAGAAGAATGGTAAAATTGTATAATTAGATAGACTCAGCCGTTTATTTTGACACGCTTTCAATACATCTGAACGTTATAGCTAGCATTTCCGTTGAATTTTCCTGTATTTTGTCACATTCTTAACAAAATCGAGCCGTTTTTGCAGAAGAATGGTAAAATTGTATAATAAAATACTCAGCCGTTTATTTTGACACGCTTTCAATACACTAAACGATTTTGCAGGCATTTGCGTTGAATTTGCATGAATTTTGTCACATTTTTGTCAAAATCGAGCCGTTATTGCAGAAGAATGGTAAAATTGTATAATAAAATAGACTCAGCCGTTTATTTTGACACGCGTTCAATACAACTGAACGATATTGCTAGCATTTGCGTTGAATTTTCATGAATTTTGTCACATTTTTGACAAAATCGAGTCGTTATTGCAGAAGAATGGTAAAATTGTATAATTAGATAGACTCAGCCGTTTATTTTGACACGCTTTCAATACATCTGAACGATATTGCTAGCATTTCCGTTGAATTTTCCTGTATTTTGTCACATTTTTGACAAAATCGAGTCGTTATTGCAGAAGAATGGTAAAATTGTATAATTAGATAGACTCAGCCGTTTATTTTGACACGCTTTCAATACATCTGAACGTTATAGCTAGCATTTCCGTTGAATTTTCCTGTATTTTGTCACATTCTTAACAAAATCGAGCCGTTTTTGCAGAAGAATGGTAAAATTGTATAATAAAATACTCAGCCGTTTATTTTGACACGCTTTCAATACAACTAAACGATTTTGCAGGCATTTGCGTTGAATTTGCATGAATTTTGTCACATTTTTGACAAAATCGAGGCGTTATTGCAGAAGAATGGTAAAATTGTATAATTAGATAGACTCAGCCGTTTATTTTGACACGCTTTCAATACAACTGAACGATATTGGTAGCATTTCCGTTGAATTTTCCCTTATTTTGTCACATTCTTAACAAAATCGAGCCGTTTTTGCAGAAGAATGGGAAAATTATATAATGAGATAGACTCAGCCGTTTATTTTGACACGCTTTCAATACAACTGAACGATATTGCTAGCATTTGCGTTGAATTTTCATTAATTTTGTCACATTCTTGACAAAATCGAGTCGTTATTGCAGAAGAATGGTAAAATTGTATAATGAGATAGACTCAGCCGTTTATTTTGACACGCTTTCAATACATCTGAACGTTATAGCTAGCATTTGCGTTGAATTTTCCTGTAATTTGTCACATTTTTGACCAAATCGAGCCGTTTTTGCAGAAGAATGGTAAAATTGTATAATAAAATAGACTCAGTCGTTCATTTTGACACGCTTTTCAATACAACTGAACGATTTTGCTAGCATTTGCGTTCTATTTTCCTGTATTTGGTCACATTCACGACAAAATCGCGCCGTTATTGCAGAAGTATGGTAAAATTGTATATTTAGATAGACTCAGCCGTTTATTATGACACGCTTTCAATACAACTGAACGATTTTGCAGGCATTTGCGTTGAATTTGCATGAATTTTGTCACATTTTTGACAAAATCGAGCCGTTATTGCAGAAGAATGGTAAAATTGTATAATAAAATACTCAGCCGTTTATTTTGACACGCTTTCAATACAACTAAACGATTTTGCAGGCATTTGCGTTGAATTTGCATGAATTTTGTCACATTTTTGACAAAATCGAGCCGTTATTGCAGAAGAATGGTAAAATTGTATAATAAAATAGACTCAGCCGTTTATTTTGACACGCGTTCAATACAACTGAACGATATTGCTAGCATTTCCGTTGAATTTTCCTGTATTTTGTCACATTCTTAACAAAATCGAGCCGTTTTTGCAGCAGAATGGTAAAATTGTATAATTAGATAGACTCAGCCGTTTATTTTGACACGCTTTCAATACATCTGAACGATATTGCTAGCATTTGCGTTGAATTTTCATGTATTTTGTCACATTTTTGACAAAATCGAGTCGTTATTGCAGAAGAATGGTAAAATTGTATAATTAGATAGACTCAGCCGTTTATTTTGACACGCTTTCAATACATCTGAACGATATTGCTAGCATTTCCGTTGAATTTTCCTGTATTTTGTCACATTTTTGACAAAATCGAGTCGTTATTGCAGAAGAATGGTAAAATTGTATAATTAGATAGACTCAGCCGTTTATTTTGACACGCTTTCAATACATCTGAACGTTATAGCTAGCATTTCCGTTGAATTTTCCTGTATTTTGTCACATTCTTAACAAAATCGAGCCGTTTTTGCAGAAGAATGGTAAAATTGTATAATAAAATACTCAGCCGTTTATTTTGACACGCTTTCAATACAACTAAACGATTTTGCAGGCATTTGCGTTGAATTTGCATGAATTTTGTCACATTTTTGACAAAATCGAGGCGTTATTGCAGAAGAATGGTAAAATTGTATAATTAGATAGACTCAGCCGTTTATTTTGACACGCTTTCAATACAACTGAACGATATTGGTAGCATTTCCGTTGAATTTTCCCTTATTTTGTCACATTCTTAACAAAATCGAGCCGTTTTTGCAGAAGAATGGGAAAATTATATAATGAGATAGACTCAGCCGTTTATTTTGACACGCTTTCAATACAACTGAACGATATTGCTAGCATTTGCGTTGAATTTTCATTAATTTTGTCACATTCTTGACAAAATCGAGTCGTTATTGCAGAAGAATGGTAAAATTGTATAATGAGATAGACTCAGCCGTTTATTTTGACACGCTTTCAATACATCTGAACGTTATAGCTAGCATTTGCGTTGAATTTTCCTGTAATTTGTCACATTTTTGACCAAATCGAGCCGTTTTTGCAGAAGAATGGTAAAATTGTATAATAAAATAGACTCAGTCGTTCATTTTGACACGCTTTTCAATACAACTGAACGATTTTGCTAGCATTTGCGTTCTATTTTCCTGTATTTGGTCACATTCACGACAAAATCGCGCCGTTATTGCAGAAGTATGGTAAAATTGTATATTTAGATAGACTCAGCCGTTTATTATGACACGCTTTCAATACAACTGAACGATTTTGCAGGCATTTGCGTTGAATTTGCATGAATTTTGTCACATTTTTGACAAAATCGAGCCGTTATTGCAGAAGAATGGTAAAATTGTATAATAAAATACTCAGCCGTTTATTTTGACACGCTTTCAATACAACTAAACGATTTTGCAGGCATTTGCGTTGAATTTGCATGAATTTTGTCACATTTTTGACAAAATCGAGCCGTTATTGCAGAAGAATGGTAAAATTGTATAATAAAATAGACTCAGCCGTTTATTTTGACACGCGTTCAATACAACTGAACGATATTGCTAGCATTTCCGTTGAATTTTCCTGTATTTTGTCACATTCTTAACAAAATCGAGCCGTTTTTGCAGCAGAATGGTAAAATTGTATAATAAAATAGACTCAGCCGTTTATTTTGACACGCTTTCAATACAACTAAACGATTTTGCAGGCATTTGCGTTGAATTTGCATGAATTTTGTCACATTTTTGACAAAATCGAGCCGTTATTGCAGCAGAATGGTAAAATTGAATAATAAAATAGACTCAGCCGTTTATTTTGACACGCGTTCAATACAACTGAACGATATTGCTAGCATTTCCGTTGAATTTTCCTGTATTTTGTCACATTCTTAACAAAATCGAGCCGTTTTTGCAGAAGAATGGGAAAATTGTATAATGAGATAGACTCAGCCGTTTATTTTGACACGCTTTCAATACAACTGAACGATATTGCTAGCATTTGCGTTGAATTTTCATTAATTTTGTCACATTCTTGACAAAATCGAGTCGTTATTGCAGAAGAATGGTAAAATTGTATAATGAGATAGACTCAGCCGTTTATTTTGACACGCTTTCAACACATCTGAACGATTTTGCAGGCATTTGCGTTGAATTTGCATGAATTTTGTCACATTTTTGACAAAATCGAGCCGTTATTGCAGAAGAATGGTAAAATTGTATAATTAGATAGACTCAGCCGTTTATTTTGACACGCTTTCAATACATCTGAACGTTATAGCTAGCATTTCCGTTGAATTTTCCTGTAATTTGTCAAATTTTTGACCAAATCGAGCCGTTTTTGCAGAAGAATGGTAAAATTGTATAATAAAATAGACTCAGTCGTTCATTCTGACACGCTTTTCAATACAACTGAACGATTTTGCTAGCATTTGCGTTCTATTTTCCTGTATTTGGTCACATTCACGACAAAATCGCGCCGTTATTGCAGAAGAATGGTAAAATTGTATATTTAGATAGACTCAGCCGTTTATTATGACACGCTTTCAATACAACTGAACGATTTTGCAGGCATTTGCGTTGAATTTTCATTAATTTTGTCACTTTCTTGACAAAATCGAGTCGTTATTGCAGAAGAATGGTAAAATTGTATAATGAGATAGACTCAGCCGTTTATTTTGACACGCTTTCAACACATCTGAACGTTATAGCTAGCATTTGCGTTGAATTTTCCTGTATTTTGTCACATTTTTGACCAAATCGAGCCGTTTTTGCAGAAGAATGGTAACATCGTATAATAAAATAGACTCAGTCGTTCATTTTGACACGCTTTTCAATACAACTGAACGATTTTGCTAGCATTTGCGTTCTATTTTCCTGTATTTGGTCACATTCACGACAAAATCGCGCCGTTATTGCAGAAGAATGGTAAAATTGTATATTTAGATAGACTCAGCCGTTTATTATGACACGCTTTCAATACAACTGAACGATTTTGCAGGCATTTGCGTTGAATTTGCATGAATTTTGTCACATTTTTGACAAAATCGAGCCGTTATTGCAGAAGAATGGTAAAATTGTATAATAAAATAGACAGCCGTATATTTTGACACGCGTTCAATACAACTGAACGATTTTGCAGGCATTTGCGTTGAATTTGCATGAATTTTGTCACATTTTTGACAAAATCGAGCCGTTATTGCAGAAGAATGGTAAAATTGTATAATAAAATAGACTCAGCCGTTAATTTTGACACGCGTTCAATACATCTGAACGTTATTGCTAGCATTTGAGTTGAATTTTCATTAATTTTGTCACATTCTTGACAAAATCGAGTCGTTATTGCAGAAGAATGGTAAAATTGTATAATGAGATAGACTCAGCCGTTTATTTTGACACGCTTTCAATACATCTGAACGTTATAGCTAGCATTTGCGTTGAATTTTCCTGTATTTTGTCTCATTTTTGACCAAATCGAGCCGTTTTTGTAGAAGAATGGTAAAATTGTAATATAAAATAGACTCAGTCGTTCATTTTGACACGCTTTCAATACAACTGAACGATTTTGCAGGCATTTGCGTTGAATTTGCATGAATTTTGTCACATTTTTTTCAAAATCGAGCCATTATTACAAAGAATGGTAAAATTGTATAATAAAATAGACTCAGCCGTTTATTTTGACACGCTTTCAATACAACTGAACGATTTTGCAGGCATTTGCGTTGAATTTGCATGATATTTGTCACATTTTTGATAAAATCGAGCCGTTATTGCAGAAGAATGGTAAAATTGTATATTTAGATAGACTCAGCCGTTTATTTTGACACGCTTTCAATACAACTGAACGTTATAGCTAGCATTTGCGTTGAATTTTCCAGTATTTTGTCACATTCCTAACAAAATCGAGCCGTTTTTGCAGAAGAATGGTAAAATTGTATAATTAGATAGACTCAGCCGTTTATTTTGACACGCTTTCAATACATCTGAACGTTATAGCTAGCATTTGCGTTGAATTTTCCTGTATTTTGTCTCATTTTTGACCAAATCGAGCCGTTTTTGCAGAAGAATGGTAAAATTGTATAATGAGATAGACTCAGCCGTTTATTATGACACGCTTTCAATACAACTGAACGATTTTGCAGGCATTTGCGTTGAATTTTCATTAATTTTGTCACTTTCTTGAAAAAATCGAGTCGTTATTGCAGAAGAATGGTAAAATTGTATAATGAGATAGACTCAGCCGTTTATTTTGACACGCTTTCAACACATCTGAACGTTATAGCTAGCATTTGCGTTGAATTTTCCTGTATTTTGTCACATTTTTGACCAAATCGAGCCGTTTTTGCAGAAGAATGGTAACATTGTATAATAAAATAGACTCAGTCGTTCATTTTGACACGCTTTTCAATACAACTGAACGATTTTGCTAGCATTTGCGTTCTATTTTCCTGTATTTGGTCACATTCACGACAAAATCGCGCCGTTATTGCAGAAGAATGGTAAAATTGTATATTTAGATAGACTCAGCCGTTTATTATGACACGCTTTCAATACAACTGAACGATTTTGCAGGCATTTGCGTTGAATTTGCATGAATTTTGTCACATTTTTGACAAAATCGAGCCGTTATTGCAGAAGAATGGTAAAATTGTATAATAAAATAGACTCAGCCGTATATTTTGACACGCGTTCAATACAACTGAACGATTTTGCAGGCATTTGCGTTGAATTTGCATGAATTTTGTCACATTTTTGACAAAATCGAGCCGTTATTGCAGAAGAATGGTAAAATTGTATAATAAAATAGACTCAGCCGTTTATTTTGACACGCGTTCAATACATCTGAACGTTATTGCTAGCATTTGAGTTGAATTTTCATTAATTTTGTCACATTCTTGACAAAATCGAGTCGTTATTGCAGAAGAATGGTAAAATTGTATAATGAGATAGACTCAGCCGTTTATTTTGACACGCTTTCAATACATCTGAACGTTATAGCTAGCATTTGCGTTGAATTTTCCTGTATTTTGTCTCATTTTTGACCAAATCGAGCCGTTTTTGTAGAAGAATGGTAAAATTGTAATATAAAATAGACTCAGTCGTTCATTTTGACACGCTTTCAATACAACTGAACGATTTTGCAGGCATTTGCGTTGAATTTGCATGAATTTTGTCACATTTTTTTCAAAATCGAGCCATTATTACAAAGAATGGTAAAATTGTATAATAAAATAGACTCAGCCGTTTATTTTGACACGCTTTCAATACAACTGAACGATTTTGCAGGCATTTGCGTTGAATTTGCATGATATTTGTCACATTTTTGACCAAATCGAGCCGTTTTTGCAGAAGAATGGTAACATTGTATAATAAAATAGACTCAGTCGTTCATTTTGACACGCTTTTCAATACAACTGAACGATTTTGCTAGCATTTGCGTTCTATTTTCCTGTATTTGGTCACATTCACGACAAAATCGCGCCGTTATTGCAGAAGAATGGTAAAATTGTATATTTAGATAGACTCAGCCGTTTATTATGACACGCTTTCAATACAACTGAACGATTTTGCAGGCATTTGCGTTGAATTTGCATGAATTTTGTCACATTTTTGACAAAATCGAGCCGTTATTGCAGAAGAATGGTAAAATTGTATAATAAAATAGACTCAGCCGTTTATTTTGACACGCTTTCAATACATCTGAACGTTATAGCTAGCATTTGCGTTGAATTTTCCTGTATTTTGTCTCATTTTTGACCAAATCGAGCCGTTTTTGTAGAAGAATGGTAAAATTGTAATATAAAATAGACTCAGTCGTTCATTTTGACACGCTTTCAATACAACTGAACGATTTTGCAGGCATTTGCGTTGAATTTGCATGAATTTTGTCACATTTTTTTCAAAATCGAGCCATTATTACAAAGAATGGTAAAATTGTATAATAAAATAGACTCAGCCGTTTATTTTGACACGCTTTCAATACAACTGAACGATTTTGCAGGCATTTGCGTTGAATTTGCATGATATTTGTCACATTTTTGACAAAATCGAGCCGTTATTGCAGAAGAATGGTAAAATTGTATAATTAGATAGACTCAGCCGTTTATTTTGACAGCTTTCAATACATCTGAACGTTATAGCTAGCATTTCCGTTGAATTTTCCTGTATTTTGTCACATTCTTAACAAAATCGAGCCGTTTTTGCAGAAGAATGGTAAAATTGTATAATAAAATAGACTCAGCCGTTTATTTTGACACGCTTTCAATACACTAAACGATTTTGCAGGCATTTGCGTTGAATTTGCATGAATTTTGTCACATTTTT
This sequence comes from Agrilus cyanescens, assembly GCA_947389935.1. Classification (NCBI taxonomy): domain Eukaryota; kingdom Metazoa; phylum Arthropoda; class Insecta; order Coleoptera; family Buprestidae; genus Agrilus; species Agrilus cyanescens. The sequence goes on from OX376711.1 coordinate 11,862,089, forward strand.
GTCAAAATCGAGCCGTTATTGCAGAAGAATGGTAAAATTGTATAATAAAATAGACTCAGCCGTTTATTTTGACACGCGTTCAATACAACTGAACGATATTGCTAGCATTTGCGTTGAATTTTCATGAATTTTGTCACATTTTTGACAAAATCGAGTCGTTATTGCAGAAGAATGGTAAAATTGTATAATTAGATAGACTCAGCCGTTTATTTTGACACGCTTTCAATACATCTGAACGATATTGCTAGCATTTCCGTTGAATTTTCCTGTATTTTGTCACATTTTTGACAAAATCGAGTCGTTATTGCAGAAGAATGGTAAAATTGTATAATTAGATAGACTCAGCCGTTTATTTTGACACGCTTTCAATACATCTGAACGTTATAGCTAGCATTTCCGTTGAATTTTCCTGTATTTTGTCACATTCTTAACAAAATCGAGCCGTTTTTGCAGAAGAATGGTAAAATTGTATAATAAAATACTCAGCCGTTTATTTTGACACGCTTTCAATACAACTAAACGATTTTGCAGGCATTTGCGTTGAATTTGCATGAATTTTGTCACATTTTTGACAAAATCGAGGCGTTATTGCAGAAGAATGGTAAAATTGTATAATTAGATAGACTCAGCCGTTTATTTTGACACGCTTTCAATACAACTGAACGATATTGGTAGCATTTCCGTTGAATTTTCCCTTATTTTGTCACATTCTTAACAAAATCGAGCCGTTTTTGCAGAAGAATGGGAAAATTATATAATGAGATAGACTCAGCCGTTTATTTTGACACGCTTTCAATACAACTGAACGATATTGCTAGCATTTGCGTTGAATTTTCATTAATTTTGTCACATTCTTGACAAAATCGAGTCGTTATTGCAGAAGAATGGTAAAATTGTATAATGAGATAGACTCAGCCGTTTATTTTGACACGCTTTCAATACATCTGAACGTTATAGCTAGCATTTGCGTTGAATTTTCCTGTATTTTGTCTCATTTTTGACCAAATCGAGCCGTTTTTGTAGAAGAATGGTAAAATTGTAATATAAAATAGACTCAGTCGTTCATTTTGACACGCTTTCAATACAACTGAACGATTTTGCAGGCATTTGCGTTGAATTTGCATGAATTTTGTCACATTTTTTTCAAAATCGAGCCATTATTACAAAGAATGGTAAAATTGTATAATAAAATAGACTCAGCCGTTTATTTTGACACGCTTTCAATACAACTGAACGATTTTGCAGGCATTTGCGTTGAATTTGCATGATATTTGTCACATTTTTGACAAAATCGAGCCGTTATTGCAGAAGAATGGTAAAATTGTATAATTAGATAGACTCAGCCGTTTATTTTGACACGCTTTCAATACATCTGAACGTTATAGCTAGCATTTCCGTTGAATTTTCCTGTATTTTGTCACATTCTTAACAAAATCGAGCCGTTTTTGCAGAAGAATGGTAAAATTGTATAATAAAATACTCAGCCGTTTATTTTGACACGCTTTCAATACACTAAACGATTTTGCAGGCATTTGCGTTGAATTTGCATGAATTTTGTCACATTTTTGTCAAAATCGAGCCGTTATTGCAGAAGAATGGTAAAATTGTATAATAAAATAGACTCAGCCGTTTATTTTGACACGCGTTCAATACAACTGAACGATATTGCTAGCATTTGCGTTGAATTTTCATGAATTTTGTCACATTTTTGACAAAATCGAGTCGTTATTGCAGAAGAATGGTAAAATTGTATAATTAGATAGACTCAGCCGTTTATTTTGACACGCTTTCAATACATCTGAACGATATTGCTAGCATTTCCGTTGAATTTTCCTGTATTTTGTCACATTTTTGACAAAATCGAGTCGTTATTGCAGAAGAATGGTAAAATTGTATAATTAGATAGACTCAGCCGTTTATTTTGACACGCTTTCAATACATCTGAAC